>JAXRKP010000011.1:410000-602500 GCA_037039925.1 Doris montereyensis | reverse complement strand
GAGACAGACAGACAGACGCAGAGAGAGAGACAGACTGAAAGACAGACAGAAAAACAGAGGGAGAGAGAGAGAGAGAGAGAGAGAGAGAGAGAGAGAGAGAGAGAGAGAGAGGGGGGGATGGGGTGGGGTCTGAATACATCAGTTAAATAAACGGAAGAGGCAAAAAAAACAGCGTTGATCAGCTGTTTGTCCGCTTACATGCACTAAAATCATGTTCTTCTGGTGCAAATCAATCAGGACGAATGAGGAAGAAGGAGAAGTAAATACAATACGTAAGTGCATGTACTACGAGGAACAGGGTTATGATGATGGGTGGAGGTAAGTTTCATTAAAATTTACCAGCCCACCATATTATGCGGTGTTCACGTGGTGATTTAAGATGAAACAGCAAGACGAAAGATGAGTGAAGTAAGACCTACCAGCAACGCCCTTCAACCGCCCACAGGGGGGAGGAGAGTAAGAAGAAAAGGAAGAGGCATAAGAAGACCCGTGCCATCCGATGGATGCAATGAGAAAGCGCCATTATACTCAAGTGTTTCAATCACGTGACCTTTACGTCATAACAGACAGGCACCGTGTTGCTATGAATGAGTCCGTCAGCAACATATGTTGTCGATGCACCGACGTGGCTGGTAAGAGCGGTGTCGAGATCATAATGCACACCAGATAATAAAGACATTGTGTCAGGGGCTTCCAACATTTCGGTCCCAGGGTGTGGAATGATCTCCACAATGACGTGAAATTATCGCTATCACTGGAAGTTTTCAAGAAGCGCTTGAAGACGAAGACACATTTATTTAGAAAGCCATTCCATGTTTCTGGTTAGATAGCATCACCTTTTTTACTTTACAATGAAATGTTAAAGCATGTATGGTTGTGTGTATGTGTGTGTAGTGAGTAAGTGATATTATTATTATTTTTCTTGTAATGTACCCAGAACTCTTTATATGAGATGTTAGCGTAATGTAAATGTGCATTACTATTACTATTATTATTATTATTATTATTATTATTATTATTATTATTATTATTATTATATTATTATTACCATTATTATTTTTATAATTATTATTTTTATTATCATTATTTTTATCATTATTTTTTATCATCATTATTCATTAGTATTATTATTAAGGGCTGCAATGTTGCCAGTGGAAAAAACGATTGTTGGAGACGGGGGTCTTCGTGAACTCTCTACAATCTTTGCTTTGACGAAATAAAGGGTACCGGATATTCTCCGCAATATGGAGGCGGTGAGATGGGCAACATTAGTCTTGAAAGATGGGGTCTCGGGTTCATCGATGTGGGCATGCATGACCAACCGGCAGCGGTTCGTTTCAGTACCCTCCAGCTCTACTGTTTTGCAAGATAAAAGATTAGAACTGACACAAGTGGGTTCAAGATTCACCGCCTTGTCGCGGATATCGATACTAGGATATTGTACTGATATGTGTACTGATAGGTACTCTTATTTACAGCAGATTCGGAATGGACGTTCTTTACGTAACTGTCTCTTGGAAGTGTTGATGGAACACCTCCCAAACATTGGTGGCAGCGTTAGCATGTGGGGACAAAGTGGCAGGTTGATGAAACACAATTATCATCTCACACACACACACACACACACAACATAGCAAACTCGTCCAGCTTTGACCCTCTGTTTTGACGCCATCAAGTCTTCAAATTATTGACATGGAAAGGCTGGAGGTAAAAGGGAAAAAACGTTAACCAGCGTCCATCATTCTCTTGGTCCGTGTATTGATAAGCTGCAAATGAAATCGCTTGATATATAACCATACGCGGTGATATCCGGATTTCTTTCATTGAAATGTACCGCATTTACCATATATATCCCAAGGGTAGATTAAAAAACAGCAAGATGAAAGACCGATGAAAGAGAAGGAAAGAAGTAAAAAGATTGAAAGAAAGAGGGACCTACCAGCAACTCGCCAACCGCGCATGTAATCTAAAAAAATTAAGACAGCAAGATGTGAAAACAAAGACGTATAGGAGTGTGAGAAAAAAATCGGACCTTAACAGCGGCTCTCGCCTGCCACCCATTATAGATGAGATGGCCAACGGTTTCCATGGCATTGACGAGATCATGTTTGTGTTTGTTTTATGTGAAAAGGGAGACGAAAAAAGGAGTGCTCACTGACGTGCTTTGCATACGGTCACATGACACGATTACATCTCAAAAAATAATCCACGTGTATCTAAAAATAAATCGAGGAAAACCGTCCCATTCCATGAAAAATACAAATAATAATATGAGTTTTGTAAGATGAAAACCACGTGTATCTCTTACGTCAGGGCCAACGGAATGGCTGTGCCCCCTACATTACCTGAGTGACGTCACAGGCAGTGAGTGGATCGATCCATCAAGTTCATTTTGTAGCTAAGGGTATCTAATTTGCAGGTCAGTCAAAGGCTCGATTTTGTCAAGATTCACAGACGTAGTTGAAAGCGAAAGGGGGGAGGGGGGGAGATATACCTATTTGTTTGATTGAAATTTACCCTGTCCATCATTGGACTAAGAATATAAGGTAATAAAGAAAAAAAGCAAATTGAAAGAGTAAAAAGAAAGAAGAGGACCTACCAGCAACCCCCGCCAACCTGACGCACCGAAGGATAAACACGGGAAGTGTTTCCGATGAATGTTTGTGTTTGTTTCATCAAATTTAATTGTATCTCAGTGTTAAAGGTGATGAAAAATACAAGAGACTAATGAAAGAAGTTACAGCGCCCCCCCCAAAGTCCACTCAATCAATCAGAGCTAATAGAATTTGGGGTTGAAAGAGAAAAAAGCATAGAAATTCGCATCGGACTAAGAATGTTAACTTTGACGTGAGAGGGACGGAATGCAATAATTGGGTTAAAGGTGGGGCCCGATCGGGGGAGAGAAAAAGTTAGAGAGAGACAGAAACGGGGGAGAGAAAGGGAGAGAGAGAGAGAGAGAGAGAGAGAGAGAGAGAGAGAAAGAGACAGACAGACAGACAGACAGACACAGAGAGACAGACAGAGAGGAGTGAAGAGAGGGGGGAAAGGGAGACAGAGAGACACCGACACACAGAGAAAGCGTAAATGCAATCTGCAATTACAAAAGCACACAGTGGCACAAAATACACGTACGGACAATCAACAAACAAACAAGCAAAGACACCCAAAACATTGGGGCCATGACGCGTTGCCATGGTAGCGTTCTCCAAGGCAGAAGAAGAAGAAAAGACAGCGCTATTCAGATTCATCCTTGAGAGCCGGCTTCCTGTTTCACCCCTCATCAAATTTGAAAGCAAAGACCTCCCTATTTTACCCTAAATCGATTGATCGCTGGATCACCCTCCACCCCACCCCCGACCTCCCCAAGCTCGGAGAACTTGCCTGTGGCTGCATTTTGTTGACACACAAAACACCGGCCATCGACCTGGACTATAAAAATGTTGGAAGTGATGAAAGGCGGTAGTGACGAGAACTTTTCCTACTTTTCATCTATCAGTCATGTGACATGACGTAACACGAGATACCCATTGCAAAACTATTCTCTTACTTTTTCTTCTTCAATTTTTTTTTTTTTTGGAACCACCATTATCTGGTTAACTTTGCAAAGGAGGGCTGTGTTCGGGAGAAAGGGGAGGGGGGGGTAAGTTACTCTGCGAGGTGGGTGGGAAGCATTAAATGTAAATTGTGTTAGGGGAGTGAAAATGAATTCAAAGAGCATATTATACACCAAAAGTAGTGAGACGGTCAGACAAAAGAGACTGATAGACAGTTAGAAAGAGGGTTTGCTTCATAGCAAGTTACCTGGCTCACCATATTATGCAGTGATAGCTGTGTGAATTGAGAAGAAACAGCGAGACCAACGAAACGAATGTGCAAAATTGAAAGAAAAAGAGGACCTACCAGTAACATCACGACTCCCAAACTACCCAGAGAGAGAGTCAGAGAGAGAGAGAGAGAGAGAGAGAGAGAGAGAGAGAGAGAGAGAGAGAGAGAGAGAGAGAGAGAGAGAGAGAGAGAGAGAGAGAGAGAGAGAGAGAGAGAGAGAGGGGGGGAGGACACAGCAAAGGAAATTAATAATATGCTGCGATATTAAATAAGATTATATCGTCAACCTGAAAGGAATTTCAAATAGCTTCTATAAATGGCACTTTCTGTTTAATGGCTTACTTTATGCATTGCCTCAAGACTCCCTCGTCTCTCTTTCTCTCCCTCATCTGTCTGTCTGTCTGTCTGTCTGTCTGTCTGTCTGTCTGTCTGTCTGTCTCTCTATCTCTCTCTCTCTCTCTCTCTCTATATATATATATATATATATATATATATATATATATATATATAGAGAGAGAGAGAGAGAGAGAGAGAGATATAGATATATAGATATATAGAGATATATAGATATATATATATATATATATATATATATAGAGAGAGAGATATATAGATATTTATTTTTTTCTCTCTCTCAAGCTTAATGAAGGTAACATCGTCGCCCACTTCAAGCTTGTCTGAAGATCAACTGGAGAGGGGGCACGTGGATAGGACGGGGTGGGTATGTTTGGGATGAAAAGCCCAGGCAGGCTTCGATCATAATTGCCACCATCACAATATAATCATGTCCTCATCGTTAGCCTATAATAATATACTATTATGATTATATCGACACGATCATCATGACCTGATTGACTTTTTCTCTCTCTCAGAACCGGAGATATATAATTTCATTACCATTATAATTCTCATCAATATTCTCATCATTATTCTTATCATTACATACGTGTGAATAAATAAACATACCCCCTCCCCTCCAACACACACACTTGCAATCACCGAGGGCAATTCTTTCACATGCGCAAAGGCGCAGACATGGGACCTCCTACATTACGAAGAGAGACAACCCCCCCCTTGCTTATCGCAGGATAAGGTTGCAGAAGAAACCCGAAAAAACGGATATATCAAATTTAAACCTGCACGGTCGGGATTTAAACCCACGACCATTGACTTTGTGGGCGAACGCCGCCGTGTCTACTTACCTCTCCGCTCCATAAGTGAAGAATTTTTAAAAAGGGAAAAGAAAATATTTTTTTTAACAAGACATTGAAACAACAGACAACCAAAGTCACCTACCAATACTCCTTGAATCCAGCCAAAGCGAATAGGGGAGAAAACTTGCACCTTATCACCTGGACTACCGGAATCTGGGTCGGTGCCAGTCCCACCTGAAGCAGTTTCTTTGTTTTTGTTTGGTCTACTCCTCAAAGCTTCGTCATCCTGAAGAGATACAAAAGACATGTAAACCAAAGATCATTTCATTGGAAAATAAAGAGATACAAAAGACATGTAACCAAAGATCATTTCATTGGAAAATAAAGAGATACAAAAGACATGTAAACCAAAGATCATTTCATTGGAAAATAAAGAGATACAAAAGACATGTAAACCAAAGATCATTTCATTGGAAAATAAAGAGATACAAAAAGACATGTAAACCAAAGATCATTTCATTGGAAAATAAAGAGATACAAAAGACATGTAACCAAAGATCATTTCATTGGAAAATAAAGAGATACAAAAGACATGTAAACCAAAGATCATTTCATTGGAAAATAAAGAGAGAGAAAGAAAAAAGGCGAAACAGGGAACAGAGGAAAAGTAGGGACAAAACAGAAATGTAGGTGTGTTTTTTTGTTGTTGTTTTTTGTTACCTTGCCTTTTTTGTTGTCTTTTTTTTCCTTGCATTTAAACTAAGTTGAGACAAAACCAATCCACATGCCTTGTGTCTTTTGTTACTAAGACAGAGATAAAGACGAGCATGGTAGGACACGGGGTGGAAACAAAAGACACAAAACAAGGGAGATAAGCCCATTGATTTTATACACCAATGTAAAAAAAGACTAGGGGTGGTGGAACCAATAGCATAGGACATACGTGAATGTAATAGAAGAAAGTGGTGGTTTGAACACGTGGAAGTGTGGGATTAGAAGTACGTGGGGTAACAGAGCAATACAGATGGGAATGTCAGGCAAAAGAAAAAGAGAAAGACCAGAATGAAGATGGATGGATTACATATTATAATATGCAGATATGAGAGAAATCGCGGGAGTGAAGGAGACCGATGCAGTGGGTCGAAATAGCATTGGCCGTGGCAACCCTGCAAACAGCAGGACAAGCTGAAAGAAGAAGAAAGAAGATCACGTAGCGGTTCTCACCAGCGCCAAAGTCTTTGCTGTTTGAGAATACAATGCTTCACATAAATATAAGGAAACACCAAACTTGCGTTGTTCACTCCTCAACTTGTGACTTGCTTAATATTCTAGAATGGAAATGCCGGCATTAAATGGGTCAACTGAAGCATCAATCTGCGCTTGCAGCTTTGGTTTCTCTACAGATAAACATTTCGAAGGGATGGGGAGTGGGCAGGGCTGAGATTTTATACATATCTCAACTTTGTTGAGGTTTTACGTTATACTAGATCTAGTTCTACTCAAGTAAACCGTGTTCCATTACGATATACATAAGGGGTAAGATGCAAAACCCGCTATATGCGCCATTGTCACATATTGTGAGAGTTGTTACACCATCTCGGACTTTGAATGAATACTTTTCTGATGATGAAATCCTTTCTGTTCAAAACTGACTATATCCTATTACGATTCGGCTCTAAACATGAAATTGATCTGGCTCCATTTAGAACTAAGGGAATAAAAAATTTGATTTTCTCAAGTTTTTTTGTGTGGATATAGCGGTTTTTACATCTCACCCCCTCAAATGTAACGTCTGCACACAAAGCTTCCAGTTTTTAAAGGGTGATTTGAAAGCGATACAAAGCTTCCAGTTTTTAAAGGGTGATTTGAAAGCGATACAAAGCTTCCAGTTTTTAAAGGGTGATTTGAAAGCGATACAAAGCTTCCAGTTTTTAAAGGGTGATTTGAAAGCGATGCAAAGCTTTCAGTTTTTAAAGGGTGATTTGAAAGCGATACAAAGCTTCCAGTTTTTAAAGGGTGATTTGAAAGTGATACAAGGCTTCCAGTTTTTAAAGGGTGATTTGAAAGTGATACAAGGCTTCCAGTTTTTAAAAGGTGATTTGAAAGCGATACAAGGCTTCCAGTTTTTAAAAGGTGATTTGAAAGCGATACAAGGCTTCCAGTTTTTAAAAGGTGATTTGAAAGCGATACAAAGCTTCCAGTTTTTAAAGGGTGATTAGAAAGCGATACAAGGCTTTCTGCGCGCGAGATGGGAAGGGGGCATATGAGCTGTTATTATCAAAGAACAGTACATTAAATTGAATTGAATTATTTCATCGAAATTCACCCCGTCCACCATAACACCATGTTGTGATCTCTCTCATGGTGAAACAAGAGGAAACAACAAGAGACGAAAGACACGTGAACACGGCAAGGGTTGTTTGTGTCACAATTGAAAATCTCCCCCCATCCACCATGCCGCAGTCCCAGAGCGAATTCAGAGGAGAGGAAATAGCGAGACGAAAGAAAAAGCAAAGTATTATTATTGAAATTTACCCTGTTCGCCACCATGTGACCTCATTGTGAATTAAGAGGAAACAGCAAGATAAAAGATAAGTGAAAGAGTTAAAGGAAAGAAGTAGAACCTACCAGTAGCGCCCGCCACAAGTGACGGAAATGACGTAGAACTGGCTAGCAACTGCCATCAGACTCCCACCCAACGCATTCGAAGTTACACGGGTGAGTGAGTCAGTCTGTTCAACCTGTGACACGATGTACGTAAGCTCTGGACGTAGCATGTCACGAGGGGGACAGGTAACGAACTGCACTAGTGCAATGGGGCGTTTAGCGCACGAAATTATCTGCCCTTGTTTCAGAAACAGATGGGTGTGGAGCCTGAAGCCCTTATTTAATTATAGTAAAATACGAGGGCAGTGAGTACCCCACGTCATTATTCATAAATAATAATGTTATTACAAAAGCAGTATAACTACTGCTACCATTTCTACTCTTGTTAATAATCATTCTAATACTGTAAATAATAATGCTAACATTTGTGGTGATGATTATTATTAATAATAAGAGAAGAAGAAGGAGAAGGAACAGGATGACCACCAGTAATGATAATAAAAACTAAGACCTAGATCTAGAATTAGAAATGATAGTAGTAGTACATAACATTCTAGGTGTTCATATTTTATAACTTATTGACTGGCGCTTAACAAGATTAATATATTATCAATTTTCTTTGTTTGCACTGAGTTACATTGATGCACAGTCTCACATTCTATGTGAAAGTATTATAGGATTTTGCATTGAGGAAATGCGGCGACGCAAAAGTGTTACCACGGCCAATTACGTGAGGTCTAATCGGGAATACCTGAAACGAGCTAAACGCCCCTGTAGTTTTACATTTTGATCCATATTCATAAAATGTAATTTAGTATATTTGTGAAGTCTGTTTTCAATTCTCAAATTCTCTAACAAATTATTAAATGTCTCAACCTTACTACAAGTTCAAATTGATTTTTTTTTTTTTCGTGTCCTATTTTTTTCAACTCGTTCGTTGGACAGAAGAACATCTACATCCAGAACTAGAACCTAATGTAAATAGATCTAGACACAGGGAGATACAACATATTTATTTACAAGAGTGATATAAAAATCTCAATTATTAATTAGATTCTATGGCAACACAAGATAGTCGGACTTGAGCAATCTAGATTTCTAAAGTTCGAAAGGGTGAAAATACAAGTACGAATAAGTAGATCTAGCGCTCTGCTCTCCCGGCTGGCACTGGCAAGAATAAGTCGTGAAATGACACGCATAGGATGTCGAAGATGCCATAGCAACTATTTTCCCACAATTTTATGATGTATATCTAAATAAATCTAGTCATATATGTTGATTCACATGTCTAGATAGATAACATTTAAGTGTTAAAATCAGCGCGTACGTCTTCTGCTGTCACTATACAATGAATAGCACTAGTAAAAAAAAAAAAACAGCACGCAAAAGAGCTTACCACCAATCTGGGAGAAAACGCAATGCATCATGGGACAGATTGGCAGTAGGAGCTAAAACGAATTTGCAACAACGCCTCCTAAGTGTACGTGAGGGCTATCCTCTCCATCTACGGCAGTGATGAGTCGCGATACGCCAACGTCCTCTAGCAATATGCACACTGCTTTTCATCTGGTCATAAACAAGTCCTGATCAGCCCCAAATAGATGAAGCGTTTCAGGCTGTCCGCCTCTCTCCACCAATGTATGCTACTGCACCCCAACGATAAGAAACAAATCACCACTTCAAAACCTCAGTTCTCGTCAAAGTCCAGAAAGAATGGAAGCAAGAGGTGATTCATCCCTTTCATTCAGATACAAGAATCCCCCACAACCCCCAGCCAACTTTTTTGTATATTTTACCAAAAAGTCCAAGTAAGGAAGCCGATGAGAAAGAGTCTGAAACCATATAAGTTTCACTTCTTAATTACAATGTAAAACCACTCAAAACCAGTGAAGTGAATACACAAACTATATAATATATAATATATTATATATGTATTGAAAAAACACACAAAAAAACAAACAAAGACCTGTCGTTACAATTTCCTATGAAAGTTTCTACTCATGTGACGACACTAATACCGTGGGAGACATTTTATATTTAAAAAAAACATACATTATATGTGTTTGTTGTGTGCTTGTTTCATTGGAATTTATCCCATCCACCACATGCGGTGATGTCAATCTGAATTTGGAGGGAAGAGCAAGACGGCCCACCAGTAGACCCATCAACCGCCTATACACCCACTAGAAAAGAAAGAAGTTCAGTACGATTTTTGATTTGTTTTACCCACTTCCACAACTAAGGTGATCTCGGGGTTTCTGGTAGAATTTTTATTTATTTTGACCGGACTGCCCTGTAAACAGCCAAGGGATCTTTAACGTGCACAGAGTGTTGTAATCTGCACACACGACCTCTTTTTTGTCGTCCGTTTCCAATGGGACTAGGTGTCGATCCACCTACTTGGACCGGGGGGGGTAGATATTGCTCGAAAAAAACTTGAGATAATTTTTCAACCGTTGGCCGGGCTCGAACCCGCTACCTTATGGTTGAAAGGCCGACGCCTTGCCTCTGGACTACCGAATCCCCCGAGACGTTTTATAAAAACATACATAACATTTGATGGCTTGTTTCATTGGAAACACTCGTCCACCACATGCGGTGATCTCAATGTGAATTTGGAGGAAACAGAGCAAGATGACCAATCAGAAGACCCGCCAACCGCCTATGCACTCACTAAAAAGAAAGAAGTTCAGAACGATAAACAGTTGTAAAAAGATTAGATTTCCGATACATCCGTTTCCGGTTTGTAACAAGCGTTTAATACTGGGCCTAGCAATCCCATTTTAACAAGTATTGACTGTCAGTCATCTAGGGAGAGAGGAATAAAAATATAAAAAAGGCGGGGGTGTACAACAGATGTGTCCACAGAAGAGGCAGGAGGACAGGGAAGAAGACAGTATTCCTTTGTAGAGAAATTTGCATTTGCAAATTAAATGTCATGGTGTCTAAATGTGAGTGACAACGCTAAGCGAGCGATTTTCCTACCCTCTAACGATCTTGCATTATTTATCACCACGAATGTGAAAGCCTTTGGAAGAAAAAAAAAAAAAGGTTGGTGGGACAAATTGCATTCGTGATGGTTGGGGGTGCTATTCATCTGGCGATGAGAGAAATGACCCAATACTAATAACAGCGCAGATCAAAGATAAAGATAAAGATAAAGATAAAGTCTGTATCGCCGCACAAACGCACGCTCACCGACTGTACAAGTGTCATCATTTATCCAACAGCATGCCATTTCAGCCAATGTCCTTTTCACCCCCCCCCCGGGAGTATGCAGTGCAGCAGCCTGTTAGACATTTCGTTTTAACACATTGGCAAGAACTTTCTCAACCTATAGTTGAATACTAATTCGCACCTATCCCTTGAGTCCAGTGAGGAAAGTAGAGTGAAGTACCTTTCCCAAGGGTACAACGTCTTTGGGGGGGGGTAACCCACCTGGACCAGCTTTGGGATTTAAATCTGTGTCGTCGTGATTACCAAGTGGTACACAAACACCATATATGTATTGGGCCAAGTGGCACACACACACCATGTGTTTTGGGCCAAGTGGTACACAAACACCATGTGTTTTGGGCCAAGTGGTACACAAACACCATGCGTATTGGGCCAAGTGGTACACAAACACCATGTGTTTTGGACCAAGTGGTACACAAACACCATGTGTTTTGGACCAAGTGGTACACAAACACCATACGTATTGGGCCAAGTGGTACACAAACACCATGTGTTTTGGACCAAGTGGTACACAAATACCATACGTATTGGGCCAAGTGGTACACAAACACAAACACCATGCGTATTGGGCCAAGTGGTACATAAACACCATGTGTTTTGGACCAAGTGGTACACAAACACCATAATTGGGCCAAGTGGTACACAAGTGGTACACAAACACCATGCGTATTGGGCCAAGTGGTGCACAAACATCATACGTTTTGGGCTAAGTGGTACACAAACACCGTACATATTGGGCCAAGTGGTACACAAACACCATGTGTTTTGGACCAAGTGGTACACAAACACCATACGGATTGGGCCAAGTGGTACACAAACACCATGTGTTTTGGGCCAAGTGGTACACAAACACCATGTGTTTTGGACCAAGTGGTAGACAAGTGGTACACAAACACCATGTGTTTTGGATCAAGTGGTAGACAAGTGGTACACAAACACCATGCGTATTGGGCCAAGTGGTACACAAGTGGTACACAAACACCATACGTATTGGGCCAAGTGGTACACAAACACCATGCGTATTGGGCCAAGTGGTACACAAACACCATGCTATTGGGCCAAGTGGTACACAAACACCATGCGTACCCTGACCATCACATGCATTGCGGCCATCTCAGGGTGAATGAAGAGGCGACGTAGCGACAGCGTAGTGTTGTGCATTTTTGATCATCACGACACTGGCTCAAAACCCATGGCTGGCCCAGGTGTTATTTTCACGTTGTGCTTTACGGAAAGGTACTTCACTCAGCTTTCCTCACTTGCCTCAGGTGTGAATGAGTACAATGCTATAGGTATAATAAGATTTATCGGAGCGTTAGTGCGATGCGCCAAACAGGCAGCTGTATTGTATGCGCCACATGGTTTGTTTCATTGAAATTCACTCCGTCCAGCATATGCGGTGACCTTGGGGTGAATGACGAGGAAACGGCAAAATGAAAGATAAGTGAAAGAGTCAGATGAAAGTGAAAGAAGTAGGGCCTACCTGCAGCTCCCGCCAACCGCCCACTCTACCCAGGGAGTTGAAGAGAACTCTGAAAGTAATGGCCTGCTGGGAGTGGGCGTTAAATGACGTACAATCCTGCATTTGTGTGAGAATACGGACCATACATCCATCTTTTTATCGTTTAAGAGGAAAAAAACAATTGAAGGGAAAGAGAGAGGACCACACCTATCATCCTCACACACACAGAAGCGGGACACAAAACCACAAAGAGGACAATTTGTTAATTACATTCAATATTTATATTATGTATACAAAATGAAAGTTGTGACAGAATGGGTGAGGGGGAGGGGGGGCACGGAAAACCCAATATTCACATTGTATATGGTGAATACGTTGTCATGCAATGTTCATCCAACGAGTCAGTTCATCGCCAATGCTGAACAAGCATTTTAATGTTGGCCCTAAAATTAAAATAGTGCTTTTGTTTCCCATGTCACTCCGCCACTGACTGAACCGCCATGCGAATTTCATCGTCGCTTCGTACTTTCATGAATTCATTCCATCCCCGGCGTTCAATAGCTGTTATTTTCATCATCTGTCCTCCTCCTCCTCTTTCCTCCACTGTCGCTGTTATTACTTAATGTCACAGCTGAGGACGTCTGTGCTTCTCTGCTGATGTGTTTATATATATACGATCATTTTCCTATAAATGTATCGCATTTGTGCTTCTCTGCTGATGTGTTTATATATACGATCATTTTCCTATAAATGTATTGCAGAGGCAAAACATCACGACAATAATGTGGCATAGCTTAAACCAATAAAACAAACACAAACCCATAAGAAAACAAGAGACATTTGTCACCGTTTATCAGACATTTTAAACACAACATTGATACAGAATGTCGATACAGCACGATAAGTTGTTGGAGTTTTTTTTAATTGACATTTACCCGGTCCACTGTTTGCGGTGATCTCAGTGTACATTGATAGAAATCATCCAGGTGGGAAAATAAAAGGAGTGAAAGAAAGAAGTAGGACCTAACAGTAGCGATTGAGAATCGTCCACAACAGGGCGCCGGTGACAAACCGTTGTAAAGATTGTGGTTGGCTTCGTTTAATTGAAATTTACCCCGTCCACCAGTGTGCTGATCTCAGGGTGAAGCAAGAGGAAACAGCAAGATACAAGACAAGTGAAAGAGTAAAAACAAGGAAGTAGGACCGCCAGTAGCGCCCGCTAACCGCCCGTGCGGGGGTAGATCTAAGACATGAAACAGCGGCGGGAAAGAAATAAGACCTACCAATAACCCCCCCCCCCACCCCAAACCACATACAAAAAAGAGCCATTGACGAGAGAATAATGCGCAGGAGGCGCTGTACCAATGGGCAGCCTATGGAACGGGGTTTGAACGGAGGTCAAATTTCGTCTTTACGATTGAGTGAAATCGGGAGGGAGCGCAATACAATGGTACATGTACTAGAATAAACCGGTTTGTTTTATTGAAACGTGTCCCAGTCGTCATATGCGGCGATATATTCATCATGAGGGTAATTGACACACAGGGTGATTTCAGACAAAGCAGCAGCATTTGTTTACTTCTTGAAATTTACCCCGTCCATCATTGCGGTGATCTCAGGATGAATTAAGAGGTAATGATACAAGGTGAAGTCAGTGATAATAAATTGTAATGACGGTCATGATAATAAGGATGGTAATGATCAGTGATAAATAAATTGTAATGATGGTAATGATACAAGGTAAAGTCAATGATAATAAATTGTAATGATGGTAATGATACAAGGTAAAGTCAATGATAACAAATTGTAATGATGGTAATGATACAAGGTAAAGTCAATGATAACAAATTGTAATGATGGTAATGAAATTAAAGTCAATGATAACAAATTGTAATGATGGTAATGACACAAGGTAAAGTCAATGATAACAAATTGTAATGATGGTAATGATACAAGGTAAAGTCAAATTGGTGGTAATGATACAAGGTAAAGTCTTTTTGTTTCCTCGAAATTTACCCTGTCCACCATTGCGGTTTCATGATTTCATGAAAAATAAGATGAATTAACTAAAAGAAAACAAGATGAAAAATAAGTGAAAGAAGCAAAGAAAAGAAGAAAAACTTACTAGCATCGCCCGCCAACTAAAAAAAAACAGCAAGATGAAAGATAAGAGAAAGAAGGAAAGCAAAGAAGAAAAACTTACCAGCATCTCCCGCCAACTAAAAGAAAACAGCAAGATGAAAGATAAAAGACAGAAGAAGGGAAGGAAAGAAGAAAAAAACTACCAGCAAGCCCGCCACCGCCCGCAAGAAGCAAAATAAAAGACACGGGAAAAGATTGAAAGGGAAAGGTAGGACCTACCAGTAACGACAGCAGCCAACCTCCCACCCATGGAATAGACCGGACGTATGCATGCATACTTTTCAACATTCGTAGAAAGCGAAGTATTGTGCTGATAGCAAATAAAAGTTAACCCCCCCCCCCCACCCACACACACACACACACAAAACGAGGCTACTCCACCAGTAAAACAGATAAAAATTGAGATTGGAATACATAAAAGGTAATGGGGGAGGGGGAAAGGGAAAGGGAGGAGAGAGAGAGAGAGAGAGAGAGAGAGAGAGAGAGAGAGAGAGAGAGAGAGAGAGAGAGAGAGAGAGAGAGAGAGAGAGAGAGAGAGAGAGAGAGAGAGAAGAGAGAGAGAGAGAGAAGAATGCATATAATATGTGCATTGGGAGGAGTCGCGGTTTTACACCGGAGAAGGAAACGTCTCCTGACAGAACAAAAGCAACTTAAATTTGCATATAAATGCATTCTCACTTGAAGTGCCATATATTTTTAGCTACGCTAAACCCACCAGTGATTTTTTTTGAGAAAACAAGATCAAGTTCACATTGCCTCATCTCTTTGTCGTTTACGTTATTTATCTTTTTTTTAATTGCTAGTCATCTTCTTTGTCATACTACTATTGGGATATCTATGCCTGAGGTAGTGCTTAGATCTAGATATTTCTCGTTTGTTGTCTGATGAAGGGTTATACCCGAAACGTCACGTGTTTTCTGTCTTTATTAGTGGAGTTATATTGTCATATTTCGCCATAAATATGTGATAACCTCAGGGTGAATTCAGAGAAAACAAAAAGATAAAAAAAGAGTTTGTTTCATTGAAATTTACCCCGTCCACAATAAATATATTATGTGATAACCTCAGGGTGAATTCAGAGAAAACAAAAAGATAAAAAAGAGTTTGTTTCATTGAAATTTACCCCGTCCACAATAAATATATTATGTGATAACCTCCAGGGTGAATTCAGTGAAAACAAAAAGATAAAAAAGAGTTTGTTTCATTGAAATTTACCCCGTCCACAATAAATATATTATGTGATAACCTCAGGTGAATTCAGAGAAAACAAAAAGATAAAAAAGAGTTTGTTTCATTGAAATTTACCCCGTCCACAATAAATATATTATGTGATAACCTCAGGGTGAATTCAGAGAAAACAAAAAGATAAAAAGAGTTTGTTTCATTGAAATTTACCCCGTCCACAATAAATATATTATGTGATAACCTCAGGGTGAATTCAGAGAAAACAAAAAGATAAAAAAAAGAGTTTGTTTCATTGAAATTTACCCCGTCCACAATAAATATATTATGTGATAACCTCAGGGTGAATTCAGAGTGAAAAATTTACCCCGTCCACAATAAATATATTATGATAAATTTGTTTCATTGAAATTTACCCCGTCCACAATAAATATATTATGTGATAACCTCAGGGTGAATTCAGAGAAAACAAAAAGATAAAAAAGAGTTTGTTTCATTGAAATTTACCCCGTCCACCATTTATACGTGGTGAAGCACGGGTGAACGAATAGGAAGCACAGAAATATGGGAGATAAGTGAAAGAGTGGACGTAAAGCAGAAGGCCCTACCAGTACTCTAGGCGAATTACGTCAGGCACGTAATGGGGTGCCTATTTTTTTTTAGGGCAAACATAAAAACGTTTGGTTTATTGTCACCCATTGGTCCAAATCAGGTGTAAACCTAAGAATTAAAATATGTCGTCTTGTCCCGCAGATACTTAAAACACCTTTTTTTTTTTTTTCTCCTTCTTGTTCACAATAAAGGAATATTCTCACATGCACACAGACAGCGTCACATGCACACATATCCACACAAACAGCGTCACATGCACACATATCCCACACAGACAGCGTCACATGTACACATCCACACAACAGCGTCACATGCACACACCCACACAGACAGCGTCACATGCACACATATCCACACAAACAGCGATCACACATCCACACAAACACACATGCACCCACACAGACAGCGTCACATGTACACATCCACACAAACAGCAGTGTCACATGCACATATCCACACAGACAGCGTCACATGTACACATCCACACACACAGTGTCACATGTACACATCCACACAGACAGCGTCACATGTCACATCCACACACACAGTGTCACATGTACACATCCACACAAACAGCGTCCACACAGACAGCGTCACATGTACACATCCACACACACAGCGTCACACACACATATCCACACAGACAGCGTCACATGCACACATCCACACACACAGCGTCACATGTACACATCCACACACACAGCGTCATCCACACACACAGTGTGTATCACATCCACACAAACAGCGTCACATGTACACATCCACACAGACAGCGTCACATGCACACATATCACATCCACACAGACAGCGTCACATGCACATCCACACAGACAGCGTCACATGTCCACACACACAGCGTCACATCCACACACACAGTGTCACATGTACACATCCACACAGACAGCGTCACATGCACATCCATCCACACATCCACACAGCGTCACATGTACACATCCACACAGACAGCGTCACATGTACACATCCACACACAGCGTCACATGTACACATCCACACAAACAGCGTCAGTCCATCCACAGTCACATGTACACATCCACACACACAGTGTCACATGTACACATCCACACACACAGGGTCACATGCACACATCCACACACAGCGTCACATGTACACATCCACACAGACAGCGTCACATGCACACATCCACACAAACAGCGTCACATGTACACATCCACACAAACAGACAGCGTCACGCACACATGTACACACCCATCCACACAGACAGCGTCACATGTACACATCCACACAGACAGCGTCACATGTACACATCCACACAGACAGTCACATGTACACATCCACACAGACAGCGTCACATGTGTACACACACATCCACACAGACAGCGTCACATGTACACATCCACACAGACAGCGTCACATGTACACATCCACACAGACAGCGTCACATACACATCCACACAGACAGCGTCACATGCACACACCCATCCAGCACATGTCACATGCACACATCCACACAAACAGCGTCCACAATATCACAGACAGCGTCACATGCACATATCCACACAGACAGCGTCACATGTGCACATATCCACACAGACAGCGTCACATGTACACATCCACACAAACAGACATGCACACATCCACACAAACAGTCACATGTACACATCCACACAAACAGCGTCACATGCACATCCACACAGACAGCGTCACATGCACACATCCACACAAACAGCGTCACATGCACAGCATCCACATCCACACAGCGTCACATGCACACATCCACACATCCAACAGCGTCACATGTACACATCCACACAACACAGCGTCACATGCACACCATCACATGTACACATCACACACAGCGTCACATGCACACATCCACACAGACAGCGTCACATGCACACATCCACACAAACAGCGTCACATGTACACATCCACACACACAGCGTCACATGCACACATCCACACACACAGCGTCACATGTCCACACACACAGCGTCACACATCCACACAAACAGCGTCACATGCACACATCCACACAGACAGCGTCACATGTCCACACAAACAGCACATATCCACACAAACATACGTCATGTACATTTCCACACACAGTGTCACACATCCACACAGACAGCGTCACATGCACACATCCACACAAACATGGCGTCACACATCCACACAGACAGCGTTACACATCCACACAAACAGCGTCCATTTCATCACATGCAACACAAACAGCGTATCCCAAATCCACAAAACAGCGTCTATCCACACAAACGGCGATATCTTAAAATAATGAGGGTATCTCGAGCCCCACGGCAACATAAAAAACCCATCCATTTTCTGCCTGGAATATCCCGCGCCCTTCTATTACATAACGAATTATAATATCAATAATAATATCATAAATATATATATAATTTACAGAGGGGGTGAGACGCAAAAACCGCTATATCCAAAAAAGATAACATGAGAAAATCAATTATGTCTTCCCTTAGTTCCAAATAAAGCCCGATCGATTTGATGTTTAGAGCCGAATTATAATATGATATAGTCAGTTTTGAACAAAAATAATTTCATCATCAGAAAACTCTTCATTCAAAGTCCGAGATGATGAAGAAACTCACAAGGTGTAAAAATGGCGCATAGCGGGTTTTGCATCTCACCCCTTGTAGATCGAATCCAGTCATAAAGGCATGACACACACACACACACACAAACATGAGACTGTAGTAAAATATGACGCCAAGATTCCAAGAGAAAGCACTCGTAGTTTGACCAACACAATTTTAAAAGACACATCTTTTTAAGAGAGGAAAACACGATAAAGTAAAGAGAGAATATTGCACTGAAGGAAATCAGATCCCACCCGACCCCAATTCCCTTGCATGGGAGAGATTGGTGATACAAATGATGATGATGATGACAACAATTTGTAGTAAAAACATCAACAACAATTCATGTATGTAATAATAAATAACAAAAACATTAATATGATGATGATGATAATAATATTAATAATAATAAACAACAATAACAAAAACATTAATATGATGATGATGATAATAATATTAATAATAATAATAATAATACAATGCGTAACAATCAAATGCCAAAGCCTATAGATCTAATTATACATGATGCGAATTGAAATTTGGACAGAGCACAGCCAACATCTGACATTGACATGACATCGAAGAAATGACTGTGACGAGCAAAGGGCAAGATGACAAAGACGAAAAAGTAGCAGGAACGAAGCATACCACGGATCACCATGACATCTGGTAAGACCTGACCTCACTTCAAACGCATCGCTGCACGACTTCATAATAAGGTAACCGATAAATCATACGAATAGGCGTGGCAGTACAACAGTTCACATTTCAAATCCTTTCAATTCTTCATTTTTTCCCCCACACGACAAGTCGATCCCGTCGTTGCATTTTCAAAGTGACATTGTATTGTTTGTGGTTGACATGTACCCCGTCCAGCATACGCGGTGATCTTATCTAATCTTTTAAGGTGGAGTTGGGAAGAAAAAGCAATGTGACGAAAGATTGAAAGACGTGTTGACAGTAAATAGTGTGAAAATAAAGGAAGGAAGAGCTGCCATACAAGCACCAAGCAACGGCTCCCTTCCAGGCGTCAATGGACGGCTTAACTTTCGAGAAGTTTCGGGTGACTCGGTAGTCCAAAGGCAAGGTGGCGGCTTCTCAAACCCAAACGATTGGAACTTTTCTCCTTTTTTCTCTCTCGAGTAACATCTACCCCCGTGATCCAGGTACAATGTAAGCGGATCAACACCAAGTCCCTTTAATTGGAGACGGACGATAAAAAAAAGAGGCCACGTCTGCAGATCACAACACTGCATGTTAAAAATCCCTTGGCAGCCCGGGCAAAATTTTAAAAATCCTACCCAAATCCCCGGAGATTACCTTAGTTGTGGATGTGGGTAAATCTAACCAAATCAAAACGAATGCAAACATTTCAATAGAGCTATAGACCCTGCTTTCTGGCTCGTTCGGGCTAGAGATTACAAGCAATGCAACTCCTCGATGAGGCCATGCCAGTCAGAAAATCACGACTATGTTCGAGCCGGCCACTATTCGACCGAAGGGTGCTTGAGATTTTTTTACCGGAAATAATTCATCTACTTTCATTCATAATGAGCCTGGGGGGGGGGGGGGGATAAGAAGAAAAAAACACATTTTCATCATTTATTTTTCGTGCCCGTGCAAAGTGCTTATTTTAGGGAGAGAGAGAAATGTGCCCACGTAACATTACAAGATAATAAATACATCTCGCTATGCCAAGTCTTACTTGTCCACAGGTGGTATAGTTTCTGTGACTAGCGTGTTGGTATTTTTTCAACAAAACTGAATTAATAATAGATAATACCGGGTAACATAAGAGTCATAAACTTATTAATGACTCATAATACAGGCGGGATGGTGAACAACACCTCATCCCGCGTAATACATCTTATGTGGGTTTATGACGTGTATGTCCGTGTAAGGAGGGAGGGAGGGAGGGAGGGAGGGAGGGAGGGAGGGAGAGAGAGAGAGAGAGAGAGAGAGAGAGAGAGAGAGAGAAAGAGAGACAGACAGACAGACAGAGAGGGAGAGACAAAGAGAGAAGACAGACAGAGAGGGAGAGACAAAGAGAAAAACAGACAGACAGAGAGGGAGAAAGAGAAAGACAGAGAAATGCAAAGTGTGTACCAGTAACAGTAAAAGGGATCTTCATTGAAACGCTTTTTACACACGTGGCAGACATGACACACAGTGATGACCTTTCACCAGCAACAACCCCAACGCATGACTTGACGTCCATCAGACCAGAAACCTACCAAGTTCAAAGCTGGCGCAGTTTTTACGCCTGCGATTCCGATACAGCACGGCTCACACACTGGATCCTTGGAGCGCATCAAATCTACGCACCAACTCACCTCAATGCCCAGCCTACCTGTTTGTACTGACTCGGCGGTGGGATTTCCCCCCTTCCCGAATTAAAATCGCGCTCTCTCCGCAGACAACGAACGTTCTAATGGGTAGTCATGAACCAGCCGAATTACTAGTGTGTCAGCTCCAGTCAGATGCACCTAACTTTTAACTCTCCACCCACCCGCATCCCACTCCTCTCATTGAAATGTTCTTCGAAGTTTACCACGCCCACCATCATACGCGATGATTTCAAGATGAATTAGCCAGAAACAGCAAGACAAAAGGTAAACATTGGACAGAAGTAGGACCTACCAGACCAGCATCGTTCATATCCCACCTACCCCCCCCCCAAACCCACTACACCACATTGACAATAACACATATATGATTTACACGAAATGTGACTAAATGTACGTGTACTTATAATTAATCGTATCTCAAGGAGGGGCGGGGGGGGGAGAGATAAGAAGTGTTCACGACAATTTCACGGTAATGTTCTCGGCACTTCCTGACAGATCGTTGGTGGAATGTTAAAGTAGTGCCGATGCCCGTGTGTACAAATCATCGTCACTGCCTCTCTCTCTCTCTCTCTCTTACACCTCTGGCAAGGTATAGGCCACACCTACTGTTTCTTTGAAATATACCCCATCCACCAAATGCAGTGATCTCGGGGTGAATAAAGAGAAAACAGTCAAAGGAGAGCTAACTGAAAGAATGAAAGGAAAGAAGTAGGACCTAGCTGTGGAGACCGCCAACCGCCCACCTACAAGGAACTTTCCACCTTTCTCTGTCTTGGCCCATTCCAATCCTGTGTCTACGTCCACTTTCGTGGAAAACAAACGAAGCAGAGCGACAATCCTAGGGAACACAAGGAAATCATGCTTCCAGAAAAGTATGAAAGTGATGTGATGAATTCACATCACATCTTTAGCCGTTTGAAACTTGGAATTCCCAAAAGCCACCTGTGCCGTAGTCCATGCTTTTTGACACTTTCCCCAAATGACGTAGTTGTGACTGAGGTGTAACACTTATAATGTAAATGACCCCTCCCCTTCTTCCAAGTTCGCTCCATCTCTCGTGTATGTCTCTGACAACACAACTGCACACATAGATACGTTTAAAAAAAACACATTCTTTGTGTGTTACAACACGTGGACGTAAGCGATGGTTTTTGGGTCCGTTCGTTGTTTTGTTTATTTTTTGTGAGTATTACATGAATTTTATATATGCGTCTTTCTAAAACTACTTCGTTATTATTATAAACTACAAATGCAATGTGTACATTCATATATATATATATATATATATATATATATATATATATATATATATATATATATATATATGCACCTTTTACCATTATGGTTCTATTATCAAATACGATTGAGTGTATCGTATAGCTTCCATCCTTTAAACACTCTTTTGTAAACACAATTTTGAAACCAATGAAGCTATGTCTATAGGTGTGTAACTATGTTATGTATGCATAAATATGTATATTATATACATGTATGTATGTAAGCAAGTAAGAATGTTATAGTATCATGTACATAATAGTCTTGATCAATCGGAATTCCCTGTCTTGTTGATTACAGCTTCGCAGTCCTGGTTAGAAACTGTTTACGACTATTATTCTTTTTTCTTTTATTTTTAAATTCCGTTACATAAGCACACAATCGCGTGCAACCGCTCTAAATGGAGGGAGACAATAAAATGGCTGACAACGTCTAGGAAATGAATGTCCAACCGACAATGTGTGACGTAGGTAGGTCTTTAACTCTATCGCCATGTAATCGACTAAACCATGACACGGCAAGGCTGTAAGTGTAACTTTGACTAACTTCAACGCAAAAACGACGATTCTTTCTGTTCGAATGTCTGGCCTTCATTCAAAACGGAGTGGCAGCGGATAAGGAATGGACGTCGGTTGCTATGGTTGTGATTTGTTTGAATTTAATTACATTTTTCATCAGTCCACCGTATGCGGTGATCTCGGAGTGAATTAAGAGGAAACAACAAAGAAGAATGATGGCGGGAAAGAGTGAACAGAAATAAGTTGGACTTACCAGTTTGCCAGTGGTGCCCGCCGCCCCCACCCAGAGAGAGGGAGAGAAAGAGACAAAGCGACAGAAGAGAGAGAGAGAGAGAGAGAGAGAGAGAGAGAGAGAGAGAGAGAGAGAGAGAGAGAGAGAGAGAGAGAGAGAGAGAGAGAGAGAGAGAGAGAAACAGAGAGAGAGAGAGAAACAGAGAGAGAGAGAGAGAAAGAGAGAGAGAGACAGAGAGAGAGAGGGGGGGGAGGAGCGCGAAATTCCGACAAATAAATGAGAAGAGAAATAGACAAAAAACGGTAGACGAAGGAGAGAATAAACGCATAAAATACTTGAGAAGAACTTAATAACATCAATGGAGAATTAACACAATCAGGGAAAGAAAACTCTGTCCTGTCAGTTCGAATCGATGGCAAACCGAGGATAAAACAACGAGATTAGCAAAAGAGTGGGCTGTTTGAGCCACCATTAACCAGCTTTTAAGAGTAAGCCAAGCCTAGGTGTGAGATTCAAACACATTGGGAAAACTCATCACGGTGCTCACAAGTTACACGATACACACGATACAATGACATTTACTACGTCAACCATATGCGGTGCTCTCATGGCGAATTAAGAGGAATCAGCAAGATAAAAGTGAAAGACACTTAAGGCCATTGTGTAGGGTATTGTATCAAAGCACTGGTGTCACTGATAATTGAGGACATTGTGTAGGGTATTGTATCAAAGCACTGGTGTCACTGATAATTGAGGACATTGTGTAGGGTATTGTATCAAAGTATCACACTGGTGTCACTGTAATTGTCACTGATAATTGAGGACATTGTGTAGGGTATTGTATCAAAGCACTGGTGTCACTGATAATTGAGGACATGTGTACTTAAGGAAATAGGGTATTGTATCAAAGCACTGGTGTCACTGATAATTGAGGACATTGTGTAGGGTATTGTATCAAAGCACTAGTGTCACTGATAATTGAGGACATTGTGTAGGGTATTGTATCAAAACACTATTGTGACTGATACTTAAGGACATTGTGTATATGGTATTATATAAGAGCACTAGTGTCACTGATACTAAAGGACATTGTGTAGGGTATTATATCAGAGCACTAATGTCACTGATACTAAAGGACATTGTGTAGGGTATTGTATCAGAGCACTAGTTTCACTGATACTAAAGGACATTGTGTAAGGTATTATATCAGAGCACTAGTGTCACTGATACTAAAGGACATTGTGTAGGGTATTATATCAGAGCACTAGTGTCACTGATACTAAAGGACATTGTGTAAGGTTAGGATTTATTTTTACTTTTTATTTCTTGCTGCACTTTTCTACAGCTCCACCTTTCTCAGATTTTCTCACCATGATCACAGAGAGAGCCGATCAGAGTGTCTGTCTGGTAGACCATCGTCGACGGCCGGGTTAGGGTGGGAACGGACAGGGTGACAAGTGACAAGAGCCGAGACAGCCACCACTAGCCATTGCCGTACGCACGTGGGCACATAGTTAACACAGATCTAGATGTCACACACACACACACACACATAAAACACACACGTGCATGGCAGATTTTGTTTCTGGGGGAGGCAAAAGACGTTAACTATCGAGTTTATTGTTCACATGAATTGACTCTTTAAATGCAACCAAAGGAAAACGTACTTGCAAAAACCTGTTGCATTTTGGCAAAGTCAAGTCAGCCGTTTTGAAGGGGTAATTAGGGTTGTAAAATTCGGTGACACGAACATATCGTGCATTTTGGTGGCCTGCAATTTAGCGGAGACTATGTATGTATGTAGCGCCGATATCACATAGAAGTGTTCAATACAATGACACACCATGTAATGTTACAACTTATAGCATTATATATATATATATATATATATATATATATATATATATATATATATATATATATATATATATATATATATATATATATATATACACACACACGCATAATGTATCTAAAACGCAATTGTCGACAAAAGTCGTCACAGGTAGGCTATACTAAAAAGTTAATGTTATCCCCCCCCATACCATTTACAGATTTCCATTGGAACCACACGTGATATCAAAGTCATGCATAAATTATAAAATACCAATGGCCTTCAACAGAAATCCGATAAATTACGCGTTTTCTGTGCGACCAACTACGAGCGAGCCAATAAAAATTGCAAGGTAAATCACCCTAACAATCGGATAAAACGTCAAATGGGCGTTCACCACGTACTGGGAGTGGGCAGGACAATACTTGACCGAAGGCCAAGCAAGCTCACTGACGACACGATGCTTGGTTATTATTTAAGGCATGAACACAAGAGAGAGAGAGAGAGAGAGAGAGAGAGAGAGAGAGGGGGGGGTGGTGGGGAAGAGAACTGAAGACATTGGATGAAGTAGGATTTCATACCCCACATGACACTGACACGACAGAAACAGGACGAACTAAACACAAAACTTGTAAATGTCTTTATTGATTTCTTTTTCACGGTCGTCCTCTTCACACTTGGGAAGATCTCCCATCAATAATGTCAGCTATATATAGCATCAAGTTTCTCCCAACTCCTCTGGTTTTTACATACAAGATAAATGCAGGGACTGACACTGACAACACAAAAATCATGGGTGGAGGACTGACAAAAGGATACGTACACGACCTTATCCTTTAAACCTTATAATTCTGATTTCAAATCAAGAATAATAGTTCGTATTCTCCTTAATTGCCCCAAAGGATGAGGGGGACCACGTAGTCCGGAGATAAGGTGTCAACCTCTCAGCCAAAAGATCGTGGGTTCGAGCCTTGGCAGATACAAATGTTTTCTCGACTTTTTTTAGTCGAGCAAAACATTATACCCCCCCCCCAGTCCAGGTAGGTGGATCGACACTTAGTCCCATCGGAGACGGGCGATAAAAAGGAGGCCACGTCTGCAGATCACAACATTGTACATGTTAAAGATCCCTTGGCTGTTGAAAGGGCAGTCGGAACAAAAGCTTAAACTCCTACCACCACCACCCCCCCTGACATCACCTTTGTTGTGGATGTGGTAAAATCACGTAAATAATTTAAAACACTACAGGATGAGAAGAACGTGGTCCAATTCAAAACATTACATCGGTGACAAAATGTTTCAAGGCCACTAACACTAACACACAGTCGATGTG
Organism: Doris montereyensis; assembly: GCA_037039925.1. Classification (NCBI taxonomy): domain Eukaryota; kingdom Metazoa; phylum Mollusca; class Gastropoda; order Nudibranchia; family Dorididae; genus Doris; species Doris montereyensis. Next base: position 576,148 of record JAXRKP010000011.1, on the reverse strand, counting down.
GATGTTAGCCCCGCCTCCAGTGAATTGTGACAATTCTTCGATTTCCGTTACACAATAAAATTGTCCAACATGTTATAATCAGCTATGGAAGTAAAGCAGAGAGGGGGAGGGGGTTGATATATTAACTGCACTAACCGACTCCATATGGATTGTTACTGTTGCCATGCGTGCAAATTCCATTTTAGGACTCCCTTTAGAGCAACTCGCTCAGAGGTAAAATCAATACGTCTAGTCAGGAACAGAAGATGAAGGAGGAGGACGCTTCAAACAGGCCCACATAGAGGACTCTTGGAAATAACAATAAAAAAAATGGCCTCGGTGCCAAAGGTCACGGAGCGACGAGGTGCAACAACAGGAGCTCAATGCCAAACTCAGCAGTGAAGATGGGGGTGTGGTCACATGAATAAAATTGAAACTAAAACGTGTCATTTCAAAAATATGATGTCGATGTAAAAAAACATGTTGACATTGGGGAGGAGAGGGGTATCATCATAAGCTGCGATCGTAACACTGGTGGACCACGCCATCTAGAACCAGTATCAAAACCAACAAAGCAAAACAAAAGTAAAGTATAGCCAGGAATGGGGCGGGAGCGTAGGGTTACCAGAATAGACTAGTGTAGATGGGTTGTTGTTTTTTTTACAGGGTTACATGTATATGAGACGGGCAAAACAAATAAAAGAGCCTCGATATTGATATGATATTATCAATATGCATGCATAGCTGGCAAGTTTTAAATATGTCGAAATAAGGACACATCCTTACACATGACATCAGTCGTTTCCTTCACGTGATATGATACATCTAGAATATAGTACATTGTACTTTCAACAGACCAACAACAAAAACATAGAAATATGGAAATCTCTTTGGAACTTTGAATTTGAGGAGTAAAATTCTAAATAACAGGAAATTGTAACGCTCAACGTCCTGTCATATCATTATAGTTCCATCCCATTATGTGTCCTGATCTGCGTCCAGAATTCCCTGCGACAGCTAGGGAAAATTCCGTGTATACATGACATGACATATAATGGACTCATGAGAGTTGGAATTAATGAAAACGGATTGATAGACTTACGACGGACTTTAATAGGGAACAAAGCCGTGTATAACTAGTACGGAAGGTTTGACAGCTCTGTGAGTAGTGAGTGTGTGTGTGATAGAAGATGTCAATTAATCGCAAAATATATCGGTTTACGTCGATGACAGGTCTTAGCACTAATCCTGCAGGCCAGCATTGATTCCCTGAGAGAATGAAAAAGATATGAATATGGGGTATCGCCTGGGATGTGACATCACAACACACAGGATGAGGTTTTATTCAAAGCGCCGACGGAGACCATGATATTGAATATATATATATATATATATATATAGATACACATTTCGTTTCATCAAGACCACTCTCTCTCTCTGCTTTAAATATAAACACATTCTTGACGTAATTAGAAGTATTGGAGGCTGAAAATCGGACATGAACAAAATGAAAGCGCATACACTGAATTATGCCTTAAAATACTAAATATTGACTCACAAATGTATAATTATCGCTGAAATTCATAACCATTTAAAACAATCACCACCACTACATATAAAGATAGACAGAGTTGGTCGACTTTCAAACTTGACACTGCCATGTCAATCTTTGTGGTAAGACTCTAACCAACAGGCGAAATATGACAATAAGTGACAACTCCACTAATAAAGACAGAACAAACACGTGACGTTTGGGTATAACCCTTCGTCAGACAACAAACGAGAAATATTTAGAATCTAGATCTAAGTAATACCTCCGGCATCACTCAATGTGATGTCAGAAGAAAAACATAAAGGAGAAAGAAAGAAAGAAAAAGACAGTGATGTTAAGAAACGTAGCAGTGGGGGGGGTGAAAAAAGAGCGAGAGTGGAAGGTTCAGATCTAGAATGAAATAAAAATATGAAAATAAGTAAGTAATAAAAGGTGAGAAGGAGATAGAGAGAATGAGAGAAATAGAGAGAAGAGAGAGAGAGAGAGAGAGAGAGAGAGAGAGAGAGAGAGAGAGAGAGAGAGAGAGAGAGTGAGAGAGAGAAAAGAAAGAAAAAGGCAGGGGAGAAAGAAAGGGAGAGAGAGACGTGTGAGTATGGGAAACAAGAACGAAAAAATAGGATAAATGTAAGACTAGATCTATATCTCACTGGGTCTAGAAAGAAGAACTGATAGGATAAATGTAAGATTAGATCTATATCTCACTGGGTCTAGAATGAAGAAATGATAGATAATGAATGAAAGCAAGTATCAATCAAAACAAAAATTTACACTGAAGGTGCAAAATGTATATAAATTACAAATTTATCGATGTAATAAGGGAGGAGAGTAAACAACTTATCTGAAATTTCAAAAAATGCCAGTTAGGACTAGCTGATGCCATCCAAGGAATTACTACAACAGGATACATCAGTGTGTGTGTATATATATATATTATATATATATAAAATAACTTATATAGCAAAATTATCTTCCGTGAAATTGAAAACATGGAGAGGTATAAGCATTGGTGGCGTTAACCTGACGAACATAAGACATGCAGATGATGCCATGTTAATGGCATACACGCCATATGATGTCCAACAAATATTAGATAAATTAGTAAACTTTAGTGAGACAAACGGACTATTACTGAACATGAAAAAGACAGAATTCATGGCAGTTTGTAAACAAGATGATAACCTGTCCTTCAATTTAACAAATAGAGAACAAACTATAAAACAAGTGACACAATTTAAATACCTCAGCGCAATCATGACAAACAACTGCAAAGACACCACCGAAATAAGGCGAAGGATAGCAATAGCAAAACAAACATCGCATAGTATTAAGGCTGTTGGTTCCAATTCAAAACTGAAAACAGACACGAAAATACAAACAGCGCAGATGTCTTTTCCACACTATTATGCATGCAAACAGTGGACTTAAGATGCACAATGTCGTAAATGTTTAGAATCATTTGAAATGTGGACATATAGAAGAATATTGAAAAACCCCTGGACAGCAAAAGTAACAAACATGGAAGTTCTTGTGAAAATTGGAAAAGAAAGAGAACTTGTGAAGAACATCAAGACAAGGCAAATGAGGTTTTTTGGCCATGTGTGAGACAAAATGGACTAGAAAAACTAGCAACATCTGGATTCATAGAGGGGACAAGAGCTTGTGGCAGACAACGCACCACATACGTAACGGCGTTAAGACAAAAATGTCCGATATCACCACCAACTCGGATTTTACAAGAAGCACTGAACACAGAACAACATGGAGAGGGATGGTCGGCAACGTGTTGAATAACGCAAGCCACAAATGATGATGATGACATAACAAATCAACAAAAAGAGGAGAACGCAGGGTGTGTCGCTAGACAAGACATTCTACAAGCATTTCACATAATTTTTCACGAAATTCTTAGAAATTGTGGTATCTGTATGACATCAAACAAATTACTGAAACTGCAACTTCTGACAAATTTCAGTATTTTTAGATCCAAGGTCAAATATTTATTTCATAAAATTGCTCAGTGCATGGTAGGACAAAGAGAGAGTGTTTCAAGGGCAGCAATGACTTTCCTCCTCAAATAAGAGTACAACGGGAAGAAGCATACATGAAGTGTTTTCAATGCACAATGAGTGACACAAAGCGTGTCTCAAGCAAGGCTTGAAAAACTATTTAAAAGACATTGTAATTTAAGCAAAGAATGTGTATGTTTTCCAGGCCAAACCACAAGTAGGAGTAGTTTAATTTGAAGAAGTACTAGATCTAGATATATTAAAAAAACACACAAGAGGAGTGGAGCAAAACTCAAAGATTTTTTTTATTTTTTATTTGGAAATGGAAGGGTAGATTGATAGAACAACCGACAAGGAATTGCTGGAATTGAAGTTAACTAAATTTCGGAAGCAGTCATTTACTTGCTTACAAGACGATATGAATTCTTTTCTTTTTACATTGACGGCAGTCAAAAATAATTCAATAAAACAAACAAAACAAAACTTTGAAAACCTGAAAGAAACATGACATTTTTAAACACATGATCCATTTAGTGTTCCAAAAATTATTCTGCCCATTTGCAACATTTGTTACACATTTCTGTTCTCATCAGAACAGTTGTTGAAAGAACTATAACCCTTTTAATAGATTAAAACCTCATCAAAAACTATGCAGGATGAATCTGGAGCTGGAACAGATTGTAACATTTCTTTCTTATTTGTAGTTTTTAAATACAAGATACAGTATGATATTATATCTAACACGCATGTTATACCTCAGATAATATAAAATATTATTTTTAGATTGAGTCAGTACTCAATGCTAAGGTTGCGAGTTAGCACGAACGATACTATTCCAACTTCTAAGTTGTAAAACACGTTTCAAATGGTGGCTTACGTGAATAAAAATCAGACCAGGAAACAATGAAATAGTCATTAAAATCAAAACGTCATTTCTGACAGAAAAACCTCTAAAATGGAAACTGCCACCAGCAGGCTTTTGGATCCCTGGCTTCTTTGACAACTGATACTGAGCTACAGAATGTGTAGACCAGATACAACCAGAAATTTTAAATACTTTAATAACAAATTTACTTTAAACCAATCCAAACGGGAAAGGTCATCTAATTAAGATGAGTAAAGTGAGACAAAATCGTCATTGTTGATGATGACCCAGAGTGACTGTCCCTTACAAATGAGCTGTATGACACGAATTGCGTGCTTTATGTGCAGTAGCTACCAGTCACACCGTCAACAGCCTGACAAGGTGTGTGTCCATCCATTATACAATGTCTCCGACATTAAACATTCGAACGAAAGAATTGTGCTTTGCTTCTCTTTAAAAGTTATACTACACCCACAGTGTAATTGTTTGTTTTAATTACAAATATAATATTATGTTTTTAATTTCAATTTAAACATGAGAGAAAATCTGAGAGGTTCTTAACAGTTATCACATATCGCTCAAACAAATTTCGAGCATTACTTGCTTCCCTCCTCCCTAGACTCTTTTATTAAAACTATTAAAAATATGATAATTTAGATCTAGATCTATTTGTTTTTATAATCATATCTAGATCTAATCTAGTTTGGCCATTTATACTTTCTGCCTAAGTACTGTAAAGTAAGATATGGTGACAACCAAAAATGTTTAAAAACATTCCCAGTTCGAATGTTCTAGTCAAAAACAACGAGAAACAATTTCTTTCATTAGGCCTACATATCACTGCAACTAAACAAAGTGTCTCTTGACAATCGGGTACAATCTCAACTGTGTTTCATCAAATTTTCCTCCAACCCCTGCAGTATCATAAAAACGTTCTCTTCTACTTTAGGACATCCCAAAACCACTCCCAGAAATACTTTTGGGATGACAACAATAGAATATCTAGGCCTAGATACAAGAAAGTACAATACGTGAGACAGTCGATCAATATGTAGGCAAAAACCGAGCAACCAGAGACTAGAAGAAATGCAGGGAATAATTTCTGAATCTTGTTTGAAGTGTTTTAAGGTGGGTTATTTTAGTACTTCAAAAGACTGTACAGAGCATTGCAAGGGAAGGGTGGAGAGAGTGTGTTTTCAAGAGCATTGCTAACCTAACCTATCAAAAACTATTACCAGATTCTTACCCTTTCCTCGTGAAGTTCTGCTAATGTGGGTCTTGCTTTAAGATTTCCAGCTGCTGTTGCAGAAAAAATATTTCTATAATGATCCACACATGGAAGAGCCTCTAATGTGTTCATCACACAATGAGACTTCACATAGCCATCTATTGAACCACTTCGAATGGAATCGCCTCCAGAGAAAATGTTGTGCCTGGAGATTCGGACCATTGCTCAATCGTCCATCGGACATTGAAGATGGGGTATCCGTCTCGCATTTTTGATTGGTATCTATTGGTGGTGGCTTTTTGGAGCTGACGACACCATTTTGTTCTTTATTAGTATCTCGGTTTTGATCTTCTGTGGTTTCAACCCGAGCGACTTGAAAACGCGACCCGCTTTTTTTAACTCATCCGAATTACTCTCCATTTTGAAATCAAATCAAATTAAGAAATCAAATCCAGAAAAACATCACAATAATAATATAATCCTCGAATTATTCACAAGCACACACCGCAAAATAAAACTTCTCAAGAGATATCAATGAGCTCATTGTCAACGCTCGTGTTGAATTAGGTTTGATCAGCCGCCATCTGCCATCTGTTGGCCACTTGCGTTGCACTGTGTTGATTTCGATTTCACGCCGAATTTTGAAATGAGAGTTATTTGCCCTTTCTCGCGCGAGATTTGTTCGACTTTGAGTGACTATAATCGAATACGGATGTGGGAAGATCGTTCTCGGGATAATCTTGCCTCAAAAGTGTCATAAAATGTTTTTCTTGCATTATTTTTTCATCATTATTATTTCATGTAATACTACTATTTTTTTAAAGCTTAGATACATTCAATTGTTGTCACTTACTTCAGATGATAAGAAGCATCATCGATAAGAATATCTAAGAGCAAAGGGTGTAGGTTATGACCTCAATAGCATTTACTATACCTAGAATTAGGTTTATTTGAATGACGAGTTTGTTTAAGTTATATGCTAGATCTATACAAATGTAAACCAAAATACAATTATATTTACTTTTTTCCATCCGTCCATAGGGCTATGCAAATGAGAGTTTCAGGCACATTCATCATACTCGTGAAATGTTCTTTGTCCTGCCTCTTTAAGACGAGATTATACTCCCTCACATTGATTATTATTCCCACTTCCGACGGTAACCTTTGGTCGTAAAATTGTTTTACACTCACCCCTCTCATTAATAAATGATTAATATGAAACTTACTTCACTTCTGTAAGTTGATGACTTAAAAGATGCCCGATTCTAAGATAAGATGCAGCTCTGAGTTCATTATTTGTAATTTGTATCTATCATTGTAATGTTATTTATCAATACAATTCGTTTCAACTTCTTTGGTTCCAAAAATCATTCAACGATCTCTATGTTGTGACGCAGTATCGCTTGAAAATATTCGAGGATGAATGAAATGAGTGTTTCGCGTGTTCAGGGGTAGTTGTGGGCAAAATTAGGTGCGAGGTGGACAAGGAGGTTATAGTTATACTATAGATAGAACCTCCTTGGACGTGGGTCATACTCGCGAAAACGGGATATGACTACGCCAAGGAGGTTATAACCTCCTTGGACTACGCTTAACTGGTCCAACCCACCCGTGCTATATAATGGACTAAAACAAGGCCGGATATATAGGTTATAGACGGCCTTGGCTAAAGTCGACCGTTCGCGATTGTACCTGAGCTGAAAAAATGGAAGGACCCGGTACATTATGTACTACTCATCTCAGTTACATTACTGTATTATAACGTGATCATAATGATAGAGAACTGAATACATGTACAATGATATATTATTTATAAATGATGTAACGGGTATAAGCCATTTGGGACTGGGGATTATATCTTAGTCTGGGCGACCGTGGGGGCACCATCGATGATAAAATGTATTCTGTGACTGACAACCAGTTTCTTCCTTTCGCCTCGCTGTTGTTACGGTTTTTCATTCGCTGATTCTATCTTCCCATCCCTTCCTCTATCTTCCTCTGTTTTTCATGCCCTTACAACTTTAGTTTTCGATAAAGTTGGATACATTTTATAGTCCCTATCCCTGCACGAGTGCAGGCTCACTGACTGTACATCATTTATCCCCCAGCAGGCCGTTTCATTCAAGGTCCTTCTCAACTCCCGGGGGAGTATACAGTTCACAAACCCGTAGGCTTTTTTTTACTAACAAGAATTGTCTCTACCTATAGCCGGGTACTCATTCACACCTAAGCCAAATGAGGAACGTAGAATGAAGTATATTTCCTAAGAGTACAACGTTATGAAAAAAAACCACCTGTGCCAGTCATGGGGCTTGAACCAGTATGACCCAATAGCTTGTTGTATTCTGCTGCGTTCTAGAGTCTCGCGTTCTCAATGTTCTCTGCCTTACTCAAGCTATTGTTTGAAACTACTTTCCAATGGCACTATTGTAGTACACTGCTTTCTTTTCGTTCTTTTTATTCGAAATTCACCCTGTCCACCGTTGTGGTGATCTCAGGGTGAATTAAGAGGAAACAGCAAGATGAAAGATAAGTGAAAGAAGGAAAGGAAAGAAATAGGACCTACCACCCAGCGGCGGTCGCCAACCGCCCACGCGTACACTGCACTCATGTCTTTGATGTATTGCTGTTCGATGACTCTAATCAAGTTTTTTTCATTGATGCTGTACAACTCCATAGTTGCCCATAAAGCTGCACACCACATCCTGTTAGTGTTAACTGCCTTCTTGAAGTCGACAAATAAGTGAGAGCGATCTTGCTGATGTTGAAGATACCACTCACTTGGTATAATATGTAGTCTGAATTTGAATAGCTGTTATTGTGCTGCGCCTGATTTCAAACCCACCCGATTTTCAGCAACGATCGGCTCTACTTATGTCATCAATCTGTTCAATGTCAATTATCATCTTCAACATGACCATGCTTGGGCGGAGTAAAAACTAAAGTGTGAAGCTAATAGTGCGGTGGTTTGGGCACTGGTGTAGTTTTCCTTTCTCGGGGAGATTGGTGAAAAGTTAATGTGTCCACGGTTATTAGCCATTCTCCTGTCTGTCAGAATTTATGGCAGAATTTTAGAAAAAATGCTGATTACGGTCTCCCCTCCAGCTAAGGACTTTTATTAGAAACAATTCTATCAGAAAGTTGTCAACCTCTGTTGACTTCCCGTTTCTCCACCCCTCCCCCAGAGGTCTAAAAGCATGTTTCCATGGAGCGTATCGGATACGTGCGTCACGTTGACCACAAATCTCTCATCATTTTCCTAATATTTGAAAGCAAAATAATGGGTGATTTTAAGAGAGAGAGAGACAGACAGACAGACAGACAGACAGACAGACAGACAGACAGACAGAGAAAGAGAGGGGGAGAGAGAGGGGGCCCCACACACAGTGGTTTCGGTTTTCGGTTCTGCTTCCTGTCTTTCGTTTTCGGCAGCCGAATGTTGAAACGTAAGCCAAATCGAATGACCTGATGCAGTGCAAAGGCCTTGTAGTGGTCTCGAAACCGTTTTGTTGTGAATGTTAGTTTGTAATTACGATGACACGGGTTCAGAAACCACATCAATCCACGTTTTTTCTTTCTCTCTCTCTCTCTCTTTCTCTCTGGTCTTGGGGACTCGGTTGTCGAGAGGCAAGGTGTCGGCCTCTCAACTAAAAGGTTGTGGGTTCAAGCCCTGGGAGGTTGCAAAATTTACATCGGAGACAGACAATAAAGGAGGTCTCATATGCATATCACAACACTATGTGCACGTTAAAGATCCCTTGGCAGTTTACAGGGTACGCCAGGCCAAATTTAAAAGCCTACCAAATCTCCCGATATCATCTTAGTTGTCGATGAGGGCAAAATCAAACAAAAAAAATGTGCGTCCGTCCCCCCCCTCTCTCTCTCTCTCTCTATCTCTCTCTCTCTCTAGGTTTAGGCTAATTAGCAATTTTATAATAATTAATACAACACCAGTACATTCATGTATTGGCTCCTCCAATTTCTTTCCATTTACTTGTACTGTAGCCTAATGTAATTTCTGATAATAAAAAAAAAATACAATTGTTTTATCACACAAAGCAGGCTGTCCTTGCACAGCAGCTATCAATGCAGTCTCCATTGTGAAAGCCGAAAGCCGAATGAAATTTCACTGAAGCAGTAAAGTTTGAATCAGGAAATGATTGTGACAAAAGAAGCCGAAAGGCCGAAAGTGCTAAGTCGAAACGATACGAAACCGGGGTTACTTTGCACGCCAAAAGGCAATAAGGAGACCACCAATCAAAATATTCTTACGTCAATCGGAAATGACGCCATTCGCCAAATATGTCGAAAGCCGAACCGAAAACTCCTGTGTATGGGGCCTATGGGAAAACGAACTCCGCTCCCCACCTCCCTGCCCATCTTAACTATCCCAAATCGTCATGTCTGTGGCAATTTATTTCGGAATTGCATTGTATATTTATTTAATTTTGAATCACTCAGTTCAATTCAACAACTGAACATTCAATGTTTTGTACATCTGCAGAAGTTAAATGAAAACTTGAACTTGAAGAAGAAAAACGTATGAAATGTATACGATGAATCTGTATTGAATTGAAAAGTGGGTATACAGATCTGAAGATCAATATGGTGATCATTGCTTAAATATATATGTAATAGATAGTGTACAAATTATGTTCTATATTGCATAGATGGATGGACAGACAGGTGGATCGATAGATAAAATATATGGCTAAGTTAGTAGATCTAGTAGTAGAAGTAATATGAAGGAGCCACAGTGGAGTGAAGTCAAAGGCGAAATGTGACAATAAGCGACAATTCCACTTATGAAGACAGAACAAACACGTGACGTTTCGGGTATAACCCTTCGTCAGACAACAAACGAGAAATATCTAGAATCTAGATAAGTTACCTCAGGCATCACACAATGTGGTGTCACTAGTGTCAGAAGAAAAACAAAGGACGAAGAAAGAAAGAAAAAGACAATGATGATAAGAAACGTAGTAGAGGGGGATGTGAAGAATGAGCGAAAATGGAAGGTTCAGATCTAAAATGAAATAAAAATATGAAAATAAGTAAATAATAAAAGGTGAAAGGAGATAGAAGGAGATAGAGAGAGAGAGAGAGAGAGAGAGAGAGAGAGAGAGAGAGAGAGAGAGAGAGAGAGAGAGAGAGAGAGAGAGAGAGAGAGAGACAGAGAGAGAGAGAAAAAAACAGGGAAGAAAGAAAGGGAGAGAGAGAGAGTGAGTATGGGAAACAAGAACGAAAAAAAGAGTATAACTATAAGACTAGATCTATATCTCACTGGGTCTAGAAAGAAGAAATGATAGAAAATGAATGAAAGGAAGTATCAATCAGACAAAATTTTACATTGAAGGGGCCCAACTATTTTTCTTTTCCTTAGTATTTATCTACCTTTGCTCCTACAGGGTTTCAATTATTTCATGTCATCCATCACTTCCAACATGCCCCTTGCCACAACAACATAATACATTTTTAATATTTCAAAACTATGAACTCCTCCTCAACTAAAAGAAGGATGGTGTTTAACTTTAATCAGGTGGCTTCATCCAAACTAAAAAAAACAAACAAAAATGTTCTGCATAAGCTAAAGCTATAAAATTGTGTTCCTTTTTCTCGTTTCTACTCCATCTTTGGCAAAACCTTGGTCATCCCATATCTTTTCCTTCCTTTTTTTTAAAAACTTCAAGAATATTATTTTGACCTAAATTGTTATTATATCCAGACAGTTTGTTCGTTTCATGTGTAAAATAATATATACATTTCATGTATCATTATGACTTGTATGGAGACGTGAAGAGCTGCTGCACACTGCATCAGGCAGTTCAAAGATAAATAATAGTTGATGATAGTAAGTGATAGTAATATTTATGAAGGATGTGTATTCAGACAAAGGCCTGCTTCTATGGAGCATATAATCGGATACGCAGGTCTTCTTATGTTTTGTGTTTGGCAGCGTCTAATATCCCTGACAAAATGACATGGGGTTTCGTTATTTAGACAGAAAACGGCCCAAATGTAAGTCACTAAGTGTAAGGCGGGATCGTAGGCTATAATTATAACAATATATCATTCAAGTACGATTCCAGTTTTTGAAACGTCTTTTACCAGGTATCAAGGGCTTGGGTTTAAGAATGATATGTTTTGCGTTTCTCCTTGAAGAATTTTAGAATCTTTTCTCGTTTGAAAATTGTCAATGAGACAATAACATAATATATCAGTATGTAATAGCAAACGGCTTAAAAAGTGCAAGAACGTCATTATAGTTAAGTGTCGAATTTGAATTTGAATTCGTCTGTTCGCCCGTCTGACCGCTTGGGATGAGTCGTGTCACCGGCAATCCCTTAAACTTCAACTGTTGTCGATGCCAGTGAAACTGAATAAAAAATCAAACCATGGAGGTGGTTGTTGTACTAGTACGGTGCTACCATTCAACAAGTTGTTGACTCTATTCTTTTCCTTTTGTTCTTCATTTTAATGACACTGCAGGAATATTTGCTGATCTGAGTGTGACTGAGACAGAAACTAGAGAGACAGTGCAACCTCCACAGTGTATTGATACAACTTTTAAAAAAACATACTGGTCCTAAGTTAGATTAAATCTAGATTCTGGTTGCTTGCACGACTATTTACATTATTTCTTTAACACTAGTCTTAAAACTTCACTTCTCTCTCTAATCTCTATCAACAATTACAGTAATACGCTTTAACTTTGATCAGTGGTTAGGCCATAATAAGTACTGGAGTAAATCCAAAATAAAGCATACAAACTATACAACATTGACATAACTACACATAGAACTTATTTTAATTGATAAAAATAAAGCTTTAAATAATACATCATTATACATACCCAAATAAATGAGATATATAGTACCTGTATAATGAAGTGACTATAAGTAAAGTCTATCTGACCATGAATGAAAAATTGTCTAAAATTATCATGCTATGACAATTTTCTGGGCTGACTCAATGGACGAGGGTCTGGAGGCTTCACATGAATGAAATGTCCAATCAAAATGGTGAAAGCGTTCTCTATTGGTAGTCATATTTTCTCAAAATAGTGGACCACAAGGGCAAATTGTAATCAAGTAATACCATCCATAAGAATATTGAAATGGAGTTTCCTCCACTACCCATACACTGAAAGGTGGAATAGGAACTGATAAAGGAAGAGAAAGTTTCCCCTACCGCAGTACAAACGTGTGACATCGGCAAATCCTGGCAAACATATGCCTGGCGCTGTGTTCCTTGGGAAAGACACTTAACATGCATTTTCTCCATTGGACCCAGGTGCAAATGGGCACAAGCACTGGCTTGAGTCAGATTTGCGTCCTGTTCAGGAGGTGATTATCATCATCTATTCCGCTTTACGCTATAGAAACCATGATACGCTCTGGCTTTATGGGGTTTAATGGCCTTGAAGGAACTTTACATTACTTACACTACTTACAGCACAAAAGTACAGTAAAAGTATGTTTTTCCCGTGTGTAGGAAATACCGTACAAATGCACTGTCTTTACTGTCAGATTTCTAACCATATCTAATTTGTTTCGTTGGATTTTACCCCCTCCATTTTATTACAGTGATGTCAGTGAATTGAGAGGATATGATTGATTTAAGTCCTAATCCACCATATGCACTAATCTCAAGGTGAATTATGAAGACACAGCAAAATAAAAGATGTATAAGTGTTAAAGGAAAGAAGTAGAACCTATCACTATCAGTAGTCCCGCCAACCACTAATGATAAGATAAGATAAGATGTCTTTATTTGTCCAAAAGGAAATTTGCTCCGGTCAAGTTTCAAATCAAAATGAATAAATTACAATACAATTCATATCTAAAACACAAAAACAAGGCAATGAAGACAAGTATGGAATTTTTTTCTTATTTATTTCTTTCAACAAAAGGTGGTATAAATAAATAGTGTAATTTCTTGCACTTCATCATTGACTTGAATTGTTTGAAGTGTGTCGTGAACTTCACCTTTGTTCAATTTGAAAATACTAAAACAGCAGGGCAACAAGGATTATGGTTTGATTATGGAACAATGTCAATAATTGACTTCCTACTGTGAACGAGAGCAACAGGAAAACAGAAAAACAATCCAAATAGCAAAGCTGTCTGATTAAAATTACAGCCAGTCTTAACAGAGTTTGAGAGTAAGCCAGAAAAGTCGATAAGCAATGTTGTGAATGAAATGAAAGAAAGCGGCAAAAAAAACCCAACAATGCACCAAACCTTTATCAGAACGCTGCATTTATCTGAAGGAGAAAAATAAATAAGACCACAAAAATGGGGCTTGTATAATTATCGTTAATGATTGACTTAGTCTTTGGGACGTAACTTCCCTTCAACAATACGAAGTTGTCCTTTTAACTTAAACATCAACTGATCTCTCTGATTGTCATGTAAAAGTATGGAATGTCACCAATTATGCTTCTGTCACAATTGAAAATGAAAAAAAAACTCACAACAAACAATGCAACATGTAACTAAATCACAGAAATATATCACTCACTAGCAAAACAAACGGGCAGGCAGAAGAAAAAAACAAAGCAAACACAATCTCTTCAAAAGAGAAATGTGAGTTTTAAGCTTAACTGTCTTGCACATATTCTTTCAATTTTCAAAGACTGAAGAAGTCTCATTTCATGGGCTATAGTATAACAGTCACACACTTTCAGGAGTTTAAAGAAAGGAAAAAGGCAAAAGTGAAATGACTTTTATGCAACGTTTTAAGTAAATGTTTCAACTTCAAACATGGCCAACATTAGTTAGTGTTAACGGATTGGAAATGGTATTAAATTCTCAAAATGAACGAACTGTTTAAGTAGAACTGAAAATGTGACACTACAAAGCACAAAGAATGATTCGAAGCGGATGTTAAAGGATCAAATGAGACAAAAAGAAAGAAAAAAAAAAACGAGTTGATAATTTAGATAGTTGAATGTCCCTTGAGTTGAGTAAACATTTTAAGAGTGAAAGATTTTGTACCTGCAACAAGACGTAGCATGAAAATAATTCGGCTATAAAAGGACGTTCCAGTGTTTTAAAAGTTTTTCATAATAGATGCTACATTTACACGCATTTGAAATATTTCTGAAATAATTCCCCCTCTCCACCGGAGTGAGAAACAGGCGGATCTATCTTCCTTTGGGTTTTCATCACTAGTTCTTGTGTTTTCTATGTACTGGACATGTCGTGGTTAAATCAGGTATGAGTGCTAGCGATCTGAAGTCAATTTTTTAAAGCTTTTCAAAAAGGCATTATCCTCAGAACAGATCTGTCCTTAGTGTAAAACTACTGTATCAATCTACCAGAGTGGAAATGAAACAAACAAAACTATAGGCCTATTGTTGATATTCTTAGTAGATGAATCATATTAAATCTTTCTAAACTGAAAGGAAAAGTTAAGGGAAATCGTTAGACCAAAGTTGTTGAAATATTCTTCTACCACACTCCAAATTGTGGAAAATAAATACTAAATGCATTTACTAACAAATCACTCATGAAAGCCAAGCTCATTAAACAGGCACCTATATACAATCACTGCATCAAGATTGAGGAAATTGCCAAAAAACAACCTCAAAAAATGACGTTCACATGGAGCTTCCTTGAAAGCATGTTATCTAAATGCATTCTCCTCAATCATAATAAACAAAAACAGTATAAAAATAAATTCTTCACATTAAATATAATAACAATTTTTTGATCCTTAACTAGTCATTCTGTGTATAACATATTATATTTAAATAGACGGTTCATCTAAAATCAAAAAGGATGATTTTAGAGAAAATCACATGAAGTATATAGCACAGTCTTAATTAACACCAGAAGAATCAACATAACCAACAAAATCTGGTCTTGGGTATTGCAAACAAGTTGAAAAGATATTTTGTCAAGTCTGACTTCTTCGACATATAAAATTTAGACAAAAATGCAGCCAATCATGTTTTAGGATGAATTCCGATAAGAACTTTTTCTTCAATCACCAATAATTAAATACCCAAGCCTGATTGATCTACATAAGTTGCTGGGGTGCACCGGGTCTTATGCGCCTTGGCTGGGGTTGCACACGAGTGAAAGCGTTCATTAATGCTCGCACACGCCTCTGTGCAGATTGAGTAGCATAGAAATGGCCTATGATTGTCACTTGAGCCTCTTCCACATCACCTTGTTCTTCCACCGGCAATTGAACGATGGCACCACTTACTCTCTGCATTTCTTTAACCTGAAAAAGTATTACAGATCTACAGATTTACTTCTTACATTTGAGAGAAACTGGCACAAACTTTCACTCCTACTCAATAAGTAAAATGAAAATGCTAGCAGTCAGTAGCGGTTCACAACAGATCTGGTTGCGGATTTTGCTAATTTTCAGTCCTACTCACCTCTCCTCTCTACAACGAAGTAACGTAGTAACGTAATATGGCCTATACTACTGGAAAGTTATATTCAAGCCCTTTTCAACCATGTGTGTTGTGATAGGGAATGTGTAATACAGTGTTCTCTCATACTCTTTGGTAAATACGGATGGTCAGAGGGAAGCCAGTGGAGGAAAATACCAGCTCAGAACACCCCTCTTTCTTTCTTCATGCTGCAAGCTTGCTTGATGAATGATCGTGGGCTCTAATTGGTCGTATCAGATTGTGTTAATAATAGACTTTCCAGCGATACTAATTTTTCCGCTCTATGTCAACGATAAGAGCTCATCTGAAGCTTTTAAGGTTTTTTAAGACTCTAGCATGACCTACGTTAAAAAAAAATCAGAAAAAATAAACACACCACTAGACAGCCCATTCAATTTTGCATTAGAATATACTATAGTTATCAAATTTCAATTTCCTGAGTTAACCAGCCCATTCAATTTTGCATTAGAATGTACTAAAGTTATCAAATTTCAATTTCCTGAGTTAACCAGCCCATTCAATTTTGCATTAGAATGTACTAAAGTCATCCAATTTTGACTTCCTGAGTAAACTAGCCCATTCAACTTTGCATTAGAATGTACTAAAGTCATCAAATTTTGACTTCCTGAGTAAACTAGCCCATTCAATTTTGCATTAGAATGTACTAAAGTCATCAAATTTTGACTTCCTGAGTAAACCAGCCCATTCAATTTTGCATTAGAATGTACTAAAGTCATCAAATTTTGACTTCCTGAGTAAACCAGCCCATTCAATTTTGCATTAGAATGTACTAAAGTCATCAAATTTTGACTTCCTGACCCATTCAATTTTGCATTAGAATGTACCAAAGTCATCAAATTTCGACTTCTTGAGTAAACCAGCCCATTCAATTTTGCATTAGAATGTACTAAAGTCATCAAATTTTGACTTCCTGAGTAAACCAGCCCATTCAATTTTGCATTAGAATGTACTAAAGTCATCAAATTTTGACTTCCTGAGTAAACTAGCCCATTCAATTTTGCATTAGAATGTACTAAAGTCATTAAATTTCTACTTCCTGAGTAAACCAGCCCATTCAATTTTGCATAAGAATGTACTAAAGTCATCAAATTTTGACTTCCTGAGTAAACAGCCCATTCAATTTTGCATTAGAATATACTAATGTCATCAAATTTCGACTTTCTGAGTAAACGCGTAAATGCTTTGTTTAATGCATCCTCAACTGAATACCGACATGGCCTCCTACTACATCTAGTAAGCGTAGTAAGTGAGACTGACAAGAGTCGTTCAGCTCAGGCTGTGCATATGTGGTTAATTCAGTGTGTTTACAAATTATAGCGATGTTGCATTTTTTTCAATTTGTACGTCAATAAAAAAAACTTCTTGTAGATTTCGGAGAGGCAGGAAAAATATTGGGCTTGTTTGATGTATTTATGATTTTTAGTTAAAGAAGTATGACATTTGTGAGTGATCGATTTTGTGAGATAAAGAGCTTAAAGTTAGTATTTTAGACCATTAGAAAAATTTACCAAATTCTAACTTCATAATTGCCGTACAGAAATGATTTTGGTATCAAATTTCTCAGGAAACAAAGTCTTTCCAGTGGTAGCCATTGCTTTTCCACATGAGATTTCTGTTTAGAGTAACTTCCAGCAGGTCAGGAATGACTTCTTTATCGATTTCCATTCTAACTTCAGGTGTATGGGTTAGGAATGACTTTATTTCCTAATATGTTATTGAACCATCCCAAATCTATACCCCCCCCCCCCAACAAACAAACCATGTCTGACATCCCTCTCAGTCCCTACCACTATAGTTTCATTCTGTCTACCACATGGGGTAATCTTAGGGTGACTTAAGAGGAAATAGCTAGATGAAATATTAGCGAAAAAGTAAAAGGAAAGCAGTATGACCTATCAAACATATTTTTAACTTTAAATAGGATTTTTGACATATAATAATAATAATAATAAAAATAATAATAATGCAAAGAAACGAACTCCAAAACATTCATGAAGATCTAAATGTCAATCAGTGTAGTCCAACCCCATTATACAGCCAACTTTAGGACCGACATAACATTGGCGGTATAATGGGAACAGTGGTATAACA
This sequence comes from Doris montereyensis, assembly GCA_037039925.1. Classification (NCBI taxonomy): domain Eukaryota; kingdom Metazoa; phylum Mollusca; class Gastropoda; order Nudibranchia; family Dorididae; genus Doris; species Doris montereyensis. The sequence goes on along the minus strand of JAXRKP010000011.1, from coordinate 557,992 downwards.
GGGTTCGCAAAATATAATAAATCTATATTAGTCTGGGTTGGTCATTCTTTGTTCATCAAAGGCTTTGTTGCCAGGCAACTAAGAGCTAAGAGTAACCATACTTTTCATATAGGTTCTCAATGACCCCTAGATCGTTTTCATTTTAGGAATTTTTCCACCAAAAGAGAGTTTAATTCTTGAAAATTTCATTTTCCCCCCATCCATGAGAGAATTTTTATTCACCTTAACTGCCATTTTGAACAGGTTTTATAATTAAAAAGTAGGAATAGTAGGCCGACTGTTCATGCCTCCTCCCGTAACCTCAGTATTGAGTTCTTACCCGATCTAATATTCGTACTTGGCATAACCCCGGGGGAAACATGCTTGTATTCTATATAGGAAAAATAACCATGTTTTCCAGTAGACCTAAACCGTGGCGACATCGAAACTTGGGGATAACTGTAGGCCTATGAAAGTAAGGCCATAGTAGTGACGACAAGTAAATGTGGATTCTATTGACAGTTCTGTTAGTGTTACAAGAAAATCATCAAATATTAGCTTGCACTGTTTTGTAACCACCACTGTCCTATGCAACCCAACCAAACTGCGATTGTATCATAGCCTACACAGATTGCAAAGGCTAGAAGAATAGGTCCACGAGTACAAATGTAGTGGTGCGTTCAGATTAACTTGGGAGTTGTTCAGTCAATGCCGGTAATTGAATATCGCACACCACGCATGTAATACAATGTACTTGCATCAGCTCGCACTGCTTAAGTGCCATTGCTGCACACAATAATGTAGATCTATCTTTTTGGTTGACGATATAACGGGAAGTATTCTACCAAGTGCGTTTCAGCCTCACTGTTGACAACAGGTGGCGGTATAAAAATCATCCCCATCGTTTGTAGTAAGGCAGTCGTTCTGGTCCTTGGCAAAAGTTGACAGAAGGAAAATAAAAGAAGCACACTTACGTTCTGTCCCCCTTTGCCAATAATACGTCCTATGCTCTGTTTTGGCACTGTTATCTCAGTTCTCAAGTGAACCTCATCATGGGCATTCAGGCGTAATTCATTCTTGACCTTCTCAAATATATAGAATTGTGCCTGAGAAAAGGAATGTAATAAGAGAAAAAAACATGTCATATTTGTCAATATTCACTGTAATAAACATTTTTATAAACAACTATATTTTCTTTAAATACGAAGAAAAAAAGGAGAGTGGGGGAAAGGGCACAGGAATAAGCAATTTCATTACCCTCTGCTCATTTCTGGAGTTCAAAGTTAAACATTCCTTGAAATTGCATCCATTCAAGTTTGTGTAATAGTCATTTGTATAAAAGAATCACCTTCCATTGGGCTTCAGAAGAACCTGAAATGACAGCCCTGCGCTCGTCACCAGGCTGGTTGTGAGAACTGCTTTCCCCACCTCCAGTTTTGTCATTTGCCCCTAAAATCTAGGAACACAAAAAAAAAAAGAAAAAGAAAAGAAGAAAAAAAAACACGGCAAGACAATATTGGTCAGAATGAATGTTATAAATCTTTTGAAAAATCAAATTCAACGTGCTAAAAATCCTTGCCATTATTGCACAGGGCTGCACAATAAAGCAGAGTTTCAGAGGAAATAGATATAAATAACAATGAATCATTTGAGGTATGAATTATCAATCCTGGACAAAATCACACATATGAATGCACATGTAACTTTCTGTCGTTTAAAATACTTCGTTTCATTAGAATTGACTCCATTTATCACATGCAGTGATCTCGGGATGTATTAAGAAGTGATAGCATGTAAAAAAGAGAAAGGAAAGGTGTAGAACCTATCGAGTAGAACCAATCAACCACATACTCATTGAGAAAATATTGTTATTTGCAATGCTTACTTATATACTCTGACACTATTTATTCAAGATAACTGCAGCACATAACGAAAACAAAATGATACAACATTACTAATAAAACTAATGGCTAACCTCATATTAATTATTATATGATGGTTTTTTATTTGATTTTATTTGATTTACCCACATCCACAACTAAGGTGATCTCGGGTTTTTTTGGTAAGATTTTCAACTTTGCCAGGACTGCCCTGTAAACAGGATCTTTAACGTGCACAGAGTGTTGTGATCTTCACACAGGACCTCCTTTTTATCATCCGTCTCCTATGGGACTAGATGTCGATCCACCAACCTGGACCAGTGGGTTATTTTTGCTCGAAAAAACTCAAAATTTGTCAACCATTGGCGGGGCTCAAACCCACTACCTTTTGCTTGAGAGGCTGAGACTTTACCTCTGTACTACCAATTTCCCTTTATCTGGTGGACAGGAGTTAAACATTTCAATAATCACAATGTTTTGACAAATCTTTCAGCTCACATTTACACCAAAATCAGACAAAAAAAGAACCCCCCCCCCCTCAAATTATTCACAACGAACAAACTATTTCTAATAACCTTACTTTTATTCTTGCTCCAGAGAGACGCATTATATTCTTTATGTTTTGACCTTTGCTTCCAATGACAGCACCAACTGATTTTTCAGGTATATAAAGCTGAACAACTTCAGGCTGCTGTGTTTGAACTTGTGGTAAGTTGCCATAAGAGCCTGGGTAGAAACCAGCTCCCTGAATAAATGAATCATTTAGGAATTAGTACACAATACGTTGTCAGACTAAACTCACAGCTCGCTGATTGAAAACTATGGAAACTTTGAGAAATGTCGTTTATACGATAGAAAGACACAGTCACTTACACACAAAGCTACAAATAGACCTAAATACTAGTACAGTAGTCTCCGCCAAAATGCATGGTTTGTCACAATGCACGATTTTTTCATGTTACTGAATTTTACAACACTAATTACCCCTTTAAAATGCAACAACAGCTGGCTAGACTTTGCCAAAATGCAACATGTTTTTGCTGAATAATACGAAGGAGCCACAGTGGAGTGAAGCCAAAGGCGAAATATGACAATAAGTGACAACTCCACTAATAAAGACAGAACAAACACGTGACGTTTCGGGTATAACCCTTCGTCAGACAACAAACGAGAAATATTTAGAATCTAGATCTAAGTAATACCTCCGGCATCACATAATTTGATGTCAGAAGAAAAACATAAAGGAGAAAGAAAGAAAGAAAAAGACAGTGAATGTTTTCACTGTCTTTTTCTTTCTTTTTTTCTCCTTTATGTTTTTCTTCTGACATCACATTGTGTGATGCTGGACGTAGTACTTAGATCTAGATTCTAAATATTTCTCGTTTGTTGTCTGACGAAGGGTTATACCCGAAACGTCACGTGTTTGTTCTGTCTTTATTAGTGGAGTTGTTACTTATTGTCATATTTCGCCCATGTTTTTGCTGGTACTTCTTCAATTAGTTGCATTTAAAGAGTCAATTCATGTGAAATCTCGACGTCTTTTTGTCTCGTCCAAGTAACAAAATCTGCCAAGCACGTGTGTGATCTAGATCTGTGTTAACTATGTGCACACGTGCGCACGACAATGCCAGCCTTGACTGTCTAAGCTCTTGTCATACCGCCTGTTCCATCAACGGTGGACTGCCAGAGACACTCTGATCGGCTCTCTTTGATTACAGCGAGAAAATAAGAGAAAGGGCTTGTGTCACTTTTATGAAATGTGCGTCAACAAATAAAAAAGTAATCCCCCTAGTTGCCAATGTCTCCACCATCCTATCCCCTCCTGTAATCTTGAGTGAGAGAAGAATGAGCAATCTATGAGAAGAGGTTAGGCCTATAATTGGGTCTTATCCTCAAACCAAGTAACAAGAAACAAAACCGAAACGATTACAAACTAACAAAACAAAAGAGTTTATGTCCAACCAAAAATGGCAATGTAAATACAATATGTGGCCATTGACACAAAAATGCAACTTCGCCAAAAGGCAAGATTCAAGGACAGTGCATTTTGGCGGAGACTACTGTTTAATGTCATACTTGATATCTGATTCAGGAGGTATACCTACCGTATCATAAATCACTCATTGATAGCATAGTGGCATCATAAAAACTTTTTCTTTAGAGTAGAATCTCATCAAATTAACTTTTATCAAATAATTAAAAATATTTACATTATCTTCGTCTTAAGTTAAAATTAATTGAATTTACATTCCTAAAACAGTTCTTTCTGTTATAATCTACTGTGGAAAAAACACACACTGATTGGTAGAGTAATATAATGAGTGACCAGCAGCAACAAAGGAAATCATAAAATCTATACCAACAGCCAATCTGACAACATTTTTGTTAATTCATTGGAATTTACTGTCTGCCTACGCAGTGATCTCATGGTGAATTAAGAGCAGGCCTAGTAGCAGTCAGGATGACCAATTTTTTAGGAGATTTGAAGAGCTTTTAGAGGAGATTAGTAAAATTAGAGAAGAATTTACGTATGTGACATAGAGCAAAAACATCTAACACCGAAGACTAAAAGAGAACATAATATATATATATATATATATATATGTATATGTGTGACCTACGCCAGGTGGCTGAGTGGTTAGGCTGCTGACTTGGGATAATGAAGTCCTGGGTTTGAATTTTGGCAAAGCTAGCACTAACTTTGCGCTCCTTGGGAAAAGCACATAACACTCATTTCCCCACGACCCAGTTGTAAATGGGTACTAGCGCAAGTTTGGGAGTAAAAACCTGTGTTTAAATTGCGTCCTGTCCAGAAGGTAATTATAATCATATTATGTTCCTGCATCACGCTACAGAAACCGAAAGAGCGAGAGAGCTAGAGAGAGAGAGAGAGAGAGAGAGAGAGAGAGAGAGAGAGAGAGAGAGAGAGAGAGAGAGAGAGAGAGAGAGAGAGAGAGAGAGAGAGAGAGAGAGAGAGAGAGAGAGAGAGAGAGAGAGAGAGAGAGAGAGAGAGAGAGAGAGAGAGAGAGAGAGAGAGAGAGAGAGAGACACAGACACATAAAGATAAAGTCACAGACAGAGAGAGAGACAGAGACAGAGAGATACCCAGAGAGATAGAGTTACAGACCTGCCAGCCTCCTCTAGATCAAATTAAGGAAAATTCCTGACGGAAATTTCAGTACCTGTAGGTGTAGGGGCCTCTGTGTAGAAATGCGTTACGATCTAAGTCCAACGTTAATAAATACATATATATATATATGGCAGGTTTCACAAAATGGTCCATCCCCATTTCCCTCTTTTGTCAAAATTTACATGTTATATTTCTTACAAGTGTTACATACCATGTTAAGGCTTACAACCTGAGGATTCCAGATATATGACATTAAGGGGGGGGGGGGGGGGCTAGTCTTGGAGTTAAAATTTTCCCGTTTATTCCTATCAATTTAACTTATGTATAGGTGTAATGGACACGGTATACTGAGTTGAAATATGTTGTCTTTTTCTGCCGCTTTCGGTTGCCATGGAAACAGCGGCCATCTTGGGTTTAGCCCCAAATTTCACCAAGTTCAATATCGATAGGCTTTTTCATTTTTCAACAAATTTGTTTCAAACTTGGCACACACCTTATTTGATACAATATCTAAATTTGATCACATTGGATTTTTGTTTCATTAGTAAGTTTTAATTTTATGAATTTTTGCATATAGCATATGAGAACACCCAAAAATATTTTACAAAAAATTCAATTTTTCCAAAACTATAATACATATAAAAAAGCATCTGATCATTTCTTTTTCCCCCACTCATCATCCACACTCAAATTTCATCCAGATACACAAAATTCAACAAAGACATTTTGAGAAAATCACTCTTATTTTCTGTTATTTGAATACATTTTTCTCCCATAAACCTAAGAAAAGAGTAGGATAATACTTTGAAACATAATAAAACCTTGAGAGGCTCTCAAAAATTGACACTGTTTCAAGTGTGCCAGCACCTAATTACTCATTTTGAGATGGTTTTTGATAATAGATGCGCAAAAGTTTGTTTGGATAATTGTGATGATCAAAGTGAGTACCAACTTGCTATACTTAAGATAATATTTCTGATTTTATTGTATAATAGCTGTGTTGAAAAAAAATTGGTATAAATTCAAAGAATCGATACTGAGCTTCTTTTTATATCATTATGATGGGAATGAACTGCTCTATCCACTAGTATTATAGATTTTCAACAAAAATGGCATTCCCAGAACCCACCAACCGCCCGAGAGAAGAGAGAGAGAGAGAGAGAGAGAGAGAGAGAGAGAGAGAGAGAGAGAGAGAGAGAGAGAGAGAGAGAGAGAGAGAGAGAGAGAGAGAGAAGAGAGGAGAGAGAGGAGAAAGAGAGAGAGAGAGAGAGAAGACGGAGAGAGACAAGAGGAAAAAAGGGGGAGGGAACTCGCGATAGACCGGTGGAAGCATTGTTCCCGTGTTCTGTGCCTCCTTTACTTCTCTTATCTCGGGCACAACACACCGATTCAAGGGTAATCGTGTTATGTTGGTTTTTTGGTTGTATTTTGCCTCATTTACGATTGGTTCTGCCTTTATGCTTTCCTCTTTATTTCACGTCGTTGAAGGCCGTGCATGCCTGAAATTCCCACTGCATGCTTTCTTTGACACCTACTAGATCTGGGCCTATAACTTTAAGAAAACGCAATCTCTCTCTCTCTCTTTTCCCTCTCTCAGACACATACATACAGACATATAACTGTACAGAAGCATTGTGTTAAATATTATTAAGGGTCAGCCTTCTACCACTACTACTGCACTTGTTCCACAAACTTTAACTTACTTTGAGGACATTTGAGACAATTTTCTCAACTTTGAGGAGATTTTTTTTTAAAAGGAGATTTGAGGAGAGAACTGTTTTTAGGAGACTAGAGGCCTGTAAGAGGAAACAGCAAGACATTTAAAAGAGAGAAAAGAAAGAAGTTGGACTTCCTAGCGACATCTGCTCATAGCCAACCCATACCGATGAATGGGAAAAATTGATATAGAACATAAGGAATAAAAACAAGTGCTTACCATATAAGGCACGGGTGGGTGCCGAATTCCCTGGTATGGACTCATACCAGGAAGCATGGAAAGACTGGGCATATTTGGATACATTGCAGACGGCTGAGTATTATACTGCTGTATAAGGAAAGAATGTCAATAGCCATCTTTATGGTATTGTATATAATAAACAAAATTGTCAGTAACTTTCGTTAACATTCAGCAACTTATGACAACAGAAATTAAAGATTGAAGGACATCGTTTTGCTTGGACTGATCAGTAAGTGTTATGAAAATCTGCTCTAACAATTTTTTTTAAAATGGCGTTCACATCAAATTAAGATACTTTTATACAACAGAATATGTATAAACAATATTATTTTGTGTCTTTGAGACAAAAGTATCCAATCATATGTGACTATATAAACATACAAACCTGATAGGAACCAGAATCTTGTTCAAAACACTGTCTCATTTTTTTCCGATATGATATCCTCTGCTCTAGAGCAGTTTTCAGTGGAACCAGTAATGGTAATCACACGGTCAAAATAGTTGGCATCCATTAAAGATCCTGGAAATGGGGAATCAAAACTGTGGAAGGAAAATGAAGAACAATACATCATTTTAAAGTATGTAAATTTTGATTGTAGCCAAATTCTACTGTTGGTAAAGACCATTGCTACATATCCCCAGCTCAAAATTATATTGTCCCAACTACACAAGTGATGATTTTGGAGTTGTAATCGTTATCTCTTTCACATTCGTCAATTGTCTTGTCTTTAAAAAAAAAATTTGATTTACTTTCCTCACAAATTTCACTGTATTATGACTTAAATTACAGATTCTTTTTCCAGCTGAGAAATTTAGGGTCTTTTTAATCAAAATGGGATTATGTGTAGTTAGCAATGTTCCCATGCACACCTAGGCGAAAAGGTGCGTACAGTTGAAAAATGTCTGCACACACCAATAGAAATTTTTTTTTTTTTATACGTTCATTCTCATGCTTACAGTGCACATAATTGGGATTTTTTTCATCAAACTTTGCACTACATCAAAAAGTGTGTGTACACAGACTAGAACACATTAAAGGGAACATTAGTAATGAGGATATTCCAATTCTGAACTGACAATATATCAAGAAAATGGGGAGGGGGGGGGGGCTGCACGCGACCCTGGATTGACGAGTTTGTAACCAAAAGGTTGTTTTCTTTGCATATTCGGGTAGAGCGATCGTTTATCTACAAAGTTTATGGCAGAAAAATGTCCATATGACTTTTTTTACAAACTATTTTGTAGGCGAGGATTGTAAAAAACAGGCAAATTTTGACTTGAATTTGAATGACCCTAACAGTAACACCGCATGCCGATTTTGCCCAGCGTTGTATGCCATAAGAGGCTTTGCGTGTCGATGTGTATGTAAACACGTGCATAAGCATAGGAATAGAGGGAAAAAACAAAAATTGGTCCTTTTGATGTCAATGTTTTCACAACAGTGCACATCTAAACCTAGATTTACAATCCCCTTTACATTAGTAACAATGCCAGAGACTGTCGAAGGAGTAAAGGGGCTGCTATAAGAAGGGCAACCCGTCTGAAGCGATTTGTATTATATTTGGCGCACATGTTCCTCTTGTCAATGTTAATAGAATGACGTCTGTTTATTTTTATATCTTGTAAAATTTTTGAGAAATTTTGTTTTGTTTGTTTATAATAAAAATGCTCATTTTGTATATACACACTTTATATTTAAAAATTCAGTAATATAAAAAAACCGACATCACTCTTAAGATATTGAATGGACAAGATGATATGCACAGATTGAGTTATTTTATTGCAACCATGGACGCTACATGCTTTTCAATGATATAGGATGACTGTGTTCACAGTTACTCATAATATACATATATACATACTAGAAGCAAATACCAAAACTCAAAAGCAAAAAAAAAAAAATCACTTCAGGAGCCCCCCCTCCCCCCCCCCTAAATATCTTGTCTTTCATCTCACATCAAATTCCCACCCTTTGTCCTTCATACATATTAGTGCAAAATTTCAGCCTCTCTGGCATTCCTGAATTGTCTGAACTGTCCGACTACCTTTTCATGCATACATTTTCTATCGATAATATAGCACAACTTCAAGCGGCCACAAGTTAAGAAAGAAACCCCCAACCTGTTCATTAGTTTTAAATATTCCCTGTCCTTGGGCGATTGTGATTACAACGTATTGTGAAGACCTGATAATTCAAAAGCAAAAAAAAATACACCTGACAGCAAGAGTATTTATGGATTTCTTTATTCACCTTTTATGCTCTATTTCAATAATGTGAAAGTGCTCGAGCTCAACCCCCCCCCCCCCCGCAAAAGTAACAACAAACAAAACAAAATCAACAACCCAAGAAAAACAGCAAAGAAAATAAATTTACCTTGAAACAACAATGTTTGTTTTTGACTTCTCCATGAATACTTTGATTACATTGCCTTGACGGCCAATAATGCGACCACAAATGTTGTTAGGGCACATTATTTTAAACGGAACATCACTGTTGAATGGAGGGAGAAGAGTATGAAGATAAATCTATCAGTTTAAAGGATCAGCAATGGATAACACTACATAAAAAGAAAAAGTAACAAAACAAAATGATTCATTTAGATGTAGTCAATAACCACCTTGGTTTTCTAAAACGGTACAGTACACAGTAAATGCATTGTTCTCTTCATTATGCAAACTTTCTATGGCTACAAAATCAAATATTGCTCATCACTAGGGTCACGTGTTAAATGGTTCCGAGGTACAATGCTTGCCTCAGAAGACCTTGGATTCAACTTGCAGCATGTGATAATGCAATGTAATTTTTTAAAATAGTTCTTACGGTTTGATCTTTTTTTTTTATAGTGAAAGTTTGATCTGATGTTACCCACATCCACAATGAGGGTCATCTTGGGGCTTTTGGTCGCATTTTTAAATTTGCTCTAACTTCCCTGTAAACAGCCATGGGATCTTTAATGTGCACAGTGTTGTGATCTGCACACGGGACCTCCTTGTTATTGATGGGACTAGATGTCGATCCCATTACCTGGGCCAAGGGGGATAGGTCTTACTTGAAAACTAAAATCGAGAATACTTTTCAACCTAACAGGGCTCGAACCCATGATCTTTTAGTTGAGAGGCCAATGCCTGCCTATGGACTACTGAGGCCCCCCTTTTTTTAGAAAGACGGATGCGTGTGGAACTCTTATTTTTGCTAATAGATACATTATCCTTAATGGGTTGGATTTAGCACGAAATCCTAATGGAAATGGATGAAAAGCACATAGCTCCCAGATACAAATCACTATAAGATGCACATCTTGTAAGCATGGAAACACTGCACCAGGACAAAGAGGCCAGTCCAGCAATGTTAATTCAATTATTTCAATAAACAAAATCATTCGTTAGAATGTACATCATTTCAACAACCTTCCTGGGTTGTGGGTGTTTTCTATCAGATTTTACCCACAACCAGGAACAAAGGTAATTTGGGTTTTTTGGTGAGATTTTTAATTTTACCATGTCCCCTGATCTCCATGCAGATTTCTGATTTTTTTTTTAATGAAATTCAGATATAAACATCTGATAAGCCTTTAAATAAAAGTAAATGTATTGTTTCAACCATGTAAGTAACACAACCTCTTCACTTATACATAAAAATGTATTATACTCTTCTCAAATTCTAAACTGCTTAAAAGTCCATGGAAAGTAAAAAGAGAAATTATGTATCTAATGGCCAAAGGAAAAGTCAAGGAAGAGTCATGCGGCTGTTTTTTGCAAGGGCCTTCCTTACCCTCGATTAAGAGATTCAGCTTCGTTCCTAACCACAGCCATGATATCTCGACAGGCTACTGAACAACTTTCAGGAGATCCTTTGATTGTCACCATCTGAAATCAATTGCACATTCAATACTATACAATATAGGCAAGCTAAATCAAACATCCTTAACGAGTCATAAATAGACACCAAAAGCCAAACGACAAATAAGATTTGTATCATTGAGAGCCCATAATTTTTTAAGAAAACTGCCTGGGAATACACATCAGATTAAGAATACCTTTTAACTCACTTCATCAGATAGTAGGCAAAATGGGTTACAAGACAACATAGTGACACAGGAGAAATTTTATCAACATCTAGTAAATATGAACAAAAAAATAAAATTACATTAAAAAAGCAAACATACTGTTTCAGGAACATGACTCTCTCGTCTGTGAATATCCACTCTGTAAGGAGTTTTAAAAAAAGTTTAAAGTCAAAAGTCAAGAATGTCGAGGCTTCATTTAATTTAAAATACCGGTAGTTTGAAATTTGTTTCCCACAATTCCTAGAAAATCACATTTCCATGTTGAAAAAAGTATATATCATTAGTTAGATAACCTATCCACATAAAAGATCCCGACCTGTCATTAACTCTCAACGATTCCAGGATTTTCTCCCTTTATAAAATTTGTGAAGACCTTGTATTCTTTGACCTCTTTTGACTGAGAACAAGGATATCATATTACCCCTCATTTTGTTCAGAAAAGGCTGTAGATTCGTTTTTTATGGGTTTCAAACAGTTTGTTTGACATGAAGAGCTTCAAGCAAAAAATATAAATGAATTTTATTTTCACAAAAATGGACAAAATTCACATGAAATCACAAACACTAAGAAGGAAAAAATTCCAGTTTTAGTAACTCATAATTTCTTTATTAAAAGTTAGCCACAAGTCCTTAGCAAATAATTAAAGTGTATTCAGCTACAAATTTCACCATAGAAAGGAACAGTTTGAACAGAAGTAAGGGTACCAAAATACGGAAAGAAAAAAAAAAATAATAAGGCATGCAAGTTCAAAATACATTTTGGGGTTAATAATTTTCTGAAACATGAAATCAAAGACACAAACTATAAGAAATATATCCAGAATGTTTTTAAAAGCAATTCAGATTAGTTTGAAACATGTTAGAAAGGGAAATATGTTTTAAAAAGTAATTATTTGATATCGAAAATTCGCAATTTGAATTTGTATTATTAGGTGATTAAAGACTAAATGAGCTTTAGTTTTGGATAGAAGTCAAGTGATCTTATGGCTAATAATAATTCTCTTATCTATGAAATCAAACTCACAAATAAGAGACATAACCATAAAGCAATTTGAATTAGTTTGACATTATGTGGTAAGAAAAAAGCATTTCAAAAGTAATTTTTAACAATAACTATATAAAATCAAAATCGTGTTCGTAAAAACATGTAAGTCAACAGAAATCACTGAGAGAGCTTCAACCATATTATAATTCCTTTCTTGCTGTAAATAATATAAAATTACAAGTAGAACACTACTGTCTAGACTTTGTTTTTATGTAACTTATGATATTATATCAATTATAATTTATAATTTTCCCTTTTACTAGAAAGATATGGAAAAATCGGATAACTCATAATTGTCTTTGTTCTTTCCCCTACTGGTGCTTCCTTACTATCTTCTACCTCCCCTAATTGTCTAACTAATTTTAGAGTAAAGTCTTGTTAATTATACCTATCACATTTATGTACTTCTGGCATGTCTGGATGTTTTCCCCTAAATTCTGGAGATAAAATATAACTATTTACTCTATAGCGATATCTGTAAAGTGTAAAAATAAAGTAAGCCATCACTTATTGGTTTTTCTCAATGTATTATTATCAAATTTTCCTACTAATTGATCAGATAAATCTTCACTATTCATATTTTGATAATATAATCCTTTACTACTGTGGCTGATTAACTTCTAAATTCTTCGCTCTTTGAACCTACGATGAACAATTTCAGCCTACACATTCGTCCATACACCAGACTCTCACTCAGTGAATAAAAGCTAACAAAAACACATCAACTGGCCATAAAAATGTCCTGTCAGTCCTTGTCTGATACTCAAGGAGATGGAGTCTGAGTTCACACTCAGGCCAATATTGAGGCACTGGGGAAACTTGGCCGCGATCAACCCTCACGTGGTCACCAACTCCATCTCTGGCTCTCTAGTCACAGAGCTGGAGAAAATAAAAGAACAAAGAAACATTTATTAGGAGCCTATAAACACTCAAATGTATGCATATATCAATAATATTACATTTAACAATAAATTGGATCTCAGGGAGGACTACCACACTGTAATGAGCTGCTGGAGGGACCTAACTTTGCCTTGGATGGGGGAGGGTTGGAGTGGCTCAGGGATGGTGATAGTGTGTGCCCAACTATGGTAAAGGAGGACTACCAGATCTGCCATTCTTAAATTTTTTTAATCAGGACCTAGATGTAAAAAAACCCACAGGATTCTGGGGAAAAAAAATCAAGACACATGAACGATTTCAGGTATAGAGTCAGCCGGTCGCCTAATCTCGAACTTCATAATAATAAAAAAAAGTCATAGTTGAGGCTGGTTCTACCTTTTCCCAAGTAAAAATATCCAATATAAAAGCCCCCCCCCCCCCCCCGCCAATAAAACCTGAATTCTAGTACTAAATCAGCATTACAGTTGCCTCCTTCCTACTCATTGTTTACATACTGGAAGTGCAAGACACTCACTTTTCCTTTCTTTCTCATCAGGGGTGGGGCAGACATATGACTGAAATTCGTTAATTCAGTCCTTTACAACACTACTACAACTAGCCTGCACGATATATTTCATTCAGTTCAGCATGAACAATAAACTGAAGCCATCTCCAGATATACGCTAGATCTAGATCTACACATCTAACTTTACTAGAAACAATAGAGCATCTAATGTTGAAAACATAGAATAAGTAACCATCTAGATCTAGTTTCTAGATGGTGACACGAAACACAACAGTAAACACACACCTTTTACTGAAGACAGCAGGAAGCTGGAGTGGATGGGGTCAGTTCTTCGTCCTCACTGCTCAACTAATCAATTTCTGGAACCCATTCCTCATCATAGCTGTCACCCATCATCTCTGGATATGCTATGATATCTTCATCAGGTATTAGTTTCATTTTCAATGAAGAAATTCTTGTTCAAAGTGGAGCGGTGAAAAGCGTTGTTATGAATTAAAATGACGGATGCAAAACGTAAACAAAGACGAGGCAAATGCCTACATAATTTCACTATTATTTTCATCATTTCACAAATTAGTTTGATGAAAATATGTTTTATGAGCAGAATTATCTCTATATTTTCATAAAAGCATGAAAAAAGATTGCAATAATGCAAAACATTTAAATGTATCCGCAGTGAGGGGTGTGTGTGTGTGTGTGTGTGTGTGTGTGGATCATCAATATTCTTTGTTTGGAATCGTTGAGAGTTAAATACCATAGCAGCAATATGAAGTTTACAATAAGAAGTTTGTTGATGCCAAAATACATACCTAGCCCTACTATCTGATGTTATTTTCTTGATGGTTTGCCCTTGTTTGCCAATCACTGCACCAACATAATCACTTCCAATTAGCATTCTGGGGAAACATTAGGAAATCTTGAAGATGTATAGAAATTGGATTCGCTTTAGCATGATACCTTCGGTGAAATTACAATTTCATTGAATACTTGCATGATAAAAGGGTTGGGTTTTTCCCCAGTATCTTTTTGTTTAAAATTGCGAACTATGAGTTAAGAAGAGAATAAACATTGATGCCTTATGAAACAACCTCAGGCCAGGACAGGAAATTTCATACCTGTATCATGCAGCATAGTTTCTTATACAACTTTCATCACCCTTCGCCCGGTCTTCCATAAATTGTGATCTCAGGTTGAATTACGAGAAACAGCAAGATGAAAAGAAGTATGACTTACTGGTTGTGCTCGCCAACCGCCCAGTATAGACAAATTTAAATAAAGGAGATATTTTACTTAATATCTTTAAAAGAGGATTAAAAGAGGATGAGCGTAAGACAGTCAGAGGGTAACAAGGAGGAATATTCAGGCCCCTCTTGACCGGTCGTCCTTTTCCTCTTAACCCGTCGTCCTTTTCCGGCAAATGCTAGGCATCGCGCTGAAAGGTTTGTAGCAGGCAAATTACACTATTACACCAGTATTAGTTGACACAATCATCTAAAACGTTAACCAATTTAAGATACAAAAATAATTAGGCAAAAATGTCAGTATCAGAAGAAAGGGACACAAAGCGCAAATGAGCATTTTCTCATCAACTGCCAATTTGTTACAACCATCAAGAGCAGTGATCTCTGTATAATTTTAACACTAGAAAAACAGCTCGCTCAGCCAGCGCATATGCTAGTTGGCTCGTTGAAGGTCATCGCCGCGGCGCGAGGCTGCCCACAAAGTTTTAAAAGTTCGCGGGGAAAGTGTGACTTCTGACCAGGCCATCTATTGAATTCAGTCATATGGCGATCATCTGGTCTCACCCAAGCCAAGCCAAACTAGGATGAATCCATTCTTTTCAATTTAGTAGGAGACAACAAGACCAATTACGTATTTTGCAAACACACATTCTTATTATCAGCTCAATCACACTCTCTCAAAACAGACCAGCTCACATTCACACCCATCTAGTGATGGACTTATTCTAGTAGGATCATTTCACTTTACAATAGGGGCGACCAATAAATGAAAGTTGTATAATCAAGCCTACTTCATGCATAGTACAGCTGTTAGCATCGTTAATCCCAGTTGTCCAAGGCAAAGATAATGATGGACACACTCCTTTTGAAATAGACTCAACTGAAGGCCTTTTGGACGTAAACATGAGCCTGAACACGTCCTTTTTCCTGCTTACTAAATGGTACCAAGCAGAAAGCATTATTTTAAAAGAGGATTAAATGAAGATGAGCGTAAGACAGTCAGAGGGTAACAAGGAGGAATATTCAAGCCCCTCTTGACCCGTTGTCCTTTTCCGGCAAATGCTAGGCATCGCGCTGAAAGGTTTGTAGCAGGCAAACGGTAAATCCCTGTGTAGCGCTGAACATTTACCGGTTATAGCCGTACCAGGGTTAAGATACTGCAAGATGAAAGATAAGTAAAAAAGAAAAGAAAAAAGTAGGACCTACTAGGAGTTCCCCTCCCCCAAATTTAAATGTACATTTATTTGTTTCATTCAAATTTCCACTGTCCGACATATGTAGTTGATCTCAGGATGAATTAAGAGTAAACCGCAAGATCAGAAGATAACTGAAACAGAGAAACAAGAAGTAGGATCTACCAACCGGCCATACAAAAATGTGTGATCTAGAGCTAAACTGAAACAGACTGTGATAGATGAATAAGATTGAAAGGAAAGTAGCCATTCATGACAATGCCTTTAACCACCCAGTGAATGGAACGCAGAAGAAAGAGAATAAACGGAAATAAGAAAATGAACAGAAGTCACATATTCATAAATTTGAGTATCTGAAGATTCAGTTACAAGAGAAATATATTGTAGAAAAGCAATGTTTTAGACAGAAAGAAAATGAAAAAACAAAAAACTGGATAAAGTCATGGTAAATTTAAGCTAATGGCTTATAAAACCTCAATCTGATGATTCTTTTCAGTAAGGTTATTTAAATGGTATCAAACATGCTCCTTGTGCTTACACTTCTAGTCAAATACACAACTACTTATATCTGAATGAAAAGCCATGTTCCAACAAACAGTAAAGAATTTAAAGAAAACTAATCCCTACCTTAATGGCATATCTTGTCGTGAAAATCCTGAGTTGCTACTTGAATTGCTGCGGTTGGAACGCTTTGGACTCTTGAAAAACTCGACCTGAAATTGGAAGTTTTTAAGATGAACAGAATAGTTTATAATTCACTGTATCATTTCCTCCTAGAAATACGGTACCAATATGATGAGCATAAATTCTCTATGATTCACAGTATGATTCCCTTCCAGAAACGAGACATCAATATGAACAGCATAAATTCACAGCATGATTTCCTACTAGGAACAAGGTGTCAAATCAGGTGGACATACAATATCTTTACGAGGATCTCATCTTCACAAAATAATCTTTTTAAAAAATCAATCACTGAAAGTGTCCAGATGGCTTTCCCCCTCCTCACTGAAATTTAGCCCTTCCATCATGCGGGGTGATCTCAGGGTGAATTAAGAGGGAAAAACGAAATAAAAGATAAGTTAAAAAATAGGACCTACCGGTAGCCCCTGCTAACCGCCCTTGTCCAGGTGGGACCTGGATTGGCGAGTTTGGGACCAAAATGTCAATTCCCCATCTTTTGCACATAAAAGTTTATAGCCCAAAAATGTTAAGACAAATTATTCATGACAGAATATTCTATAGGTGAGGGTATGGAGAAAGTCAAAACTTTAGAATCAATTTCCATAAAGCTGAGTGAAAAGGTGGCACTGAAACTGAAAAACTTTTATTCTGTGATTGTAAATAGCCAATCTGGTATCACCGGTTTGTATGGCTATCAACAACACACTTGCCAAGTTCAAGGTCTCAGAATAGCAGAGCGGAAAATTTTGATCATATCCAAGAAGAGAATGTGCTTTCAAAACCTCTGTGTTCACGATTACCTGGAAATAATGTGAAGGCACAGTGGAAGCGACAGTGGGAGTTCTGACTCATTTACTTTGAAGTCTGAGTGCTAGTATTTTGTTTGTCAGTGATTAGTTATGATTGTGAAACCGAGTGACAAATGTCAGAAGGAAAATGTTGCATGTCTTCTGTTTTTCATTGCGCATACATAGGAATAGTCCAGCAGAGAAAAAACATCATGATTCTGAAATCTGTCTTCACAACATTGCACATCTAATAAACCTTTCTTTTCAATCCTCTCTACATTAGTAACAATGCCAGAGACTATAGAATGAGAAAAAGGGCCACTGCAAGACAGGCAATCCATCTGAAATGTCTTGTGTGTATTATTTTCTTTTGATTTTGTTATTTGCGTTTTTCTTGGAATGATATTTTCTCACATACTATTCCATCCTCATCGTAATTTACTTACGATACCAATTTGTATAATATTTGGTACAGATATTGCTTTTATCAATATAAAAAAGTGACAAGTTTTTGTGACATTTTGTAAAATATTTTGTTTATATATACACAATGTATGTTATTAAAAAAAAATTAATAAGACCATAACTATCTAAGATATCTCAATTTTCTTGAGTCACTTTTTAGAATATGAGTGAAAAAATCATCTGCAATTTGATAAGTGAGAAGATTGAGATTTAAAATTGGAACAAATTCCAAGAAGACGACTGTATCCATGGCAACCAAGGATACTATAAATTTTAAGTATATAGGATGACTACATTTTGACAGTTACAGATTTATTTACTAAAATGAAAAACTAACTCATAAGCCTGGGCTTAATGGCTGGTTTGTGTTTTTTGTGCTGTGTTATGGATTAAAAATCCACGTAACTTTATAACTTATGATGTTCAGATGTGAAACCAATATATTCTTTAATTAATAAGCCAAGTAACATTGTTGAGTTTGAAAGAGCTGTCCTAAAGCCATGATAAATAAAGAGCAAAATACGATTGACAGCTGTGGTCAATTTGCGCAAGAATAGTCCAATAATGCTGCTACTATCGCGTCTAACACACCCCTAACTATTTACAGAAGATACTATTTTAGTGTGTAAAGGGGTGGTCAAGACTATTCACTTCCATAAAATCAGAAAGCTAGTTTTAAGCTTTGAGTCAAGTGGAAATACAATGAAAATAGACGCACTTTGAGGCATCCCTGATCCACACGGAAATATACGGCCTTCGTGTGACACGGTTTGCAGGAGGAAGACGGATATAGCCAGCCTTCGCACTAGTTTGTTAGTGAAGGACGAAAACAGCCGGTCGGGCGCCACGGGAGTTAAGACTTGGTTATCTATACCTTGGACCTCATTTTGTCAGGAGATAGCTTTGTGCTACATTTTAGACTCCTCTATTCCGGTCTACTTTTGTTTTTACTTTGCCAAAACGTTTTCAACTGTCAGTGTTGGAATTTCACGAAAATTCAACGAGAAAGATGGCTGAAAGACTGTTAAAGCAACCTCATCTATTTGATGTAATATAGGCTAGAGCCCATATGTATCAAATAACAGATGTCAGTGAGGTTGATCCGGGCTGTGTACGGGGAGTAGATGATCTCGCCCTCCACGAGTCTCCTGCTGCCTTGCAGGCAGGTCTTTGCTAACCAAACGCTAAGGGAGTTAACCCTGAAAGAAAACAACCTGCTGCCTTGCAGGCCAGTCTTGACTGACCAAAGGCTAAGGTAGTAAACCCTGACAGAAAATAACAAGGCCTGGTAGGAAGCCTCAAGGTGGCAGCCCCACCATCTACCTAGGGTACAGTGGGCTAATCCCCTGATTATGCAAAACCAAACAGATTCAGAGAAAAAATAAATATAATACAACCGGCTTGATCTTTCGAAGACGAACTTGGAAACGAATTTGGACTGTGATTTTTGGAACATGGAATGTTAGGGCAATAAATGGAAAAGAGTTAGAATTAGCTAAAGAAATGGAAAAATTCAAAGTAGATATTTTGGCCATTACAGAACAAAGAAAAAAAGTCAAGGAATAGAAAATGTAGGACCAAATCATATTTTAATCTTCTCAGGAGTAGATGTCAAAGATAGAGCTAGAGCAGGAGTAAGCCTCCTAGTGCATAAAAGACACGAAAAGCTACTAGAAAGTTGGAAATTTATACGCCCAAGACCAATTAAAGGTAAATATTAAACCAAAAGGAAGAGAAATTAAATTATTAATAGCTTATGCCAAACAAAGACACAACTAAAGAAGAAAAAGATATCTTTGAAAACTATTTACAAATAGCTGCAGAGAATCTTAAACCCAAACAGGAACTAATGCTTTTAGGAGATTTAAACACTAGAGTAGGCAACAATGTAGAAACGTCAGGAGTAGTAATAGGTAAAGAAGGAGAGACAACAACTTCTCCAAATGGAGAGAGACTAATAGATTTTTACCTAAAGAATAACCAACACCTTTTTTCCTCATAAAGATATCCACAAATATACAATATACAAGAGTAAATGAAGACATGATAGACTGCATAATAGTTAGCAGCTCCCTTTTTTACAGTACATTGGATGCAAGAGTAAACAGAGGAGCAGAAATATTTAGTGATCATCACTTAGTGATTGCCAAAATGAGATTACTGACTGAAGAAAAACAGAAAAGGAAAGAGAAGAAAGCTACTAAACTCAAAATAAAGGAACTAAATAAACCAGTAGTAAAACAGGTATACCAATCTAGGATAAAAAGATCTATCAGTGAAAGACAGATAGATCTGAATGATAGCACAATAGAAGAAAAGTGGCAGATGTATAAAGAAACACTCCTCAATTGTAATGCAGAGGTCTGTGGTAGGAAACAAACTAAAGGAGAAAGGAAAAGAACAGCATGGTGGAATGAGAACGTCAAGACTAAGATCTAAGAAAACAAGGATGCCTGGAAAAAATACTCGCAAACAAAGAGACCAGAGGATAGGATAGATTACGTGAATAAAAAAACTACCGCCAAAGAGGAAGTTAGGAAAGCAAAACAGGAACAGTGGGAAGAGTTGGGACAAAGACTTCAAGAAAGCTATCAAGGAAATCAAAAGCTGCTCTGGGGGGGGGGGGGGGAAGAGTTGGGCCGCCCAATGAAGAGCACGAGAAAGACCAAAGCATGCCCAATACGACAACTTAAGAATGCGAAAGGAGAAATAATGAAAGAAGACAGCCAAATCATGGAAACATGGAGAAAGTACTTTCACCAATTACATACTCCCCCCGGAATGTATGAAACAAGGAGTAAAGATCAATTAGTAAGAGTAACAAGTAATCCAGAGGAGACAGCTGAAGATGTAGATAAATCAATGGAAGAAATCCAAACAGCTATAAGAAAAGTGAAATAAGAAAAAGCCCCAGGAGCAGATCAAGTTTATCCAGAAATGATTAAAAACCAAGGGAGAGAGGCAGACAAACTACTACATGATAATATGCCAACAAGCATGGAAGTCCAAACAGGTGCCAGACGACTGGAAAAAGGGAACGGTAGTACCAATACATAAGAAAGGATCAATTATGGAATGCTCAAACTATAGACGGATATCACTACTTAGCATTCCAGGAAAAGCATATGCCAGGATACTAGAAATGAGACTAAGGAAAAGAGTAGAGGATCAGATTGAAGAGCATCAGAGTGGATTTAGACCAGGAAGAAGTGTACAAGACCAAATATTTACAATTAGACAAATAATAGAAAAATTCCTTGAGAAACATTGACCTGCACCTGTGTTTTATTGACTTAGAAAAGGCATTTGACACTGAGGAGGGACGACCTGTGGTATTCCTTAAAAGAACACAATGTAGAGAAAAATTTGACTCAAGCATATAAATTTAACTTTTTTGGAAGGAAACAGAAAATGTCAGGACAGGGCATCCTGGAGAAAGCTATCTCGGGCATTTGAACTCATACATCGAAAGGTAGAATGGGAACTGATAAAGAAACAAAGAAAGTGAGGTTGAAAGCGATGTCAGTGACTTGTATCAAGAGATGAATGATAATCTAAATCAGTCAACAAGTAGTGATGAATCCACCAATCTAGCCATAGTGTTGATCCAGACATCCCCTCTACCTCATCTAGTTTTATAACTATAATATATAGATCTAGATCAAACCCTATTACTACAAGAACAGATGGAGCTAGATCTAAAGTCAGAATTGAATAAGACTAGGTCCCTTCAAATGTGGGTTAGACAAACACTCGTTTTACGTTTCAACCCAAACATAATGTCAAAGTGAATCTCAAAATATTTCTATCTGAGAGTTGAAATTTTAAAATAATCGTACAATAAAGATTTATCAAGCAAATGCCCTCATGTTATACATCAATTGAAAGCAAATTGGATTAACTCCACTATGATTACCATTTCGATTACATCAATCAGCATTTTGAAGAAATCTGATGAGAATAAAGCTGAAGGTAAATTTTATATATTTTTTTCATTCCTTTTCTCCTATCCTCACTCTTTATAAGCATGCAAATCACCCCAATCACTGTTTAAAATGATAGGAAATTTATTTCCCTTCAATATGAGAACAAATATGTTAACTTGTTTTTTATTTTATTATATTTATGGTCAATTTTAGACACTTGGGTTAACATTTGGCAACACTCAATTCCAGGTGGAAAGAGTAGAGCCTACCTTAAGTTGCGAGCCATCCTCAAATCGATAGTCATTTAATTGCTCCAAACAACTGAAATAAGCACAAGAGGAAAAAAAGAATTGCATTAAAATTGAAGGCCAATAGAAAAATTTCGACTTCTCAAAGATTACAATAAAAATCTGCAGCCTTTAACTTGTAATTTGCATTCTCAACCAGATTCAATCTTAGATCTGAAATAATGTTCTTACAACAGTATACAAAAAACAATAGATAGGCCTAAGACTACATCAGTGTGAACTGTAAATCCCATCCCAAGGGATTTAGAAGCTTTACGCCAGTTAGCAACAAACAAACAACAGTTGAGATAAAAAAGATCTACAGAGTAGCCCATGCAGAGAAATCGGATGGCTTCCCAGCGGACAGGATATATGTATGACCACAGAATCAAATCAAAACGAGGCTAAATTTTTGGACTTGTATTTGAACATTGTTGACCCATGTCAAAGAGGAAAAGGAAAGAAAGAAAAACTAGCAGATTGCTCAAAATCTTTCTACATGGTTGGGCGAATATAAGGCTGTCATTTAAAAAAAAAATTGAGCTTCCATATGCAAAAGAACAGTTAGCTAAAATTTGGTTCAGCATCATACTTACTCTTCTGCTTCCTCAGCAGTGTTGAAAGTTATATAAGCAGTTCCTTCTGAGCCTATCGGAAGAGTGAGAGAAATAGAGAGAAAAATAAAAAAATAAACACACAACATATATTTTCTCTATAAAATCATGATCGTCAGTTTCACTTAAAATTTCAGTACGTCCAGCATTTAATTAATGTCGCGAACACTTGATGTCATTAATATAATGATTAAATAACATGAATTAATGTTTTCTTCTCTCCTTAAGGTTACATGAAGAGTAGATTTACCAAACTACCACAAGAAGGGAAAGAAGCGGCAGCACAACAAAAACTCCATGTATAACAAGAAAAAAACCCCAAAAGACCAACAAACCAAACACATAGGTACATTATAACTTGCTGTAACTGAGCAAATGATCATGTCCACTAAGAATCTGTCATGGAGCAGTGCACCAGGTAGAATGTTTATTAATATAATTTCTATACATGACAATATATATTGTCGGTGTCATTCTAAAAACGTATATAAGTACATGTGAGTAAATGTTACAGGAAAGACAAAAAACTGTTATTGCCCACTGACAGTCAAAACATAACATTTGATTGATGTTATGTATTGTTTATGGTCGACCTCATTCAATAGCATTGTTATTTTGTGAAAAGGACATATTTATGTTGTTTTGTTAGTTATACATTTATAGAACGTAAATTTGTCGAGGATAGACGTATACAGCTTTCAATAAAGTTTGTTTTGTGCCAAAGATCCAAAATGTTATACGTTCATAAAACGACACCGATGATATAATACATCAACTAGGATGGAGATGTTGCAGTGCCAGAAACCTAATTGTCAAGTAAACTTACTAAATGTTTTCAAATCCATCTAAAACTGGAATCAAGAATCAGAGCATTATTCAAAGTGATCTAGATAGATGAAATCTAGGTCAGGAGTCCAGAACATGTTTTTTTATATTATTTGATATAGACTATTTCAACCACTACCATTGTACTCAGCATAACTAAATTAGTGGAAAAAAGATATTAAATTATGTTTTTTATCATATGGTTGCCAAAGGAACGTCGCCATCTTGGATTTTCATTGTTAAAATAACGAGTTCATTGCAAATAGGCTTTTCAGTCATGAATAAATTTGGCTATAACTTTGCACATGTTATTCAGTTCAGTGTCTAGCCACACCCAATAGCTTTTTTGGATAAATTAAAGTTTTGATTTTATGAATTTTTTGAAAATGCAAAAAGCAACCTTTCAATTGTTGGCAAATTTAATCACAAAAAAAAATTGTTTGGCAAAAAATTAGAAGAGATCAAAAATCGCTACTGGGTAAATTATTTTTTTTTAAAAGTACAAGAAATATAAAGAGGGGCGCAATATAAAAAAAACCCAATGTTACCAGACATGCCAACTTTTTAGAATCAAAATTCAAGAGACATCTGTATCACTATCATCATAGTCCTGTAGTAGTACATTGCTGGACTGGCAAGACAGCATTTTGGAGTTTGAGTCCTGTATGGTAACTGCCTCTAAGGGTTTATTTTCAAAAGTATGTATATCAAGCCCTTATAGTCTTGCAGATTATTCATCCTTTGATTCTATAAAACATGAGTGAAAATTTCACAGGTGCCATGTGCATGTTGTGCAAGTAACATCCTATAGCAGTTATTAAAAAGGTGAGCACCCTCCCTCCCCTGATAGGCTCTAGCCAAATAATTACTCAAACACACACACACACACAAAAATCCAATAAAAGAAAACCCAAGAACAGACGAAAACAAGTGAATCATCTCTTCCTTTTGTTTATCTTCATTTCTTTACATTCAAATCCATCTCTTCTCACCAAACATTCTTCATCCTCTTTTATCGCAGTCACTAATTTCCATATAATAATTTTCATGTTTTCTGACTCACTTTACTTCCCTCTACAACATTTTACTACAACTACAATATTCCCTAATGTTCTCTTCAAGTATGCCACCCCCCCCCCCCTCTCGATCTACCTCAACAATGGCTACCTATAATGCAACACTCTTGGAATCAAAACTCCTAATCCAAGCTAAACAATAGTAGTGATTCGCAAAGGGCGTGAATGTCAGTTGGTCTTGTTTGTTTTATTGAAGTTTACCCCTCTAACATATACATTGATCTCAGATGAAAGTAAACAGCAAGATTAAAGTAAAAGAGGAAAAGGAAAGATGAAGAACCTGCCAGTAGCACCCTCTATCCATCCATGTTGGAATTGAGTCTCGGATATTAAAAGAAAAGCTCAAATCAAAGTAGCTTCACTTCATTAATTCAAGTCAAGCCCAAAATTTCTACCAAGCATATGTGTTGTAGCCAAAGTGTAGTATTGTATGTAGCATAATATTAACACAATACTACAGGTGCCTGCGTTGATCAGGATGCTGTATAGCAATTTTGCATTGTAGACCCTATGTGAAAGTGTGTATTTATATTATGTGTGTGTGTGTGTGTGAGAGTGATAGTGAGAGAGAGAGAGAGAGTTTTGTCTCATTTGTAGTAAAACTGCCTTCCTCAGGACTCAGGACCCCCCCCCCCCCCCCAAGCAATAACAATACAATGATGTATTTAAAAACATGTACACTGCAATAAAATCTGTTAAAAATTGATAAACTATAGGTTACCATGTTCAAACTTCACTAGGCCTTCAGATATCGCATTCACAAGATCTTCAATCTGTTCCTTTGAGCAAAGTGAAGGGATGTTTCGAATCTGTATTTTGTTGGTTCTACGGCTGTAAATATGAAGGAAAGAATGGCAAAGTTCAGTGAAATAGACATTAAATTAATGCTAAGATTTTAATATATATATATAATAGGAAATCAGATTTTGTTCATTTTAATGCAATTTACCCAACTCGGCATATGCAGTGCTTTCAGTCAATTAACAGGAACCGCAAAAAAGGAAAACGGTAAAACTGTAAAAGGAAAGAAGTAGGACCTACCAAAAATGTGCCCCTCCCCCTAAAAAATAACTTGTCTTTCAATGAACATAAATCATCAATTATCCAGATATAATACGTTAATAAAAAGATGTTTGATACAAAAGAGAACCTTTTTCTTCCATTGGATGGTTCAGCTTGAATCACAGATCCCTCTAAGGACAAACCTGTTGACAAGATTATACCATAACAAGTAGATCTTTAATAAAGAAAGACATGTGAAATTAAGCTCCTTAAGTTCATTTTTAATTATAAAATTATATGAAATATTACCAAGATTTTATACTCAAGGCATATAACCTAGTTACAATTTCAAGCACATCATCTTGACCACTATTGAACTCAAGCTTTATAAAATTATTTTTAATTTGTCTTCATAAGAAGGCTTTAAGCCTTTCAGACCTGACCCTCTAACTGGGCTCCTGGTGAAGATCTCTAAGCACTGTTGGGGGAATTTCAGGGCTTCTGGGTTGTGGAGAGGGGGGGGGGGGGGGTGTTTTACACAACCATGGATTGGCAGACTAAATTATTTTGAATACACCTTTTGAGGCAGACAATTTTGGAAATGCTTGCCCTTCACCTATTACGTCACTCAGCGCTCTGCCAAATTGACGTACAGTATTCTCAACAGGCAAGCGAAACTAATGTCACCATATGTGACCATTTAGTGCCACATTATACTGGTTTTCATGTGGCGTCGGTGGCTGAGCGGTTAGGCTGCCGAACTGGGGATCATGAGGTACCGAGCTCCAATTCTAGCAAAGCCAGGTCAGACGTTGTGTTCCTTGGGAAAGACACTTAACACACATTTTCCCCACTCTACACAGGTGCAAACACTAGCTTGGGAGTAAAAACCTGCATCAGACTAGTGTCCTGGCCAGGAGGTGATTATTGTCATTTGTTCGGCTTCACACTATAGAAACAGATAAGCTCCGGCTCTATAGGCCTGAACGAACTTTATACAAGTTTTCAGTGCCATCCTCTACTCTCAGTCAGTGTTAACCCAAGAAGAGCACCGGCACTTTATATAGTGTGTTACGGTTGGCACGGGAAGCGTGCACATATTTAGGGCTGCCACGGGAAGCATGGAAATTTCCACTTTCCTAAATGGTTTAAAACTGACATAGTTTGTCTTTGGATTCATAATTATACAACAGCCAATGAGATTGCAATTTATTTTAAGTTTGTAGCTTTTCCGTTGGCTGCACTATCATTCATCAAAGTGACGCTTTCCCATTCAACACACTTCGTGAGGGCCTTTAAAGTTGATTACACGGCTATCGTTGCCATTGTTTAATCCTTAGTTTCTTTTGTTGCAATAACATCTCAACATGAATTCCTTATAAATTCTTTCAACTTTCAGAAAATATGTTTTATAGGTCTTTGTAATACTTTTATCATTTGTAAATGTTCAAACAAATCTAAATCCTAGCTTTACCTTTTGCCCACAATCGTTTTTTCATGCAAAGAACAAAATGTTCTGCTCTCGAGTTTCTAAGTCAGTCGTCTACTGTCACTCCCGCTTTAGCACTGTGCCTATGGTCAGCGATGCAAAGTGGGAGTAATAATAGGAAGACAAATTGAAGCCCCGCTTACCTGTCCCAAATCGTCTCCCTAGTATTGCTCCCACTTTAGCACCGCAGCAATGTGTATTTTCCACTACATTTACTATGGTCAAAGCGGTGCTATTCTGTGGGTAGTAATGGGGCGATGACTGGAGAACATGCACGAAAGAGTGAGAGGCCTTTCATAACATGTCACGCAGCACTGTTGATCGACATAGCAAGGAGAATGAGAGAGGGCTATTATCGGGACCATTCATGCCCAGTATCGAGCATAAACTGGGTTTGTAATCGTGTTTGAGGTAAAATCTTGGCAGTGCCAAATTGCAGTATCCCACAGAAACTCAGTATTTTCATCCCAAGCTCGCCAATCCAGGTGCCATCCGCCCTCAAGGTGTCAGAAGCTAACATGACGCATGCGACTCTTAGATCTAGATTCTAAGTTTTATGATCAGATCTATCATGCTAGCTTGTTGAATTTTGCTCACTAGCAAAGTTGAAAGCTGTGCCCGACTACGGAACATGTGAAAAATGGCGTGCCTGACTATGGAAACCCTCCAGAATCTACAACTCTCAAGAAGTGCAAAACATATTCAGTGCGCTGAAAGTAGCAGTGTTTATTGCTGTCGACTCTGGGTTTTACTTCTTTTTTAGAACATAGAAATCTCTACGAAACAATTTAAAAAACGCTTAACAGAATCTGGATCTAGTTCTTATATCTAGTACACAACATTAAGATCTATCTTTAGATCTCAATATAATACAACTTGTGCAATAGGTTTTGATATTCTAGCTCTAGATCCATCCCTTTCAGTTTCTTCTATAAATCTGTTTTTTTACCGTTAAATTTTTTCACAATTTCCTCTGCAGCAAGCTTGTCTTCCACAGTTACAAAGGCAAAGTTTCTTTTCATTGAAATGCCATTGAAACTAATTCCTTCCTTCTCTAACAGTTTTCTCAAAGTTCCTTCGTTGACTTCACCAGCCAGGTTGCCCAGGAAGACCTTCTCCATCATCTTTCAACACCTGCAGGTTGGCAAACTCTTCACCGGCGTCTTCCTCTCTAAGTTTCTATTTGGCAAACGTTTCTGAGTAGTCTCGTCGACCTAAACTTGTTCTAACGGAAGTTCACATTTGTGACAGTGGCGTATTAATACACATTATAAATGGCCAAGTGGGTTGAAATATTTGTCCTTCTAACATAAATAAATCATTTCTTTACGAAATAATGATCTAGTGATTAAATATATTATTGAACATACTTTTAAAAATGTCATAATGAAATAACACTTCGCTTTAAATGCAAAGAACTGTAAATATAAGAACAAGGAATGGTCATTAGCCCTATTATTCGTAAGTGGAATCGTCCATAAACTGTCATTTTGATAGTGTTGTTATTTTTTTTTTCTCCCGAAAAGACACGTGTTTCTCGGGTCCAAACAGTTCAACCCAAGATAGGCCTTGGCCTACGTCTTGAATGCAGCTGCAATACTGTCAACACCGGTGGAATACAGACGGTGTTCAGCCCCAATTTGAAGACCCTGCGATTCTTCCGCGTTTGAAATCTTAATAAATTGTTTTAACCCACCGGCATATAATAAGGCAATAACAAAACAACAACAGCAACAACAATGAAATTACTACTGCGCTGTGTCAGATTAAGGCTCTGTTGCCCCTTGAGGCACATTTTGATAGGTGCAGTGTCGGATTAAGGCTCTACTGGTCCTAAGTTACAACTTGATAAGGCTTGAAAAGACAGATGTTTTGGACTTACCGAAAAAAAGAAGAAATTTAAATACATCTATACCGGCAGTAACAGAAAATTTATTGCAAAAAATAAATAAATGAGAACAAGCATTTTTTCTCTTTTTTTTTACAGTATTACTAAAAGAAGATTACAAAATCCGATAGCGCGGTTTTGCGACTGCAAATTCGTCAGTAACTTTTTAAAAGCCAATTTTATGAAACAAATCCCTTCCAATGCAGAGAAGGGCCAGTATAACAAGACGTTATTGACCCATCGTTGGGCGTTCGACATCTTTAACTCTTTTAAGTTGCGAAAAAGAAAAGAGTTCCCCTTAGCAACTCATATCCAATATAATAGTAGGGGCCCTTCAATGACTTTTTTCTTAGAGAAAATTTGTTTTTCGCGTAAGAAGATTTTTACGTTCGTAAAGTATATCTTGACCGTTTGTGACGTCATCAAAGATGGCTACCTCTATAATTCGCCATGTTTTTTAAACCTCGTGTTGTCATTTTCTCGGGGCTGTGTTTGGAAAAAGAACAAGTTGTCGGTATCTTTAAAATGTTGAAGAAGCTTTTATATAACTTAAATTCATTGTCAATTTCAAATATTGTCCGTTTAACGCGGTTATCTGTGTTTTTATTAGGTTTTTAAAAAATATTTTCATTAACATGTGATTTTAAAATTGTATTTCTTTGAAAATGAATTGCGTTGTATTTCATCATAAACTTTGTTAATTTTTCTGCTCAAAACACATTACTTTTTTTAAAAGCTTTATTCTGAGCCGAGATATCGGGTTTTAAATAAAGCGCGTTCCAGCTTGAATTGACTGTGCTTGACTTTCATGACACTACAACTACAAGTCTCCACATGACATCGCGACGGCTTAATTCTATGAAAAATATGTGAAACGGAGGAACACCTTAAATTATTATATAGTTTCTTAATCACATATAGATCTAGCTCTAATATTTTGGATCTTTAAACGAATATACTCTTTCTAGGTTGGCGAGAACGCATATTATGTGGAAGTCACAGCAAATATTAAAGAAATATTGAGACTCAACGTTTGTCTGTTCGACATTACTTATGAAGAAATGACCGCGGAAGGCGCAGGACAAATACAGTATATTATGTTCAAACATAAAGAAAAAGGACATAAGCAGGGGGCGTGTACTGCTTGTTTTGTTTTATGCCAGGAACGACCTGTAAAATATTGCAATACACCAAGAAGGTACTACTATGATTTATTTGCAATACACCCATCACATCGACTTGCTTTACCCAATACACATATATACTTACACACACACACGCACACCAGTTTTACACTACACTTCTCTGCAGGGCCTTTCGTTACCAGGTTTCGCCGCTTGTGATATCACGCGCAGCCTGTAGAAACTCCTACCTCTCACTCACACTTTATCCTGTGGTGTCCTCTGGCAATGGGAACCAAGACAGCTCAGTTAACTGTACAAAAACATTCCCAGAATAAGGTCAAGGGTCGTGGTATTCTCTTCTTTGCATGTACAACTTTTTTTTTTAAATTGAGTCGGGCACCAATCCAGTTCCATCCTCGAACTGGCATGGAGCATGCATGATCGTTGACCGACGAATTATATTTTTATCGAGATCCTCGTCATCTAGACTTAGTCAAAGACCAGCTCTTCGTGTTGTGATTCTGTGATGCTGATACACGCTAATGCGTGTTGCACGCTCGCTCTCTGTTTGGCTGTCTGGATGTATGTATGTCTGTCTGTCTGTCTGTCTGTCTGTCTGTCTGTCTGTCTGTCTGTCTGTCTGTCTCTCTCTCTCTCTCTCTCTCTCTCTCTCTCTCTCTCTCTCTCTCTCTCTCTCTCTCTCTCTCTCTCTCTGCTCTCTGCGTCCGTCTGCCTGCTCTCTCTCTCTCTCTCTCTCTCGCTCTCTCTCTCTCTCTCTCTCTCTCTCTCTCTCTCTCTCTCTCTCTCTCTCTCTCTCTCTCTCTCTCTCTCTCTCTCTCTCTCTCTCTCTCTCTCTCTCTCTCTCTCTCTCTCTCTCTCTCTCTCTCTCTCTCTCTCTCTCTCTCTCTCTATATATATATATATATATATATATATATATATATATATATATATATATATATATATATATATATATATATATATATATATATATATATATATATATATATATATATCAAAAGTTTGCGGAGGTGTTATTACATTGTACATTGTACCATATGTGTTTTATGATTTGTATCAATTGTCTGAAAGTATGATAGTATGACAGTATTTTATTGTGACACCACCTACAAGAGTACAATGTGTTTTATGTTTTGTATCAGTTGTCTGAAAGTATGATACTATGACTGCATGTTAGTGTGACACCACTTACAAGAGTACAATGTGTTTTATGATTTGTATCAGTTGTCTGAAAGTATGATATTATGACAGCATGTTAGTGTGACACCACTTACAAGAGTACAATGTGTTTTATGATTTGTATCAGTTGTCTGAAAGTATGATATTATGACACTGACTACTTTATTGTGACACCACCTACAATAATGGGTATACCACGCCTCTGGACATAAGCATGGCTATAACAAAATCTACAAAATGAAATTTGAAGCAGATTGCGCCAGTCCCGTAAGCAAGATACTCTGTTACGCTTGATGAGCAGAAAAAAAAGATTACTTAATGCAGCAGATGGCTTTTAGTATCGAAACCGAAATGGGCTTTTGCGAAATTTACATTTTACAATCACAGTCACTTCATAGAGTCTTAGCTTAGCTATCCGTTTTTGTCTCAAGGACTTTACAGTAATTCAAAGTACTTACACCATAGACTGTTCTAAAGTTGAAGAGTGACAACTAATAAACATAAAAAGAAGGTCAATGAAGTTGTAGATACTCCGACTTTTAAAGGAACCGTTCTGATATGATTCACTTTGCTCAAGGTTGAACTGAAGTAGGAACTCGCTCGGGTTCGGGTGGGGAGCAGTCAATATTCTTCTGGTAAGACTTAAACTATTTGAAAGCTTTAAATTCCGAGGAACTGACGTGAATTGATGGATAGCCGTTTCGAACTCAGTCAGTTTGAAAATGAATAGTTCGATAAATAACCGATTGATTTTGAGCGATGTATCGTAAATACATTATAATCTCAGAATGTTAAGTCATGTAGTATCATGGCACTGTAATATATCAGAATTTAATTTATTCCATAAAGTTAACGCGAGTACGTCGTTTATTTATAGACTGTTTACTGTCTGTTGTCGAATTTGTCAACATGCTATTTACAATTCAATTAAAGTTTCAGTATGTATCTTTGCTTTTAAATGGGCGCATGCATAAACACATGTAGTGGAAATTAAGTTTGAAAGCAATACGTTTTAAAGTTTTCTTATCATCCCATACGTTTCACATTGAGTCACTACTTTTTCTGAGGTCAAACAGCTTACAGATGTGGGTAAAGTTTTCTAATAATAATCACCTTGATAATAACCAAAATGTATTATTCTGACATCAGGTAGCGTGCAGTTTTTGAAACCCCACCTGGGCATTTCCAGTTGGTGCTACTTCATCGGGTCTCTGCTCTTTTATCTTTCTTTCTTTATCAGCTCCTATTCTATCTTCCGGTGTATGGGTTTTAGATGCCCGAAATGATCTTTCTCCAGGCTGCCCTGTCCTGGCATTTTCTGTTTCCTTCCGTGAAAGTTAAATTTATTTGCGTTAATGCCTCTTTTATATCTTCTTCCCACTTTCTCCGAGGTCTGCCTTTTGGTCTTTTATCTTGAGTTTTAGCACTGTATACTGATTTAGCTATCCTATTGTCATTCATTCTGTTAACATGCCCAAACCATCTCAGTTGATTCATTTCTATCTTAGTTTTTATGCTGTCTGCTTTGGTTTGATCTCTTATTCTGGTGTTTCTGATTTTGTCTCTTTTAGTTTTCCCTACTACTCTTCTTAGATATTTCATTTCGGCTGCCTGCACTCTACTGTATTCCCTACTGTCTAAGGTCCAGGTTTCACTGTCATAGAGGAGAGTAGGACAATAAACTGTGTTGTATACTGCAATTTTAGTTTTTGTTGACAATTCTTGTTTAGCTACAAATGCCTTTCCCATATGGTTATATATTGCACTTGCCTTTTGGATTCTCTGGCTGATTTCTTCTCTTAGTTTTCCCTCTAAGTTAATCATTACTCCTAAGTAATTGTAGCTTTAAACTTGTTCCAAATTCTCCCTGCCTAATTCAATATTTTGTGTTTTAGCTTCCCTAGTTACTAGCATTGTTTTGGTTTTCTTTGCATTTACTCTCCTTCCTCTTTTATTTAATTCCTTATTCATTATGTTGATATTCGACTGGAGGTCCCTTTCTGATTTTCCAAACAGGACTAAATCATCAGCAAATAAAAGCATTGATACATTTACTGGTTTGAGCTTCCACATACATTCATTTACTTCATGTTTGAGGATGTTTTTGCGACTGAATCCATAAATGTGATAAACAAAAGAGGTCTTAGGATACAACCCTGTCTTACTCCTATATCTACATCAAATTCTTCAGATACATTTCCAGCTACTCTCACTGCACATGTTGGTTTATTGTAAAAACTTTTAATGGTTTCTATAAAATTGTGCTCTACATTGTGTTCTTTTAAAGAATGCCATAGTTCGTCCCTCCTCACAATCTCAAATGCCTTTTCTAAGTAATCTAAGTCAAGAAAACATAGGTGCAAGTCAATGTTTCTGTCAAGACATTTTTCTATTATTTGTCTAATTGTAAATATGAGGTCTTGTACACTTCTTCCTGGTCTAAATCCACTCTGATGCTCTTCAATATGATCCTCTACTATTTTCCTTAGTCTTATTTCCAGAATCCTGGCATACATTTTTCCTGGTACGTTAAGTAGTGATATCCCTCTATAGTTTGAGCATTCCATAGTTGATCCTTTCTTATGTATTGGTACTACCGTTCCCTTTTTCCAGTCGCCTGGCATCTGCTTGGATTTCCATGGTTCTTGACATATTGCATGTAGTAGTTTGTCTGTCTCTCTCCCTTGGTTTTTAATCATTTCTGGATAAACTTGATCTGCTCCTGGGGCTTTTCTTAATTTCATTTTTCTTATAGCTGTTTGGATTTCTTCCATTGAGATATCTACACCTCCAGCTGTCTCACCTCGATTACTTGTTACTCTTAATAATTGATCTGTACTCCTTGTTTCATATGTTCTGGAGGGATTATGTAATTGGTCAAAATACTTCCTCCACGTTTCCATGATTTCGCTGTCTCTTTTCATTATTTCTCCTTTGGCATTCTTAATTTGTCGTATTGGGCATGCTTTGGTCTTTCTCATGCTCTTCATTGTTCGCCAGAACAGCTTTTGATTTCCTTGATAGCTTTTTTGAAGTCTTTGTCCCAACTCTTTCCACTGTTCCTGTTTTGCTTTCCTAACTTCCTCTTTGGCGATAGTTCTTTTACTCATGTAATCTATCCTATCATCTGGTCTCTTTGTTTGCAAGTATTTCTTCCAGGCAGCTTTCTTTTCTTTGATCCTAGTCTTGACATTCTCATTCCATCACGCTGTTCTTTTCCTATCTCCTTTAATTTGTTTCCTAACACAGACGTCTTTAGTGCAACTGAGGAGTGTTTCTTTATATATTTGCCACTTTTCTTCTATTGTGCTTTCCTTCAGATACATCTGCCTTTCACTGATATATCTTTTTATCCTGGATTGGTACATTTGTTATACTATTGGTCTATTTAGTTCTTCTATTTTGAGTTTAGTAGCTTTCTTCTCTTTCCTTTTCTGTTTGTTTTCTTCAGTTAATAATCTCATTTTGGCTATCACTAGGTGATCACCAATAAATATTTCAGCTCCTCTGCTTACTCTAGCATCCATTTTACTATAAAAAAAGGGAGCTGCTAACTATTATGTAATCTATCATTGACTTTTCACATCTGTCTTCATCTCTTGTATATTTGTGGATATCTTTATGAGCAAAAAAATGTGTTAGCTATTTTCATGTTATTCTTTAGGCAAAAATATGTTAGTCTCTCTCCATTTGGAGAAGTTGTCTCTCCTTCTTTGCCTATTGCTCCCCCTGATGTTTCTACATTGTTGCCTACTCTAGCGTTTAAATCTCCTAAAACCATTAATTCCTGTTTGGGTTTGAGATTCTCTGCAGCTATTTGTAAAAGTTTTCTTTGAAGATATCTTTTTCTTTTTTAGTTGCGTCTTCGTTTGGTCCATAAGCTATTAATAATTTAATTTCTCTTCCTTTTGGTTTAATATTTACCTCTTATAGCCGTGGGCTTACACATTTCCAACTTTCTAGTAGCATTTCTTGCCTTTTATGCATTAGGAGGCCTACTCCTGCTCTAGCTCTATCTTTGACATCTACTCCTGAGAAGATTAAAGTATGATTTGGTCCTACATTTTCTTTTCCTTGTCCTTTTTTCTTTGTTTCTGTAATAGCCAAAATGTCTACTTTGAAATTTTCCATTTCTTCCGCTAATTCTAACTCCTTTCCATAAATTGCCCTAACATTCCATGTTCCAAAAATCACAGTCCGTGTTCTTTTCCAGAGTCGTCTTCGAACGTTCAAGCCGGGTATATCATTGTATATATTACTTTGAATCAGGTTGTTTTGGATAAGCAGGGGATTATCCCACTGTACCCTAGGTAGATGGTGGGGCTGCCACCGTGAGGCTCCCTACCGGGCCTTGTTATTTTCTGTCAGGGTTAACTCCTTTAGCCTTTAGTCATTCAAGACCAGCCTGCAAGGCAGCAGGTTGATATTTTCTGTCAGGGCTAACTCCCTTAGCCTTTGGTCAGTCAAGACCGGTCTGCAAGGCAGCAGGTTGCTTTCTTTCAGGGTTAACTCCCTTAGCCTTTGGTCAGCCAAGACCTGCCTGCAAGGCAGCAGGAGACTCATGGAGGGCGGGATCATCTTCTCCCCGTACAGGTGCTTACCTGTCCACTGCCCGGCCGTCCTTTATACCATCATATAAATTGACGAATTTATGCTGGGAAATCGGAAGAATACACACCAATAAATCTTGACATACTACCAGACATAGAGTCATACTCAGTCATTCTTCAGAGTTGATCGATGAGGACATAAAAGATGTTGGCTTTAAATTGTTGCTGTCCCAGCATCCTTTCCACGGCATCTGTGGTGCCCCCATCACCAACATTGACATGCTTCTTCTTACTCGCCGACGTTCATATTGGTATGTGCTGTCGCCACAGCGACCACGTGCCTGATGCTCATAATGTAGTCCAAGTTCGCTCGGCATTAATCCTAGACTTTATCCAAACCTAAGCCTCTTTACTATTATGGAGGCTCAGATCCAAACTCTTCAACTTCAATGGTGTCCAAGTGTGTGGCCGTTCCAGCTGTTTCATTTTGTGTGCTGCCATTCTGAGAGGCAACCTCAGAGATGTCCGGAAGAGTACAGTGTACCCTGAAACGGGGTACCCCTGAAAACTGCGTCTGTGGCATCAGCTTGGGCAGACCATCCAGTATCCGATGGGTGTTTAAGAAAAAGGCAGTCGTGAATGGGTGAGACGGTGTCTCGTGGTATTCGTCAACGCGAGTACTCGAATAAGGCGAGACCAGAGAAGATAGTTTGCTAGCAACGAATAATAAAAGCTCAGGCCTAGCAAACAGCAAGAATAACCGAGCAATGGGTAGGTGCTTTCACCTGTATGGGGATTAGGTGGTTCCGCCTCCATGAACCTCCTGCTACCTTGCAGGCAGGCCTTGGCTGACAAAAGGATATGGGAGTTAACACTGACAGAAAATAACAACCTGATGCTTTGCAGGCTGATCTTGGTTGAGCAAAGGCTAAAGGAGTTAACCCTGATAGTGATAGTATAGAAAATCACAAGCAAGGCCAGGGTGGGGGCCTCAAGGTGACAGCCCCATCATTTACCTAGCGTACAATGGGCTTATCACCTGCTTACCCAAAACTAAAATATTCAGAGAACTAAATGTGAGATATCCGGACTGAACTTTCGAGGACGACCCTGGAAACAAATACAGACTTTGATTTTTGGAACATGGATTTTTATTTTTAGGGCAAGAAATGAAAAAGAGTTACAATTAGCTGAAGAATTGGAAAATTCAAAAGTAGACATTTTGGCTATCACAGAAAGAAAGAAAATGGGACAAGGAATATAAAATGAAGGGCCAAATCATACTTCAATCATCTCAGGAGTAGATGTAAAAGACAGGGCTAGAGCAGGAGTAGGCCTCCCAATGCATAAAAGACATAAAAAGCTATTAGAAATGGAAATTTATAAGCCTGCAGCTATTAGAGATAAACGAAAAGAAAGAGAAATTATATTATTAATAGCTTATGGACCAAACAAAGATGCCGCCAAAGAAGAAAAAGATCCATTTGAAAATAATTTACAAATAGCTGCAGAGAATCTCAAACTAAAATAGAAACTAATGGTTTTAGGAGATTTAAATGATAGAATAGACAACAATGTAGAAACATCAGGAGGAGTAATAGATAAATAAGGAGAGACAACTTCTCCAAATGGAGAGAGACATAGACCTAAAAGAATAACATGAAAATAGCTAGCACCATTTTCCCACATAAAGACACTCACAAATAAAGAAGAATTAATGAAGACAGAAGTGAAAGGTCAATCATAGATTACATAATAGTTAGCAGTTTCCTTTTACAGTACAGTCAAAAAAACAACTCCCAGACCAAAAATTACATCAAGAAGAAAAACTTTTGATCACATGACACTAGAGGCTGACATTGAACGTGTTGTCCCGAGCCTTCTGACAAGTACCAATATCATCGAAACCTACAACAACACACTAAGGCAACTGCTCGATTACCATGCACCTATTGAACACCGCACAGTCACCAATCGCCCATCAGCACCACGGCTGACATGGGAGATAAAGCTACTCAAAGCGGAACGACAACGATCAGAGAGAAAATGGCACTCTACAAGCCTGGAGATACACAAACAACATAACAACAAAATGAAGCTACTAATTAAAGCTGCAAAGGCTGAATGTTATAACAGCAAAATCACCGAGTGCACAACTGCGCGTGCCCTGTTTCACATAACCAGCAAAGTGACGGGCAAAGCCAGCAAATCTGACAAAGAAAATGTTCCAACCGGGTACTCAAGGAATGACTTACCTGACGTACTTGGACATTATCTCAACGATAAAGTACATCTCACCAGAAACAATCTCGACCAATATCATCATTCCCCACCAACTTTCAAACAATTTGAGGGTGATACGGTCTTCTGAATTCCAACCGGTCACCTAGGAGGATCTCAAGACCCTTATAAGATCTTCACCACCGAAATCATGCTACCTTGATCCGATTGACACATCATTATTAGTTAGATATTTAGATCACCTAGCTCCTGTTCTAACAACCATTGTTAATGAATCTCTAAAAACTGGAACTATACCCAAGACCTTTAAACACGCAATTGTAATCCCTCTACTTAAGAAACCCAATCTGTCTCCTGAAGAATTAAAAAACTATAGGCCTGTTTCAAACCTCCCATTTTTATCGAAGATTTTGGAAAAGGTCGTTGCAATGCAATTAAAGAAACATCTTCTGAAATATAAATTATTCAAACTCAATCAGTCAGCTTACAGACAATATCACAACAGCCTTGCTTAAGATACAAAATGATTTGTTGTACGCTGCCGATGAACGAGTGTCATGTCTTAACCCTGCTTGATTTAAGCGCGGCGTTTGACACACTTGACCATTCTGTTCTTATTGAGCAACTTTCCAAAACTTTTGGTCTAGAGGGCACTGTGCTTGACTGGTTTATATCCTATCTTCATGATCGTACCCAATCTATCTCTTTGATAAAGTGCAGCCTTCTCCTTTTCCACTCAAGTATGGGGTTCCACAAGGGTCAGTGCTTGGTCCCCTACTATTTACATTGTGTACACAACTGCTTGGTGATATTGTCAACAGCATGGGGTAAACTATCACATGTATGCTGACGATACGCAACTTTACAAATCTGCCATGTCTATAAATACAAATTATATTTTAAAATCCATGGAATTATGTATATCTCATGTAAAAACGTGGATATTTACTATGTACAAGCTTAAATTGAATGAAGAAAAACCGAAATATGTAATCCAAAAATCTCAGTTTGCCTGACGGAACTAACTCTATGAGGGTCGAAAACGAAAAAATAAAATTCATGCAGAACGCTAAAAATCTTGGGGTTTATTTTGATGATAATTTATCTATGAAACATCATATAAACCATCTCTGTAAAACTCTTTAGCTCGAAATCAGACGATTAGGCCACCTATCAAACTTTCTTAATTTAAGTTCTCTTAAAACATTGACTTAAGTACACATTTTTTTCCAAATTGATTATTGCAACTCCCTGTTTTATAATTTTTATTCATATGCATTTTTGAAGGAACATGAACACATTACTTCCTAGGTTCATGTCTCTGCATTGATCCATCGATAAACGAATAATATACAAAATCGACTTTGTGTCTCAAATGTAAAACTGATAGAGCTCCAAATTATTTAAATGACCATATCTTTTATGTTTCATCCCACCAACTTCCACAATCAATTCCATAATGCACTGGTCTTCATATGCA
Source organism: Doris montereyensis (assembly GCA_037039925.1). Lineage (NCBI taxonomy): Eukaryota > Metazoa > Mollusca > Gastropoda > Nudibranchia > Dorididae > Doris > Doris montereyensis. The sequence goes on along the minus strand of JAXRKP010000011.1, from coordinate 518,457 downwards.
GGTCTGTCTGAATGCTCTTCCACTGTCAATACGATCTATGGTTGACACGTCGGAAAGACACCTTTAAAAAACATCTCAAAACGTACCTCATGCGATGTTTCTTAGAAGAAAAATAATTGTTTTTATTATAGGATTTTAATTCATGTATCATACACCGTTATAAATGATATTATGCTGTCATGTATTTATGTACATTGCTCATGTTGTTTACTATGTATGTATACATGCGCCTAGAGCTGTCATAAGATAGGAGTGGGCGCTATAGAAATGAATTATATTATTATTATTACAATTACAAAGGATGCAAGAGCTAAAAGCGATCATTTCCTAGTGGTTGCAAACATGAGATTACTGACTGAGGAAAACAAACAGAAAAGGATAGAATAGAAAACTACTAAACTCAAAATAGAAGTACTAAATAAACCAGACAGAAGTAAAACCGATATACCCATCTAGGATAAAAAGATTTATCAGTGAAAGGTAGATTGATCTGAATGATACCACAACAGCAGAAAAGTGGCAACTATACAAAAAAACACTCCTCAGTTGTACTGAATAGGTATGTAGTAGGAAACAAATTAAAGGAGATAGGAAAAGAACCTGTACGGGAGAAGATGATCCCGCCCTCCACGAGTCTCCTGCTACTTGCAGGCGGGTCTTGGCCGACCACAGGCTAAGGGAGTTAACCCTGACAGAAAACAACCTGCTGCCTTGCAGGCTGGTCTTGAATGACTAAAGACTAAGGGAATGAACCCTGACAGAAAATAAAAGGCCTGGTAGGGGACCCTCAAGGTGGCAGCCCCACCATCTACCTAGGGTACAGTGGGCTAATCCCCTGCTTATCCAAAACCAAACTGATTCAGAGAAATAAATGTAATATAACCGGCTAGATCTTTTGAAGAAATGGAAACATTCAAAGTAGATATTTTGGACATTACAGGAACAAAGAAAAAAGGACAAGGAATAGAAAATGTAGGACCAAATCATACTTTAATCTTCTGAGGAGTAGATGTCAAAGATAGAGCAGGAGTAGGCCTCCTAATGCATAAAAGGCAAGAAATGCTAGTAGAAAGTTGGAAATTTATAAGCCTGCGGCTATTAGAGGTAAATAGTAAACCAAAAGGACGAGGAATTAAATCATTAATAGCTTATGGACCAAACGAAGACGCAACTAAAAAAGAAAAAGATATCTTCAAAGAAAACTTTTACAAATAGCTGCAGAGAATCCAAACCCAAACAGGAATTAATGGTTTTAGGAGATTTAAACGCTAGAGTAGGCAACAATGTAGAAACGTCAGGAGGAGTAATAGGTAAAGAAGGAGAGACAACAACTTCTCCAAATGGAGAGAGCCTAATGGATGTTTGCCTAAAGAATAACATGAAAATAGCCAACACCTTTTTACCTCATAAAGATATCCACAAATATACAAGAGTAAATGAAGACAGGAATGTTAGACTACGTAATAGTTAGCAGCTTCCTTTTTACAGTACATCGGATGCAAGAGGAGCAGAACTATTTAGTGATCATCATTTAGTGATTGCCAAAATGAGATTACTGACTGAATAAAACAAACAGAAAAAGCAAGAGAAGAAAGCTACTAAACTCAATATAGAGGAACTGAATAAACCAGTAGTAAAACAGGTATACCAATCTAGGATAAAAAGATTTATCAGTGAAAGACAGATGGATCTGAATGATAGCACAATAGAAAAAAATGGCAGATGTATAAAAAAACACTCCTCAGTTGTACTGAAGAGGTCTGTGGTAGGAAACAAATTAAAGGAGATAGGAAAAGAACAGCATGGTAGAATGAGAACGTCAAGACTAAGACCTTCTGTATAATATCAACATGCTGAATAATGAACTAAATAAAAGAGAAAGGAAAGAAAATGCAAAGAAAACAAAAGCAACGCTAGTAACTAAGGAAGCTCAAAAACAACTTAAATTGGGTAGGAAGATGTTAGAACAAGTTCACAGCTAGAATTACCTAGGAATCGTAGGAGTAATTATTAACTCAGATGGAAAACTACGAGAAGAAATCAACCAGACACTGACAAGACATACGAAGACGCAAGGTATTTATAGGTAAACAAGATATGTCAACAAAAACCAAATTAACAGTATGCAACATAGTTTATTGTCCTACTCTCCTCTATGGCAGTGAAACCTGGACCTTAAACTTAAACAGTAGGGGATACAGTAGAGTACAAGCAGCTGAAATGAAATATACTATATCTAAAAAGAGTAGTATGGAAAAGTAAAAGAGACAAAATCAAACCAAAGCAGATGACAAAAACTAAGATTTAAAAAATATCAATTGAGATGGTTTGGGCATGTAAACAGAATAACTGATAATAGAATAACTAAATCAGTATACAATGCTAAACCCCAATGTAAAAGACCAAACTATAGCAGGCCTTGGAGAAAGTGGGAAGATATAGATGAGGCATTGGGGGGGGAAGAGGGGGAGCAGCATTTTTTTTGCTTTTGAGTTAGTTTTTTTTTAGTATATATATACTGTCAAAATGTAGTCATCCCATATAATTGAAAAGTTTGTAGTATCCTTGGATTTTGACCCAATTTTCAAACTCTATCTCCTCTCTTAGTTAATAAAATCACTCAAAACCTGTGCAAATCGTTTTTTCCATTCAATATCTAAAGAATAACATCGGTTTTTTTACAGATATTTTGGATAGTTTTTTAAATTGAATTTAAAAAATAGCTTTATGTGCAAAAAGCGCATTTTTATGTTTTTAAAATATTTTTCTTAAAAAGTTAGATATAATAAAAAAATCTGACGTCAGTCTATTGACATTGACGAGAGCAACATGTATGCAATCAAACATTATACAAATCGTTCGGCAAATAATGGAGGAGATAGAATTTTAGTGTGAAAAAACTACATTTCGAGAAAAATGCAAGTAAAGATATGAAAGGAAAAAGCATAAAGCAAACGCTTTAGACAGATTGCCCTTCCTGTAGCAGCCCCCTTACTCTGGTATTGATATTAATGTAAAGAAGATTATAAAACTAGGTTTAGATGTGCATTGCTGTGAAAACAGCCTCAAAATGACCAGTTTTTTTCTCCATCTATTCCTATACTTGTGAGCGTGTTTACATACACGCGACGCTGGCCTCCACCTCTAATGTCACAAAGCCCTGGGTCAAATCGACATGCGGTGTTCCCAAAAGCCACAAAAGGAGTGGTGTTGCCACATTGGCGATAGTAGCCGTCGCAACAGGGGTTGTCAGTGCCAATCTTCTCAGTCAGTAGTCAGTGTTAGGGTAATTTACGTCCAAATTTGGACTGGTTTTACCTACCCTTGCCTACAAAAAACAAAATATATATGTCATATAGACATATTTTTGCCATAAGCTTGTAGATAAATGATCGTTCTACCCGAATATGCAAAGAACAGAAAGTCAACATTTTGGTCCCAAACTCGCCAATCCATGGAAGGACACAGAAAATGTCAGGACAGGGCAGCCTGGAGAAAGCTCACATCGAGCATATAAGCGCATACTTGTAAGGTAAAATGGAAACTGATAAAGAAAGAAAGAAAGAAAGCAAGCCATATGACAGACATGTAAAAATGACAGGAAAAGAAAGGAGAAGAACTTATCAACACCTCCTGTCAACCATTTCAACTATCGCGACATTTCACTCTTTTTTTTTATAGAGATACAAGAGTCGTCAATAATAAGGAATTTTAGATTTTTTTTGCAACTTCTCAAATGTTTTTTCCCTCAACATTTTTGGCAGAGGAAAAGCATACGATACATATAAACAAAGTACATGTATGTACAATATGAGAAGATCAACAAGGCATTGCCCACCCAGTGACATCATTCTCCTGCCCCACTTACATAAGCACCATTCATGTTTCATTCTCCATCCACCCCCCAACCCCCCTCTAACAATATGAAAAATAAAAAATCACTTCTTCTACTAATATATCATAAACTGAAAATCACACCAATGCACTGGGCAAATTTTAATCCTTTTATTCTTATGTTAACAGCATGATCCACAATTTTATCTTGTATTTTGTTGTCATTAGTTGCAAAGGAAATCAGCATAAATCAAAACATGGATTCACAAGAACTCAAACCAACTTGATATCATGAATACATTGGTTATGGCATGAACAAAGAAAAAAAAATCAAGTTTAAAGACAAAACAGTACAAAAATGTATATCCTTGCATCAAATTACATCAATGAAAAATGTGATGATTTACAAGATACAATAAAATGATAATTGAACTTTATATTTCGCTTGTGAGTAGAAGGTCACTTGTATTATTAAACTATAATTCATAATACTTTAGATATGTGATTCTTAACAGAAATTTTCAAGCACGTTTTTGGTTAATAATCTAGAACATTTTTGTGAAACACCTGTTTTTCCTTCATTAAGAACATTATGAAAACACATATAGGTATAAAATGAATTTGATTGAGGCAATGGAAAGACAAGGCAACCCATCTCTCTCTCTCTCTCTCTCTCTCTCTCTCTCTCTCTCTCTCTCTCTCTCTCTCTCTCTCTCTCCATTACAATTTGTACTTCTTATGCATGTGTCAATATGATGTATTTGTGTTATATGTTGCATTAGGTGCCGTGTGACACTTTGGCATTTAAAAACAATCTGTGTATGTGGACAGTGATTTTGGTCAATGGTAAACTATATATTAGATTTTGTGCTTTGTTAGTTTTATTGTGTGGATAATAATAATTGCCTTACTTGATATTTAGTAAGATATGTGTAAATGTTTACATTTTATGACCTAATAGTGCAGGTAAAGTAGTCAGCACGGCTTGTTAGCATCCTGTGCATGTACATGTAGTTGAAAAATTTCAAGTGTTTTTTTGTTAAAGTTCAGGATCAAGTCCACTTATCCGACATCTCAGTTATCAAGCATTTTTAAGATTGTCCTCCTGTGTTTCAATACGCTATAGTCTTCTTTCCCAACTTACATTCAAGAATTAATCGTTCCTTATGCCCCCTTTTAGACAAATTCGATGCTTTGATTCAAATCTACTAACTAACAGTTCCTAAAACAATATCAAAAAGATTTGGCGATAGATCCTTTTCTCAAATGAGACCCGTTGTTTGGAACTCGCAAATGAGGCTCACAAATTGTGTAACAACATTAAAAAAACCACCTAAAGACACACCTTTTGTAAAATATCCGTCTAAGACATGCTTCCCCTTGTTTTATAATTAATCTTGTTAGTGTCATGACATCACTTGTGTTGTTTGCGAGTAAAATTGTGTAGTGTGCTATGCCAAATGGACAGCGCCTCGAGGTCTTGATGGAAAGTGCTATATAAATAAAATCATTATTATTAATACATTATTGTATTTCTATGTACCATAGTGAATATTTTATGAACGAAGGTAGACAGGCAGGTTGGTATGTAGGTAGACAGGCAGGTTGGTATGTAGGTAGACAGGCGTTGGTATGTAGGTAGACAGGCAGGTTGGTAGTAGGTAGACAGGCAGGTTGGTAGTAGGTAGACAGGCAGGTTGGTATGTAGGTAGACAGGCAGGTTGGTAGTAGGTAGACAGGCAGGTTGGTATGTAGGTAGACAGGCAGGTTGGTAGTAGGTAGACAGGCAGGTTGGTAGTAGGTAGACAGGCAGGTTGGTAGTAGGTAGACAGGCAGGTTGGTAGTAGGTAGACAGGCAGGTTGGTAGTAGGTAGACAGGCAGGTTGGTATGTAGGTAGACAGGCAGGTTGGTAGTAGGTAGACAGGCAGGTTGGTAGTAGGTAGACAGGCAGACAGGTAGACAGGTTGGTAGTAGGTAGACAGGCAGGTTGGTAGTAGGTAGACAGGCAGGTTGGTATGTAGGTAGACAGGCAGGTTGGTAGTAGGTAGGTAGGTAGGTTGGCATAATGGGATGGATAGATGGATAGATAGATGATGAATATGTAAACACAGTAGTCTCTGCCAAATTGCAAGCCGCCAAGATTCGTCATAATGCACGTTTTTTCCCTGTAACCGAATTTAACAACGCAAATTACCCTCTAAAATGCAACAACGATTGGTTTGACTTCGCCAAAATGCAACAAGTTTTTGTAAGTCTGTCTTCAATTTGTTGCATTTACAGGGTTAATTCCTGTGAAAAATAAACTACATAACCTAATCTTGCCTCATTCCAGTGACACAATCTGCTACACAGGTGTGTGTGTGTGTGTACATGTGACATCTAGATCTTAACTAATTATTCTCAACTAGTCCTTGCTGTCTTGGCTCTGGTAATCCTTACCCTCCCCTTCACTCCTCGCTCGATAGGTCTGTCAGACGACAGCCCGATCATCTTTCTCTCTCACTCTTTGATCACGGTGAGAAAATCTGAGAAGGGTTTGGTGTCACTTTTACTCACGGAGATCATACTGTTTGACACGTGTGTGAACAGCTGAAGAAAAACCCCCATTGTTGCCGAATGTCTTCACCATCACCACCCCTTGTTTTAGTCTTGAGTGAAAGAAGAATATGACAAATATATGAGAAGGCCGACTAACAAATAAATCCCAAACAGAAACAAACAAACAACAACCAAAAGAGAGAAAGAGTTAACATGACATATTTCCAAACAAGAATGGCAATGTATGGAATACACAGTCATGGGTCATAGCTTTTTTTTACTTCGTCCAAATGCATGATTAATATGTCCCCCGTGTCTCATGCATTTTGGCGGAGACTACTGTAGTACTACTTCTTGTTCTGTACAGATGATTGAATTTGAAGCATTTGAACCAAAGCAGATATATGACTTTTCTTGGATATAAAAGAACTCAATCCTGAAATGCTTGCACTTCCAACAACATCTTGAACTTCTACCACAAGTTTTCTCCTTTCTGCCTGTGCCAAATGATCCATATTTTTTATCAATTGTTTGTAGTCACTACTGACAGCAATGCCAAGAGTTGAGCCTACAACTAGAAAAAAGAAGGCAATTAATGAGTTGATAAAGCCACAAAAAAAACCACAAGGTCACAATTGTATTAACATTTATTACTGAACATGTAGAAGACCAATATAATTCCACTCCCCCCCCCTCACCCACCAACAACAACAGATAAAAACAAAACCCCACAAAAAACCCAACTCAAATGATGATTTTGATTTGATTTGATGAGATTTTACCCACATCCACAACTAAAGCGATCTTGGGGGTTTTGGTAGGATTTTGCCTGGACTGCTCTGTAAACAGCCAAGGGATCTTTAATGTGCACATAGTGTTGTGATCAGCACATGGGACCTCCTTTTTATCATCCATCTCCAATGGGACTAGGCATCGATCCACCTGCCTGGACCAAAGGGGTAGATTTAATTAAAAAAACCCTAAAACAAAAACTGCAACCTGCAGCTTGCACCCCTGATCTTTCCTCTAGACTAAAGAGTCCCCCCCCCCCCCCCCTGTCCCAAAAACAATGAAAACAATAAACAAAGGAATATAAGCAACAAATTGTACATTATAAATTTTTATTGAATGAAGTATGAAGGCAAATATTCTCTATATAAACTGCACAAATATTTAAAAATTATCTTGATAGTTTGTTTCATACTTGAAAATGTGCTTTTGCTTACTTTTACATGTGCTTTCATCAACTCATTAAAGTCGTGTTCAATATAGTTTAATGAGTTTCATACTTGCACAACATATACATGTACAATAATGGAGATAAGCCAGTAAAATTCAACATAATAGGAAAACTCTAATCGCACCAACAAGGTTGTTTTATCCAGTAGCAGCAGTCAACTTGACAGTAGCACAAAGTGTTTGATTGTATGGCGTATGGTAAAAGGGAGTAAGGTTCCTTCAATGCCATTATGGCCCATAGAGCTGGAGCTTATCCCAGTTTCTGTAGCACAAAACGGAACAGGTGATTTTAATCACCTCTAGGACAGGACGCTAGTCTGACACAGGATTTTACCCCAGGCTAAAGCTTGTACCCATTTGCACCTGGGTCGAGTTGGGAAAATATGTGTTCAGTGTCTTTCCCCAGGATCACAACGTCAGATTTTGCTTTGCTAAGAGTCAAACCTGGGCCTCATGATCCAAAGTCCGGCAGCCTAGCCATTCGGTCACTGACGCCACATGGCATATGGTACCTTGACCAAAAATGTTTAGCGCAACGGGTAATAGTATCGGCTGTTTGACTAAATAAGAGCAAAATTTTAACAAAAACTTTCATAAGAATCCTACTATTGCTACAGGAATAAAGTTAAAATGTGATCAAGTTTCTGAGGAAGGAAAAACTTTAATGAATTTTTGATTTACTTAATAAGTGAGATATCAAGTGATAAATGAGAAAAATGTCAACGCCATTTTTCGCGAACAGGATTTTACTGAACACGTTGGACCGGCATGTCACTTTTTGTATTTACCAGAAGGACAAGAAATTAAAAGATGGATTTATAGTCTGTGTCCCTTCGGGGGAGCAGACAGTACACAAGCCTATTAGGCTTTTCGTATTAACACCTCAACAATATCTTTCTCTACTGGGTACTGCTCACATCTGTGAGAAAAGTAGAGTGAAGTACCTTTCCTAAGAGTACAACATTGTGATAAAACCCACCTGTGCCAGCCGTCAGTCTTGAGCCAGTGTCGTCGTGATTACCAGTTCACAACACTACGGTTCAGCTACAAATTGTAATGGGCTTAAGTATAAAAGGTAATTTAAGATACATAGAACATGTCTACATTTCAAACAAAAGCATTGTGCCCTAATGTACAACAAAGCCAGATGATAGCAATGGGAGTGGGAGGGTGAAGGGGACAGTTGAAAACTTCAAGAATGCTGTCTTTGCTAGGCTAAGTCTTCACAACAACAACTCCTTTAATTTAAGAAATAGCCTCGCCCCTCCTTTTCCTCCATCGCTCCCCACCACAGACAGACTTCTGATTTTATATATTATGCTTTTAGTTTAGCCTTGATGTAAACAAACATAAAAAATAAATAATTCCAAAGGTAAACTAAAGAAAAACTTCCCACTAGAAGGAAAACCATACCAGAGACACCAATGACCATATTAACTTTGTCGTTCTTCATGATTTCTGATGACGAAATATTACTAGATACGGTAATAAAACTTAACGGAGATTAATTAAAATTTCAAAACCAAGTTGTAAGTTGCAAAACGGGTAATATTTGATGAGCTATTGACAAAAACTTAATGCAGTGCAAAACTTTTACCTAGAGATTTAATTTTACATTTAATCTTACCAGCTCCTAGTCCTATCACTGCTCCTACCGGTCCACCGATCGCTGCAGCTGTTAGTAAGCCAGCAGCGCAAAACAAATTTTCCCGGATGAATCTGATGAGATATCACAGCAAATATATATTACAATCAAGTTATGGTATCACCTTATAAAAGAAAAATTACCACATACATCTTACCAAAATGTGTCAGATTAATGTTTTGATTTTATTTGATTTTCTCACATCCACAACTAAGGTGATCTCAAGGGTTTTGGAAGGATTATTTAAAACTTTGCCCAGACTGCCTTATGTATAAACTGCCAAAATTCTAAAATCTCCCTGCCTAATCTAAGATTTTGTGTTTTAACTTCCCTAGTTACTAGCATGGTTTTGGTTTTCTTTCCATTTACTCTCATTCCTTTTTTATTTCATTCATTATTCATTATGTTGATATTTGACTGGATGTCCCTTTCTGATTTTCCAAACAGAACTAAATCATCAGCAAATGAAAGCATTGATACATTTACTGGTTTGAACTTCCACATACCTACATTCATTTTTGAGGATGCCTTTACGAATTAATCCATAAATGTGATAAACAAAAGAGGACTTAGGATACAACCCTGTCTTACTCTTAAGTCTACATCAAATTCTTCAGATACATTTCCAGCTACTCTCACTGCACATGTTGGTTTATTGTAAAAACTTTTAATGGCTTCTATTAAATTTTGCTCTACGTTGTGTTCTTTTAAGGAATGCCATAGTTCGTCCCTCCTCAGTGTCAAATGCATTTTCTAAGTCAATAAAACACAGGTGCAGGTCAATGTTTCTCTCAAGGAATTTTCTATTATTTGTCTAATTGTAAAATATGTGATCTTGTACACTTCTTCCTGGTCTAAATCCACTCTGGTGTTTTTCAATCTGATCCTCCTCTACTCTTTTCCTTAGTCTCATTTCCAGAATCCTCACATACACTTTTCCTGGTACTGGTACACTAAGTAGTGATATCCCTCTATAGTTTGACTTTGAGTATTCTCATTCCATAGTTGATCCTTTCATTACCGTTCCCTTATTCCAGCCGTCTGGCACCTGTTTGGACTTCTATGCTTGTTGACAATGACATATTGCATGTAGTTGTTTGTCTGTCTCTCTCCCTTGGTTTTTAATCATTTCTGGATAAACTTGAACTGCTCCTGGGGTTTTTCCTAATTTCCGTAATTGATCTGTACTCCTTGTTTCAAATGTTCTGGGGGAGGGATTATGTAATTGTTGAGAATACTTTCTCCATGTTTCCATGATTTCGCTGTCTCCTTTCATTATTTCTCATTTGGCATTCTTAATTTGTTGTATTGGACATGTTTTGGTCTTTCTAATGCTTTTCATTGCTCTCCCAAAACAGCTTTTGATTTCCTTGATAGCTTTCTTGAAGACTTTGTCCAAACTCTTCCCCCTGTTCCTGTTTTGCTTTCCTAACTTCCTTTATGCGATAGTAAGTATAGAAGAAAAGTGGCAAATATATAATATAAAGGACATTCCTCAGTTGTACGGAAGAAGTACAAGAAGTACGTGCAAGACAAATTAAAGGAGATAGGAAAAGAACAGCATAGTGAATGAGAATGTCAAGACTAAGATCAAAGGAAAGAAGGTGCCCTGGAAAAAAAACTTGCAAACAAAGATACCAGATGATAAAATAGATTACGTGAGTAAAAGAACTATCACTCACGTAATCTATTTTATCCTCTGGTTTCTTTGTTTGCAGGTATTTCTTCCAAGTTCCAGGCATCCATCTTTCTTCGATCTTAGTCTTGACAATGACATTCTCATTCCACCATGATGTTCTTTTCCTACCTCCTTTAATTTGTTTCATACCATGTACCTCTTCAGTACAATTGCCACTTTTTCTTTTATTGTGCTTTCCTTCAGATCCATCTGCCTTTCACTGATAGATCTTTTTATCCTGAATTGGTATATCTGTTTTACTATTGGTTAATTTAGTTCTTCTGTTTTGAGTTTAGTAGCTTTCTTCTCTTCCCTTTTCTGTTTGTTTTCTTCAGTCAGTAATCTCATTTTGGCTATCACTAAGTGATGATCACCGAATGAATATTTCAGCTATTTCGCTTACGCTAGCATCCATTGTACTGTAAAAAAAGGAACTGCCAACTATTATGTAGTCTATGTTTGACTTTTCACACCTATCTTCATTTACTCTTGTATGTTTGTGGATATCTTTATGAGGAAAAAAGGTCTTAGCTATTTTCATGTTATTCTTTAGGCAAAAATCTATTAGTCTCTCTCCATTTGGAGAAATTGTTGTCTCTCCTTCTTTACCTATTACTATTACTCCTCCTGATGTTTCTACATTGTTGCCTACTCTATCGTTTAAATCTCCTAAAAACCATTAATTCCTGTTTGGGTTTGAGATTCTCTGCAGCTATTTGTAAATAGTCTTCGAAGATATCTTTTTCTTCTTTGGTGGCATTTTCGTTTGGTCCATAAGCTATTAATAATTTAATTTTCTCCTTTTGGTTTAATATTTACTTCTAATAGCCGTGGGCTTATAAATTTCCAACTTTCTACTAGCATTTCTTGCCTTTTATGCATTAGGAGGCCTACTTCTGCTCTATCTTTGACATCTACTCCTGAGAAAACTAAAGTATGATTTGGTCCTACATTTCCTTTTCCTTGTCCTTTTTTCTTTGTTTCTGTAATAGCCAAAATGTCTACTTTGAATCTTTCGATTTCTTCAACTAATTCTAACTCCTTTCCATTAACTGCCCTAACATTCCATGTTCTAAAAATCACAGTCCTGTTCTTTTCCAAAGTCGCCGAAAGTTCAAACCGGGTATATCATTGTATATATTACTTTGAATCAGGTTGTTTTGGATAAGCAGGATTACCCCACTGTACCCTAGGTAGATGGTGGGATTGCCACATTTTCTGTCAGGGTTAACTCCCTTAGCCTTTCAAGACCAGCCTGCAAGGCAGCAGGTTGTCATTTTCTGTCGGGGTTAACTCTCTTAGCCTTTGGTCAGTCAAGACCGGCCTGCAAGGTAGCAGGTTGTTTTCTTTCAGGGTTAACTCCCTTAGCCTTTGGTCAGCCAAGATCTGCCTGCAAGGCAGCAAGAGACTTGTGGAGGGCGGGATCATCTACTCCCCGTACCTGTCCACTGCCCGGTAAAAATAATAATAGAAAATGTGTAAACTTGGCAGGGCTCGAAACCCATTACCTTTTGGTTGAGAGGCCGACACCTTGCTTTTGGACTACCGGTCAGATTAATCAATAGATTGACATGGAACTTAACTAAATAACATTGACAAATAAGTTATAACTTTCAAAAGTAATGAGTTGTTGATACTTAGTGTGACTGCACCAACATAACTGTATCTGTGACATGATAGTTTTTAGAGAATATATGATGATATTAATCTATGAGATAAACATTCTTAACCAATCCAATTGAAATTCCTCTTCTGTTACATATCTAGGTTTTTATTTTGAAGAGTTTTTAAACTTAGCAGAGCATGCATTATTAAGAGAGTTTCTCTATCAATTCCTTTTGATCTATGTAATTCCCCCTTTTTTTGATTTTCCAAATTGTCCTACTAAAAAAAGACTAAGAAATTGAAAATCCATGCTGACAAAATTGTAACAAAAACAATAAAAGCTAGAGAAAGAATCACACCAATCCTTAAATCTTTGAATTGGTTACCTGCCTGTTGATAAAAGAATCCTTAACTTTACATTTTTATTTTCAAAAGAATACATACATGTACATACATACAATAAATGATAAAAGACAAAGATGGATATTTAGTCAGTATGACTGCCCAAGTGCATGCTCACCCATTGTAGTATGTACATCATTTATCCCCCAGCAGGCCGTTTTCATTCAAAGTCCTTTTCAATTCCACAAGGAGCATACAGTACATCACCTTCTTAGGTGTTTCATAATAACACAGACAAGATCTTTCTCTATCTATAGCTGGATACTCATTCACACCTGAGTTAAGTGAGGAAACAAGAGTGAAGTACCTTTCCTAAGAGTACAAAATTGTGAAAAAGCACTTGGGTCAGCCATGGGGTTTGAACCAGTGTCGTCATGATTACACATTCACAACACTATGGTTTCGCCACAATGTGCTACAACATACATACACTCAAACCTCATTATACCGCTCTCGTTGTACTACATATACCACCATTGTCGCTTACCGCCACCTTTCCACTTCTGTATGGATCTGACACTATACAAAAGCAATGGACTATCTTATTATACCATCATCCACCAGTGATTTGGCAGGAATGTTCCTTAATAAATATTGTAAAATACAAATCGTTATGCCGCCACAGTGCATCACCAACCCCTTCCCTTAAGTGATGGAAACGGGTATAAGTAGAATCTAGTTCAGTTTGGTCATAGAACTCGGAGTCAAACACACACTTCTCATGCACACAAGGATTACTGCAATGTGTGTTTTACACTTACAGAAATTATAGTGACACTAGTGACACAAGGCTTCTTCTTACATAATTTTCTGACTTTTTCAAAGAAAAACATTCTAATATACGAAAATCTCTAAATCAGAACCAGGGACACTCTGATTTTGATTCATTCACAGGCAAGTCTATTCTATAACTTGTTCAATGACATCTCAATTAAGGACACTAAAAAGATTATTCTCTCAAGCCCAAACAAATCTTTGTGACCTTGACTCAATAGAAACATCGCTTTTCAAACAATGTTTGGATGAATTTGCACTATATATTACTAAAATAATCAATCACTGACTGCAGGAACTATTCCTCAACAGTTCAAAACAACTATTGTGAAACCACTATTGAAGAAAAAGGAGCTAGATAGTACAAGATAGTAAAAATCTAAAAAGTATAGGTCTGTTTCTAATCTGCCATTCATTAAAAAAAATCTTGGAAACGGTTGTTTTAGATCAAATATCAACCCACATCAAAAAGAGTGGTCTTCAAGATCGTTTTCAATCAGCATACCATGCTAACCACAGAACAGAAACAGCTCTCTTGAGGATCGTAAACCTATTGCAAGTTATTGACAAAGAAAGGACCACCATCCTAAACCTTCTTGATCTGTTGGCAGCGTTTAGTACGATTGATCACGAGATTCTTCTCGAACGGCTACGGGTCACTTTTGGCATCTCTGAGTTCTGAAATTGGTTCTCATCTTATCTATGTGAGTGAAAAACAAGTAATTTCACTTGGTAACTCTACCTCCACAGAACATCAGATTCCATTTCTGTGTCCCTCAGGGGTCGGTTCTGGGCCCAATTCTGGTTGTTCTATACACAACACCAGTGGCTAAAATACTTTGGAAATATGCCTTAATGTATCACATGTATGCAGATGATACTCAGATCTATAGTTTGTGTCCTGACTCAGATATGAAACAAAAAATTACCATATATGCAAACTGCATTGAAGAAATAAAAACATGGATGTTGGAGAGTAAGCTAAAATTAAATGGCGACAAGACCGAGGCGCTCTTCATTGGTAGAAAAAAGAACAGGCATCATATACATGATATATTTATTTAGAAAAGTTTTTAATGTTTCTGGTTAGAGAGTATCATTTAACAATGTAATTTTTAAGCCTGCTTTTTTCATTTTTCCGTGTGGTTGTGTGTGTAGTGAGTAATATATATATATATATATATATATATATATATATATATATATATATATATATATATATATATATATATATATATATATATATATATATATATATATATATATATATATAAAGTTTATTTTGTGATGCGCCCAGAGTTCTATATAATGAGATGTTGGCGCAATATAAATGTATATTATTATTTTTATTATTATCATGAGAGTGAGAATACTGAAGGTTTGAAGACAATTTTTGGCATCCAATTCTTAGGCTAGGGGTTCGCTAAACAAGAGTAGCATGCACATAGGCCCAGGTCGCATCATCCTGACAAGAACTTGGCATGGGCAGGTATGGCTATGAATATGATTGAGTCCTATTGACTATTGAGTGACAAAGATAAGGCTTCACAGCAATGTCCTAACCTAGGCTAATCAAATTTGAGTTAGGGTGTTTGTGTTGATGTTTTTTCTAGACTTTATAAGAGACCAGGTGATCCTACTATTACCATATTTTTCACATGTAGTAGGCCTACATTGCATGTCAGTTATGTCAATGATCGTTACTCTTCTACTTGATTAGTCAAATTTTGATTATCCCCCTCATTGTGATACTGAAAAATATTGCTTTCATTATAACGCCATTCCCTTTATAAAGCCATGTTACCACTGGCACATCATTTGGCGGTATAACCAGGATTGAGTGTACATACATACATGCCGGTACATATTTGCACAGTAAGTGAGCACTCACACATATATACAATAAATCTATATTAAACGAACAATCTCTGATGACGTGATATTTTACCTTTGAATTTGATTGCATTTTGCAAACTTTTGTTTGTTTCTATCAGATTTATCAGAGCATTAAAGTAGTCACAATCTGAAGCCATTGCTGTCCGTGATTGACCTGAAAATCAATGTATGATTAAGACTTTATCAAAACAATATATCAGTTTGTCAGTGTCTGTTTGTGGGTTTGTTGGTCTTTTATTTGTTCATTTTATACCGAGAGTTGAGAGAGCAACGATCATTGACATAACTGACATCTATCATTACACACATACATACATACATGTATAGATTACATACATACATATACATACATACATGCATAATTGCATACATACATACATACATACATGCATGATGCATGCGTGCATACATGATTGATTGGTTGATTGAAATGTACCCTGTCCACCATATGCAGTGATCTCGGTGAATTAAGATGAAACAGCAAGATGAAAGATAAAGGAAAGAGAGAAAGAGTTAAAGGATCGAAGAAGGAATTACAAGCAATACCTACCAACCACCCATGCGTGCATACATAACATACAAATAGATCTAGGTACAGACATACATACAGATAAATATAGGTACAGACATAGCATACATATAGATAAAGGTACAGACATAGCATACATGAATATTCATATGATCAGGAATGTTCTATTGTTTTCATGATTGTTATTATCATAAATAGGCCCTTTTGTCATATAGATGAATTCTACATTACTATCTTTATCATTTTCTGGATCATAAAGTTTATATGCACATTGTATGAGTAGTATGTTTCCTTCTTGGTATAACAAAGAAAAGACCAATCTTGATAAAATTAAAAAAAACTCAACAAAGT
Source organism: Doris montereyensis (assembly GCA_037039925.1). NCBI lineage: Eukaryota > Metazoa > Mollusca > Gastropoda > Nudibranchia > Dorididae > Doris > Doris montereyensis. Next base: position 501,965 of record JAXRKP010000011.1, on the reverse strand, counting down.
TGTAATTTCAAAATAGGCCTAATATATAGATCTAGATCTAAAGTTACTTTTCTTTGTATAAGTTTCAATGCTCTGAAAAAGATTGGTTGGAATAACTTCAAGATTTTAAAATTTATTATTTTGAATCAGTGATAAGTCTGTTCCACAGTACATACAGATCTATCATTTAGATCTTATAGACCTACAAGAGCTAGCTCTAGATCAAGACTAGATTTTAGTGTCGGAAGAGTGCAGGTAAGGTGACAATAAATGTTCGAAGATTTGGATAAGATAAGATAGGCTAATTAGATGGGACTCGGTAACAGACTGTGTGTTTGATAGCTTAATCTAGATCTAGATTAGATTCTTTAACAAATCTAATTGTTCTTGTATTTGTATACAGCTTAGCTAATGTTATGAAGGTGAAGTTAAATAAATTGACTCTGAGTTATTGGTTGAGATTTAAGTTGCCACTGCCTACCGAGAATTTCCGAGAAACCCAGTAGATCTATGCGGTGTTACTGGAAGTGACCTTCTTACAGTGAGGGGCAGGGTTGCTAGTTTGGCACTTTTCGTATCAAATTCTCAAATTTGGCACTTTTAAAATCTGTTTGGCACAAAAATGGTTTGGCAAGTTGGCACTTTTTGGCACTTTTGGGGTTCTGGCCCTGGCTTACTGTTTAGTTTCCTCCCTGTTTCTCTGTGTTTTCGTTTTTAACACATGTGGTTGTTGTAGGAGTATTTTCCTAAATTAAGTGAGAAATATATTTTCTTTTGTGATTAAAGAAACATGGCCTCTAAAAAGAAATGGAAAACTTCATATGACAGTAGTAGAAAATATCGAAAGGAGTGGGAGGAACAATTCACATGGATGAGGCAATCCAAGGAAGGTTCAGATAAAGCATTCTGTATATATTGTCATGTGAAGATTGCAGCACGTACAAGCTGTCTCGGGGTTCATGAAAGGACCGACAAATATAAACTCAAAGCCCCATCCAAAAACATAAATTCCCTTGCTCAAATGGATGCTCATGTTCAGAAAACAGCTAGGAAAAGGAGGATGAATTGACAAGAGAAAAAAGAAATGGACCTAGATATCGCAGTGTTTGTGGCATGCCATACAGCAATTAAAACTGTCAATCATCTTGGCTAGGTTGTAAGGAAACATGGTGAAGGAAGTTCGATAGGGAAGATGAAAATGGGAAGAACAAAATGTAGTTGTAATAGCACCTACTTTGAAATAGGAACTGAAAGAAGGCATCCATGGCAAATGGTATGTTGTAATGATAGATGAATCAACAGATGTATCAATTCAAAGCTTTTATGCATCACCATTTCGTATGTTCATGATACGGAGGGAGTTCAGTATGCGTTTCTTGTGCTGGTACCAATCCTGGAAACAAATGCTCAATCACTCTTTGAAACACTGGAAAGGGAGTTAGAAGGCTTTGGTTTGAGAATGGAGGATTGCATTGGCTTTGCAAGTGATGGAGCATCTGTTATGGTGGGAAACAACAAGAGTGTTTGGACAAGACCCAAGGAGAAGGCACCCAAGTGTACCCAGCTTAAATGCATGTGCCACTCCCTTGCAATTTGTATACAGCATGCCTTTAACAAGTTGCCATCCAGTCTTGGGTTTCTGCTCAAAGAGATCCCAAACTGGTTTGCCCAAAGCGATCTCCGGAGACAGGATTTTTACAACTGTTTGAAACAATGAACACAGAGCATGAAACTGAACAAGTTGTAGCTCAAGCATAGCCATTTTCAAAAGTGTCGACAACAAGTTGGCTGGTGAGAGGGAAAGTATTAAACAATTTGCTGCTTAACTGGGAAGAATTAATATTGTATTTCACCTCAGCAGAACTACATGCTCAACAAGACTGCAAATTCAAAGCCATGCTGTTAAAGGAGATGCTGCTTGATCCAGTTAACACATTGTTGTTTCACTTTGCAATCCCTATTGTTCAAGAGTTTGAACGTGTCAACAGTCTTTTCCAGTCAGCAAAGGCGGATCCACACGTTTTGAACAAGGAACTTTACATGCTATACACCAGTCTGAAAGTGAAAGCACGGATTTTCCATGGTGATAGATCTAAAAGAGAGCTCAGAAGTTGTGATTATGGCTGCAAGTTTGAGACAGAATGTGAAAAGTACTTGCAAAATGTCAAAGGAGACAAACTGGCAGAAAAACCCCAGGATTAATGAAACAACTTCCAGATGCCACAGTATGCTTGATGAAGCATTTCCGCAGGTAGAGAAGAGACTGCCACCTTCCATCAAAGTATTTGAATGACTGAGTGTTTTGAGCCCACAAAAAGTTTTGAATCAGGTTGAGAGAGCCAGTTTCAAATACTTGCCATTCAGGTTTTTGATGGACGACAACTTGTCAATTATTGAAGAGCAGTAGGCCTACAGACAAATATATCTTGTTGACTGGACAGATAAACCTGCCTTCAAAAATGCTAACCTACCAAGTGATGCAGAACTCTTCTGGAGTGGAAGGGAGTTAGAAAGACACAAGGTTTTAAAGAGCTTGCTGATTATGCCCTCACATGTCTTGTTACACCAACTAGCAATGCTTCAATAGAAATAATATTTTCACTGGTGACCTCAACAAAGACAACATTTAGAAATAGAATGAACTCTTCCACCCTTTGATGCAATCATACGAATCAAATCATACCTGTTTCTCAAAGATCAGTGCTGTGTGAATTTCAAGGCAACAGAAAGAATGTTTCAACTGTGCACTACTGACATAATGTACCCAACAAAAGAAACCTCATCAGGTGCCTCAAGCTCAACCACTGAACTGATTGATGATGATAGGGATGATTGGCTTGTCATGAATGAATCACATGCGGAGGATGTGGGCCATGCTGACATTATCTTCTAAGCCATTTAAAAAGAGTGAATTTGCCTTTTGCGGATGTCCAAGAGATACAATCCTGCAATTGCAAATCAATTTATTTTGAATTAGACGATTAGAATTTGAACGTTGTTTTATTCAATATTGAGGATTTTCAAGTGAAAAATGCTCAAATTATTTTTTTGTTTTTTGTCAATCAAATGCTGACGCTCAGCATGTAATACATACATGTATAACTTGCTTATGGGTTGCATTGTATGACTATGAACATGGTTACTTGACCATTCACTACTAATAGTCATTAAGAGGATTGGATTTTATCAGAGGCTCTAAAGTATAAAAGAAACAACATAGATCAACATCGGGTAAGTCAGCATTTTATTTATTCTATGTTTAACATTATTTTTTCATTTTTGTGTGCACTTTTACGCTAAAAAAATCGATTTTTTTAAGGTTTGGCAAGTTTTTAAGGCATTTGGCAAGTTTTCGTGACTGATTTGGCGTTTCTCTGAAAAAAACTGGCAACCCTGGTGAGGTGGGTTGCCCCAGTCATTTGCATGAAAAAACGAGTGTGTGCAACGGGTGAAACTAGGATTTAGACCTATAAACATGCATTTTCTTTAAGTTGAAGGAATAAGGAATTAATATTGAGATGTTATTGCAATAAGAGAAACTTAAAACTAAGGACTAAATATGAGCCGTGTAATCAACTTAGACCTCTCACGAAGTGTGTTGAATGGCAAAGCGTTACTTTGACGAATGATAACAAGGCTATCGGGAAAGCCACTAGCTTAAAATAAGTTGTAATCTCATTGGCTGTTATTTAACTATGAACTCAAAGGTCAAACTACGTTTAAGCCATCATAGTACGAAGGAGCCACAGTGGAGGCGAAATATGACAATAAGTGACAACTCCACTAATAAAGACAGAACAAACACGTGACGTTTCGGGTATAACCCTTCGTCAGACAACAAACGAGAAATATCTAGATCTAAGTACTTTCGCAGGCATCACACAATGTGATGTCAGAAGAAAAACAGAAAGAAAGGAGGAAGAAAGAAAGAAAAAGACTGATGATAAAAAACGTAGTAAACGGGGATGTGAAGAATGAGCGAGAACGGAAGGTTCAGATCTAGAATGAAATAAAAATATGAAAATAAGTAAGTAATAAAAGGTGAAGAAGGAGAGAAATAGAGAGAGAGAGAGAGAGAGAGAGAGAGAGAGAGAGAGAGAGAGAGAGAGAGAGAGAGAGAGAGAGAGAGAGAGAGAGAGAGAGAGAGAGAGAGAGAGAGAGAGAGAGAGAGAGAGAGAGAGAGAGAGAGAGAGAGAGAGAGAAAGGAAAAAAAGGCACGGAAGAAAGAAAGGAAGAGAGAGGTGAGTGTGGGAAACAAGAACGAAAAAATAGGATAACTATAAGACTAGATCTATATCTCACTGGGTCTAGAAAGAAGAAATGATAGAGAATGAATGAAAGAAAGTATCAATCAAGGCAAAAAATGTACACTTTATTAGTGGAGCTGTCACTTATTGTCATATTTTGCCGTCATAAACCGTATAAGGAAAGTGGAAATTTCCATTAAAGAAGCCTAGGTGTCTCGCCCTGAATATAGGGCCTGCGTGCTTCCCGGGCGGACGACAACACGTCCTTTATTTAGGGCCGGTGCTTTTCTTGGGTTAAATGAAACAAGAAGATCTCTTTTATGAGAAATCTTTTCCCCTAAAAAAAAACATCACGTTAACATAACAAACTGAACGACAGAATTTAAAATCATAATCATGCACGTTAACAGAAATAATATGCTTTTTAATGAAAGGAAAGAAGCGGAAGAAAAGGTCGCCAAAGCAGACTGTGAGTCACATAATTTAAGAAGAAGCGACTATTCGCCATTGACGACGATTACCCGTGATCGATAAATGCTATTCAACATCAGTATCGTAGGTATTTGGAGAATCTATGTGAAAACAAGGGAAGCCAGAGGAAAATTGTTAACGGCGGGGTTCACCCTGAAAGGTTTGCATTTTTCGCTATTATCTGACAACCCCTTCAATCTGAATGACTCTTCTGTCCCATCCACAAAAGTAATCGTTGGAGGACTCCCCTTAGTGTTGACAAAGATATAATTGTATAAAATTTGGAAACAATGGGAAGCAGACTCCTTTCCCTCCTAAAATATGAATGTTATAGAAGTGAGGTCGGAGGTTGGACCCCATATAAGACAGGTCGACGATTTGTGTATATTGAGGTACCAACGACTAATTTACCTTTTACTTTTAAACTTGGTAATTGGTCGGCGTCTCGCTATTATAGGGGACAATTAAGACCAAAAAACAACACACCTAATCAAAAGAGAAGTGACGAATTTAAAGAGGATAAAAAGAAGGATGAAACAAATGAAGGAGCGAAGGGGGAGAGGTGAAAGTTTAATATCCTACACCCAAGCAGTCCTCACAACCAACAATGCGAGTGATGACAATATCATGAATAAACACACGGAAAACACGGAGGAAAGAGGGAATGAGGAAGAAAACGATGTTGACTGGTATGACATGAGTCAAAGGGGGAGAACACGCCAGACACTTATAAATGAATATGTTCTCCACATGTCACGAGCAACACGGAGTCCTTCTGGCAAAAGAGGGCGGAAGAGGACAGTCTCACCTAACAGACAAAAAAAAAATGCGCAGAGTGTATCAACAATAACAAGGTACGCTTCTAACCCCCCTCCTTCCCAAACTCAATCTGTCGAATCGACGCAAAATAGCGCCAATACTGAGGTAACCGATCACACTATTGAATGAATGAATTGTGCCAAGACTGAGGTAACCGATCACCGCTAGTATTGAATGAATGAATTGTAATACTGATCACCGATCCGCTAGTATTGAATGAATGAATTGTGTCAATACTGAGGTAACCGATCACCGCTAGTATTGAATGTAACAATACTGAGGTAACAATCACCGCTAGTATTGAATGAATGAATTGTGTCAATACCGAGGTAACTGATCACCGCTAGTATTGAATGAATGAATTGTGTAACCGAGGTAACCGATCACCGCTAGTATTGAATGAATGAATTGTGTCAATACTGAGGTAACCAATCACCGCTAGTATTGAATGAATGAATTGTGAATACTTTAACCGATCACCGCTTATTGAATGAATGAATTGACGACTCGGAATTTTCGGACAGACAGACTGATTAACGTTCATGGCTGGGTTAAAAGTTTTGTCTCTAAACTGTAGAATGAATGCCTAAATAACAACAAAAAAGCAGAAAAGTATTTTTGACATTTGTAGTAAATATGACATTGTTTGTTTACAAGAAGCTCAAAGTAACGAAGAATAATAAAGACGCATGGGAAATTGAGTGGAATGGCCACATCGCTCTTTCATACGGTACGAATAGAAGTAAAGGACAATTGATTCTTATCAATAGATCTCTAAAATTTGAAAAACTTGTCACTCTTCCCTTAAAATCCAATCGAGTAATTGATATATCTTTATGTGTTAATAATATAAATTATAAAATCATCAACGTCTATGGTGCGTCTGATACAGACGAGCGTCGAGCTGTTTTTGATCTCTTATCACAGTATGACTTTGTCAATACGATTTTATGGAGATTTCAATATTGTCATGAATAACCAATTAGACATAATTTCAGGAAATGATCATAATCCAAGAGAAATTCATAATTTCAGTAAATTTGTTTCAGAAAATAATTTAATCGATGTGTGGAGATTTCTAAACAAAGATAAAAAAAGAATACACTTGGCATCGCTCCACACCGTTTACTGCGAGAAGACTAGATTACGCGTTCGTTTGTAATGTAGTTTTTTTTTGTCAAATATAGTTAATTGCAAACATGTAGAAATCCCATTTACAGATCATAAGGGGTGTCACTTATTGTTAAACCTCAGGGTGCAACAGGAGGAGGTAACTCTTTGTGGAAGATTAATGAAAGACTCTTGGAAGATCGAATATTTGTTAACAAAATGAACGGCTTAATTGACGATTTTTTAAATGAAATCACACGATATCAATCCAAATGAGAAATGGGAATTACTTAAAGCTCATATAAAGTCTTTCTCCATTGGTTATTCCATCCAAAAGACTAAAAAAGAAAAACATGAAGAAGACAATATAAGAGTTAAGCTAGGGAAACTAAACGAAATCGCTTCAGTTAATCCAAATGATAGTACAACAACTCATGAAATTTTAACTTTAAGAAAGAAACTGGAAATTATCTCTATGCACAAAGCTCGTGGTGCACAAATACGCTCAAGAAATAAATGGATAGCGGAGGGGGGAAAAATACAAAATATTTTCTTAATCTTGAAAGATCAAAAGCTGTCCATTCTACAATAACTGAGCTCAAAATTGATAACATTACCAGTACCGAACCCTTACAGATCTTGAGCAACACTCGTGAGTACTTTCAAAAGTTATACACTAAAGATGAGGGATTGACGACTGATTTTACTAATGTTAATAGTTTTATGCACGACTGCCAGTTTAACAAAGTAATAGATAATGACGGCATTCTTCTCGATGAAAACCTAGATTTAGAAGAAATAGGGACAGCCCTTTTCAAACTTAACGTAAAAAGCGCTCCTGGAACAGATGGGCTTACACCAAATTTTTATAAAATGTTTTGGCTGCACCTTAAACATCCTTTATACGATAGTTTTATTGAATCTATTAAAACAGGAAAGCTTACCCTATCTCAACGACGTGGAATAATAACTCTTATTCATAAAGGTGGTAATATGGATAGATCAGAACTTACAAATTGGAGACCAATCACATTAACCAATACAGATTATAAAATATTTTCCAAGGTATTAGCATTGCGCCTGCAGTTGGTTCTTAATTACATTATTCATAAAAATCAAAATGGATTTATGAAAGGTAGATCCATCTCAGACGCTATCAGATTGATCGATGACACCTTAAGTCTTTGTCGACACTTTAAGAAGGAAGGGGTTTTAGCATCCCTTGATATACGTAAGGCCTTTGACACTGTAGATAAATCAGCAATTCTAAACACTCTCAAATTATTCAAATTCGGTGAGTATTTCACACACCTCATCGCCACACTAATGAGTGATGGCGAGAGCTGTGTAAAAAATAACAACTTTGTCTCATCCTTCTTTCAAACTCATAGAGGTATAAGGCAGGGATGCTGTGTCAGCCCTCTTCTTTTCATATTAGTCATGGAGGTGATGGCCATTAAGATTCGCAGTGATGCCGACATAAAATGTCTTAGTCCTATTGATACACTGAACAATAAAATTATCATGTATGCAGACGATGCATCTTTATTACTAAGCGACACTAAAAGTCTCGTAAAAAGCATTCAATTAATTGAAAACTTTGGAAACTTAACTGGCTTAAAACTAAACAAACACAAGTGTAAAGGGATTTTTATTGGACAAAATTACGTAGACAATATCTGCAACATCAGTTGGGTAAAGGGGGAAGATTGTATTAAAATACTAGGTTTTTATTTCAATCAGTCTCAAAGTTTCAAGAATCGATCTCAATTGGATACCGAAAATAAATTACATAAAATCAATAATTGAAAGATGGCGTCGTAGAAATTTATCAATATATGGGAAATTTTAATTGCAAAATCATTACTTTTGTCGCAAATACATTTCCAATTACAGGCCCTTGTTCTCCCGGATGATATTCTCAAAGAAATAGACTCTTTGATTTTTAAATTCATATGGCAAAAAACAAAACTCTAACAAACGCGTATATGAAAAAATTAAAAGATCCACTTTATGTAAGGAAATATCACAAGGGGGTCTTGGTATGATAAGTGTTAAGACACAGCAATTTTCCTGTCTTATAAAATGGCTTCATAAAGCATCAGATAATTCCTCTGATATAGTAGCAATAGGCAACAGTGCTCTCAAGGATCTGGGTGGCGTTAAATATTTTCTTAAAAGCACCAGAATGGATAACATTCCTGTAAATGTGACGTCAATGCATTCTGATTTCTGGAAAAAGATCGTTAGTGTATGGATGGAATTTAGGCCTTTGCTAAATATACCAGCAGATACATTGACAAAAAAGAAATCCTTGTCCAGCCCATCTTCAATAATAAATTCATCACCTACAAAGACAAACCCTTACACATAAAAAATACATGCAAAATAATTTATTATTCATTAAAGATATCTGCTCTGCAACTGGCATAGCAACAATGAAAGAAATGGAAGAAAGGCTAGGTCGATATCCAGAACATATGTTCCATTACAACGCAATATTCAACAGTATTCCAATAGAATGGAAATTAATGCTTAGCAATATATCTCCAAGCTATTTTGTGCAGGTCAACCCACAGGAGGTAAAAGATGATATAGTTGAAAACATACTAAGCTCTCACATGAAAAATATTCGCCTAGTTCTAACGAATACAAAAAACGTTTGTCTGTGGGCCGAAAAGTTCTGGGCTCGTAAATTCAATATCGATATTAACAAATATTACTTGTTGGCTTATACAGCCACTAAGGAATCTAGACTTAGATTGCTACATTATAAGATATTGCATAACATTTATCCTACAAATATCATGTTACAAAGGATGAAAGTTAAAGAGACTGATAAATGTGAATTCTGCTTTGAAATAGATTTCCTTGAACACTTCTTTGTTCAATGTAAGACCGTCAGATCATTTTGGAAACGCATTGAACTAAAAATCTTAAATGACTTTGACTTAAACCTTAGACTCAATGATATACATATTTTATTTGGCATTTTGTATGACGAACTTAAGGCAAACAAAAGTACAGTCGATAAGATCAATCATATGCTTTTGATAGCTAAATTATGCATTAGCAAATTCAAATATGGAACTGTTAAAAACGTTGAAGCTATATTTGACTTCGAATACAAGCTGAGACAAAATATTGATGATGGTAATACGGTTTCTTAATTCCTCCCCTAGTACATGCAGCATTTAATGGTCATATGAAATTGTTTTGTTGGAATGTTTTCTTATATTCTCTGTAGTACCGACATCAATAATATACTTGGTTGTTTTGGGTTTTTTTACCTACTAATTTCAGCCTTTATATAGACTAGAAACAAACGACCCTTTATGTTTCGGCCTTAAAGATCTCGTGGCAGGTTAGCTACTAATCTGTGCATCTAACTCGATGTGTACTAACTTTAATATAACCACTTACACACTTGGCTATTTTTACCATTCCTTCTTCCCCTCCTTCCCTCTCTTTATTCCTCTCTCTCTATCTCCCATTCTCTCTCTCTCTCTCTCTCTCTCTCTCTCTCTCTCTCTCTCTCTCTCTCTCTCTCTCTCTCTCTCTCTCTCTCTCTCTCTCTCTCTCTCTCTCTCTCTCTCTCTCTCTCTCTCTCTCTCATCTACTCTGTCTCTCTTTATGTCTCTCTCCATCTACATGTCTATCTTTATGTCTGCCTCTGTCTCAGTCCGTGTCAGTCCACCGTTATTATCAGATGAACCAGTATTGCATTTTAATGCGCCATCCCTTTAATCCTCATATAGTAGGAGAATCAATTACATGTTAATAATTGAATTGTTAATGGTATAGATGTTATGAGGAAGGACATATTACTTGGATTAACATTTGCAAGTGGAGTTTGCCAAACTGAAATTCAGGAGATAAATAGAATATTATCGGTAGCTAAAATGGCAGTATCAAAGTACAAATATGGAGGAGGGGGAAATCTGATTGAAATATTCAATTTCAACGCAAAATTAAGAAACATTGATATCTAACCTAATATTTTCGTCAGTTATTTTTTTTTTTGTTTTTTCATTTTTCGTTTAAAGATGGGTTGGGGGGGGGGGATGGGGGGGGGGGGGTTGATATTCGGATGTTAAGTCTCGGGTATTTCACTTTATTTTATTTTTTTTATCTTTATATTCTTTTAATGTTTTCTTGTTTTTGTTTTCATGTTTATAGTGGGTTTTTGTTTTGAAATAATGAATTCAATAAAACAAGGAGAAAAAAAAGAAAACAAGAAAAGCAATGATGAATGGAAGTGCAACAGACCGCAGAGGCTACCCCAAAATGACCATTACTATATTTCATCACTATCCTAAGTTCATTTAACAGTCAATATTTCTACAAGTATGACTATCATTATAATCATCTCTTATACCAATTTTTTTTAAAGGAAAAAAAAAAAGAAAAGAAGAACAAATATTAGGGCAGTGGTTGTGGTGATAGAGGACGATAGTAATACTAGTAAAGTAAAGGTCGTGTAAATAGTAAAATGATAGTAGTGATAGCGTTAGCAAACAGTCGTTGCATTAATTAAATTAGGCAGCATGTGTTGGGGGAGGGGGGGGGAGGTGAGGAAAATTTAATAAGAACTATTAGGATTACGTATGATTATCTTTTAGATGTCTAGATTTGTATTGCAAAAAAAAAAACACACCAAAACAAAAACAAAACAAAAAAAACTATGGGATATATTGAAACCAAATACAATTTTGTGACAATATATGAAAACGCAACATGTGTGCCATTTTGAAAGCACGAGCACTCTAAACTGTCGTGAGGTAAGGTGCCAGCCCAGCTTCCGGAACCTACAATATGTAGATGACGCTTGATACCGGCACTCTAAAACTACACAGAGACACAGTGCACAGAAAGCGTTGTTTCAGTACAGAGCCGTACTCAACTATATATCCCACTAAGAAGAGAGAAAAAAAAAAAAAAAAAAACAAAAAACAAACAAACAATACAACAAAAAACAACAAACAAACAAAAAACAACAAAACAAACAAAAAAACAACAAACAAAACAAAAAACAACAAGAAAACAACCAAAAAAAAAGAAGAGAGAGAGAGAGAGAGAGAGAGAGAGAGAGAGAGAGAGAGAGAGAGAGAGAGAGAGAGAGAGAGAGAGAGAGAGAGAGAGAGAGAGAGAGAGAGAGAGAGAGAGAGAGAGAGAGAGAGAGAGAGAGAGAGAGAGAGAGAGAGAGAGAGAGAGAGAGAGAGAGAGAGAGAGAGAGAGAGAGAGAGAGAGAGAGAGAGAGAGAGAGAGGAGAGAGAGAGAGAGAGAGAGAGAGAGAGAGAGAGAGAGAGAGAGAGAGAGGAAGAAACGGGGGAAGGAGAAAGCTATAGGTACATGTAGATAAATAGGCAGAGTGAGAAAAAACAAAGATATATTATATAGTTTGATTGAAATGGGACTAGATAACAAATCTGCAAAGGTGTAATAGCCATTCATCTGCTGAAGTTTGATATACGCCTACCAATCTGAGCACTATACAAAAAATGAAATAAAAATAAAAAGTATCGTAGGTATAGCTGAGTACGGATGACAAAGCGAGTAGCGTTTCGGTACTCAGTACGTTCTCCGTCTTTCTGCAAAGATCTGAGCACTGAGTCTTCTTGTGGCTTAGACCTAGATCTATCGCGCAAATGAGTGGTGTGTGTGTGTGAGTAATTTTACTCTCAAGCTCGATACCCGCCTCCCCTCTTTCTGTCTCTCTCCTCTTTATCCCTCTCTGTCTCCTCTCTCCCCCTCTCTCCCTCTCTCCTCTCTCCTCTCTCTCTCTCTCTCTCTCTCTCTTTCTCTCTCTCCTTTACGATACTTGTTAAGAAAGAACCTGTTTTCTTTACCAAAACTACAAGGAAGTGGACCATCAAAGACAGAATAAGCTTTAATGAATTAATATTTTGAGGAACATTTAAAAATACAAATGAAATCGTATAACTGTTATCTCTATCATCAATCTATATTATATTCTCCTCTATATCTATCGATCTATCTATTGATCTACTTCTCTCTGATATGCGTGGCTTACACAATCATCTACACACATCGTTGCGGCTATCAGCACATATCTATTACAGCTGAGAATAGTGAGAAGCATCTAGATCTACACAGATCATGATGTTTATTGTCTCCATGAAGAGCATAATAATCTTTTGTACACTCATCATAGGGCCGTAAAGCTTTTTTCCACCAATATGTTTTGCCCGGCCATATTGCTGTTCTCTATGATGTATGGAGCGGACACTGCTGGTAAATATGTTTAGTGTTCTGTTGATTGCTCAGTTTTCAAATAGCGATATAGAATATAATACATTGTGCCCAGTCCTGAATCTGAATAGTGTGACCTAGTGATAGACGGTTTAACTGGCTTTCAATGGTTGGATTTAGTGCCTGTAGTACGGACTTCAGTGAGAAAAACGATCCTTTGTGAGATTTCTAACTGTAGTCTTATGGTTTCTGCTTAACAATATGTGCACATATATCTGCTGCCATACTTATTCCGCAGCCTTCATCTTTGATTGCATTTTTGGCAGATCCATCAGTGTATACTCTAACTAATCCAGTCTTGTAGGGGATAGGACCTTTGATTGCTTTTTGTTTGATGGTCTCTGGCGATTCTTGTGTTTTTGGTTGTTGTTCCTTCTATGGTACATGTACATGTATACATCGAATTTCTGGATGTGGACCATGCTCACAAACTGTGAGTACCGTACATGATATATATCTGTGGGATTGGTGATTATTATCTCAGTTGTCATGATTTCTCTATGAAGTTACTTCTGTTCAGTCACTTAAATTGAAAAACCTTATTTTTTTTCTTTTTTCTTTTTACTGATTTATCAATATTATGGTTCAATGGGTCTTCATTCAGTCTTTTTATTTTAGCGCACTGGATCAACAATTTTTAAATTTCTTTTGTCTTCCAATGTTTGGGTGGTTTTTTGTGATTCCATTGCCGCGATAGATGTTGGTCGCATTGCTCCTGATATTATCCTGAGGCTTTGATTTTGAACCACTTTGACCTTTTAAAAGTTTGATAGTGCTGTAGTTCCCCATGCTGCTATCCCATAATCTAAAAGTGGGCGGACATATGTGCTGTGTATGTCTTCTTGAGGATTGATTGGTTTGATCCCCATTCTGTTCCTGCCAGCTTTTATCAGTAGTGCACTTCTTTGTATTGCCATCTCTTGCGTTTTTCCCCACATGTGGTTTCAGGTCAATCTTTGGTCAAAAATTACTCCAAGATATTTGGGAGTGTCATCCTTCTCCAGCAGTCTTGTTTCTATTTCAAGTTTGGCTTGTTGATATTTGGTGGAGGCTGAAGACTGAATAGATTGTCTTGCTGGCATTTACAGACATGTAAAAATTTCTTTGTCCATTCCTCCCAGTCATTCAATGTTATCTGCAGCTTTCCTTGGGCTATGCAGACCTTGAAAGAAGCCAGCGAAATCGTGGAAACATGTACAAAATATTTTTAACAATTACATAATCCCTCCAGAACATATACAACAAGTAGTACAGATCATTTAGTAAGAATAACAAGTAGTCCAGGTGAGATAGCCGAAGATGTAGATATATCAATGGAAGAAATCCAAACCCCTATTTAAAAAAAAAAAAAAAAAAAGCGAAATTAGGAAAGGTCCCAGGAGCAGATCAAGAGTATCCAGCAATGATTAAAAGCCAAGGGAGAGAGGCAAACAAACTACTACATGCAATATGTCAACAAGCATGGGCGTCAAAGTAGCTGTCAGACGATGGAAAAAGGAAAGGTAATACCAACACACAAAGAAGGAACAACTATGGAATGCTCTTTCAAATTATAGAGGGATATCACTACTTAGCGTACCAGAAAAAGTATATGCCAGGATACTAGAAATGAGACTTAAAAGCAAAAGAGTAAAGGATCAGATTGAAGAACATTAGAGTGGATTAAGAATAGGAAGAAGTGTACAAGACCACATACTTGCAATTAGACAAACATTCAAACAATAGAAAAATTCCTCGAGAGAAACATTGATTTGTACTTCTGTATTAGTATTATTGACTTAGAAAAGGCATTTGACACTGTGAGGAGGGACAAACTGTAGCATTCCTTAAAAGACCACAATGTAGAGCAAAATTTAATAGAAGCCATTACATTTTTTTACAAAAACAAACATGTGCAATGAGCATAGCTGGAAACGTAACTGAAGAATTTGATGTAGATACGTATAGGAGTAAGACAGGGCTGTACCCCTAGTCCTCTTTTGTTTATCACATTTATGGATTCAGTCTCAAAGGCATCCTCATAAATAAAGAAAACGAATGTAGGTATGTGAAAACTCGAACCAGTATATGTATCAATGCTTTCATTTGCCGACAATTTAGTTTTGTTTGGACAATCAAAACGTGACCTTCAGTCTAATATCAACATGTTGAATAATGAACTAAATAAAACAGGAATGAGAGTAAATGCACACAAAAAACAACAACCCAATAAACAATGCTAGTAACTCGGGAAGCTAAATCACAAAATCTTAAATTGGACAGGGAGAAGTTAGAACAGGTTCAAGGTTACAGGTACAATTAATTAGAAGTAATGATTAACTCAAAGGGAAAATTAAGAGAAGAAATCAGCTAGAGAATCCAAAAGACAATGACAATAAATAACCATCCAGGAAAGGCATTTTATAGGAAAACAAAAATTGTCAACAAAAAAACAAAATGGCAGTATACAACACAGTTTATTCTTATAATCTTCTCTATGAACGGCAGTTGAACCTGGACCTTAGACAGTAGGGAATATATCAAGTTTTTTTCGACTGAAACCCAACACCCTGATCCGGGTAGGGGATCGGCACCTAGTCTCACCGGAGGCATATAATAAAAAGGAGGTACTCTATGCAGATCACAACACTCTGCGCATGGTAAAGATCTCTTGGCTGTTTACAGGATAGTCTGGGGAAAATTTTAAATCCCACTAAAACTAAAACCCACGAAAAAAAGTTCCTTAACTGTGGAAGTGTGTAAAATCAAGAAGAAAAAAAATCTAATGAAACTACTGTGTGATAGGATGTTCGGCCTTATGTGCTGCCCAAGCACCACGAGGATAAGTAAAGTAGTATGAGAGGATGTTCAACCTTATGTGCTGCCCAAGCACCACGAGGATAAGAGTGGCTGCCCAAACACCACAAGGATAAGTAAAGTAAGTATGAGTGGCTGCCCAAACACCACAAGGATAAGTAAAGTAAGTATGAGTGGCTGCCCAAACACCACAAGGATAAGTAAAGTAGTATGAGAGGATGTTCAACCTTATGTGCTGCCCAAGCACCACAAGGATAAGTAAAGTAAGTATGAGTGGGTGCCCAAGTACCACGAGGATAAGTAAATTAAGTATGAGTGGCTGCCCAAGCACCACAAGGATAAGTAAAGTACGCATGAGTGGCTGCCCAAACACCACAAGGATAAGTAAAGTACGCATGAGTGGCTGCCCAAACACCACAAGGATAAGTAAAGTAAGTATGAGTGGCTGCCCAAGCACCACAAGGATAAGTAAAGTAGTATGAGAGGATGTTCGACCTTATGTGCTGCCCAAACACTACAAGGATAAGTAAAGTAAGCATGAATGGCTGCCCAAACACTACAAGGATAAGTAAAGTAAGTATGAGTGGCTGCCCAAACACTACAAGGATAAGTAAAGTAAGTATGAATGGCTGCCCAAACACTACAAGGATAAGTAAAGTAAGTATGAGTGGCTGCCCAAACACTACAAGGATAAGTAAAGTAGTATGAGAGGGTGTTCAACCCTATGTGCTGCCCAAGCACCACGAGGATAAGTAAAGTGGTATGAGAGGGTGTTCAACCCTATGTGCTGCCCAAGTACCACAAGGATAAGTAAAGTGGTATTATGAGAGGGTGTTCAACCCTATGTGCTGCCCAAGTACCACAAGGATAAGTAAAGTAATATTATGAGAGGGTGTTCAACCCTATGTGCTGCCCAAGTACCACAAGGATAAGTAAAGTAATATTATGAGAGGGTGTTCAACCCTATGTGCTGCCCAAGTACCACAAGGATAAGTAAAGTAATATGAATGGCTGCCCAACCCAAGGATAAGTGAAGTAAGTTAAGTATGAATGGCTGCCCAAACACACAAGGATAAGTAAAGTAAGTGTGATGAATGAGTTATGGATGCCCAAGTACCATGAGGATAAGTAAAGTAAGTAGAGGATGAATGGCTGCCCAAACACCACAAGGATAAGTTAAAAGTAAATTATGTTCGATGAGTGTGATGCCCAAGCACCATGAGGATAAGTAAAGTAGTGTGAGAGGATGTTCGACCTTATGTGCTGCCCAAGCACCATGAGGATAAGTTAAGAAGTATGAGAGGATGTTCGACCTTATGTGCTGCCCAAGCACCACGAGTATAAGTAAAGTACTGGTAGCATGAGAGGATGTTCAACCTTATGTGCTGCCCAAGCACCACGAGGATAAGTAAAGTAATATGAGAGGATGTTCAACCTTATGTGCTGCCCAAGCACCACGAGTATAAGTAAAGTAGTATGAGAGGATGTTCAACCTTATGTGCTGCCCAAGCATCAGGGGGATAAGTAAAGTAGTCTGAGAGAATGTTCAACCTTATGAGCTGCCCAAGCATCACGGGGATAAGTAAAGTAGTCTGAGAGAATGTTCAACCTTATGTGCTGCCCAAGCACCACGGGATAAGTAAAGTAATATGAGAGGATGTTCAACCTCATGTGCTGCCCAAGCACCACGAGTATAAGTAAAGTAATATGAGAGGATGTTCAACCTTATGTGCTGCTCAAGCATCAGGGGGATAATTAAAGTAGTCTGAGAGAATGTTCAACCTTATGTGCTGCCCAAGCACCACGGGGATAAGTAAAGTAGTAAAGTAAGTATGAGTGGATGCTCAAGCACTACGGGGATAAGTAGAGTAAGTATGAGTGGATGCCCAAGCACTACAGGGATAAGTAAAGTAAGTATGAGTGGATGCTCAAGCACTACAGGGATAAGTAAAGTAAGTATGAGTGGATGCCCAAGCACTACAGGGATAAGTAAAGTAAGTATGAGTGGATGCTCAAGCACTACAGGGATAAGTAAAGTAAGTATGAGTGGATGCCCAAGCACTACAGGGATAAGTAAAGTAAGCATGAGTGGATGCTCCAAGCACCGTGAGCATAAGTAAAGTAGTATCAGAGGATGTTCGACCTTATGTGCTGCCCAAGCACAACGGGGATAAGTAAAGTAAGTATGAGTGGATGCACAAGAATTATTTGGTGGTATAATCTAATGACAACCGCTACTACAAGATCATTCATAGATATTGTTTTTATGTTTTTCTGCCTTGCTGATGAAAGGTGGGCTACCCGAAAATTTCTGTTCTGTCCCATTTTCTTTCTATTAGGCCTTTTGTTACTGTTTTACATTCCTCTTTACACGATCATTGAAATTGTTTCTAGCATATAATTTTACCAATTTGTTTCCATCGACAGGCTAACATCAAAGTGAAAACCTTAAAAGAAGAATACATATTACAGTCTTTTAGGTTTGTGGTAACTGTTAGGTACAAATTTTATATTTTGTAGTTACTTTTGCATTTCAATTGTTCAAAATTTGCATATCTAACACAAGAAATAGTGTTACACAAAACACATGTATGGCTAAATAGACTAGCTACACTATAAACTGGTTTGGTAAAAGTAAAAGAAACAAGAAAATTCAAAGTGTACAAAACAAGAGACAAAACTTTTAATATTTTTTATACAAAAATACTCATGAAAATTTCCAACCTCCATTGACTGTGTACAAAAAAAAGACAAGAAAACATATTGTTCATTGAGTCAAGCTAAATTAAGAAAAGAAACATAGCATGATACATGTACCTTTGATACTTTATGATAGTCAGTCTACTTTCTCAAACACCTTTTCCACTGCATCCTGATACAGTGGTAATAGTTAATATAGGATGATGGGTTTCAGTCAGTCAGCAATGACATGAAAACCTATCCCTGCATTTGTGTTCCCAGAAAAATATGGCAACCCAATTCCCCGATTCTTGACAGTTCGAATAAAAAAAACCCTGGTTCCTTCCGAAGCAGGCACTGTGTAAAGCATGGATACATGGGCAAAGAGTCAAGGGTCGCTTAGCAGTTGAACAGACTATTCTGACAACGGACAACATTCCCACAGTTTCACCCAAAGTCTCAGACCACCACATAGTAGAAGAGCAGAAGAATGTACCCATAAACAAATAAATCTACCCATCCCAACTGCACGGCAGTCAACCTTTTCAAATTTAAAAACAAACTCTGAAAGCGTGGACTCATTCAAACTCGTACAACGGCCCGTAATATTCCAGAAGGCATTGATAATTTAAAACCTGAAGTAACTCCCTTTATGGCAAATAAAAAAAATATCTGCCAATCGCTGGTCTTTCTGGTGAAGTGCAACGGTAGTTTTGCAAACTCAGAATGGCATCACTGAATTTTGACCCAAATAGGCTTATCTCTATTCTCTGCTGTTAACTTATTGTTTGTTCTGTCTTTATTGGTGGAGATGTGACTTATTGTCGTTTTTGACTTTTGACCACTACACTGTGACTCCTTTGTATTATTGCTGTTAACTTAATGTTTCTTTAAAAACAAAAAATATAGTAAACTCTCAATTATACACTTTTCAACGTGAATACATTTACAGAATCAGAGCCAAATAAAACAACTTACTAAAAAGATGTTTACATACACCGGTTGGCGGCAATGCAACTATTACGTAATCGTAGCTAATTATCAAAATTCATCCAAGGTATGGTATCAAAAACTTACAAAACTTTCATGATAATGTGTTCAGAGGCAAACAGTATCAATCAGACAATCTTTTGAATGATGCTCCTGAATTTTTCATCGTAAAAAAATCTAGACAAGAAAAGATAAGCGATATGCACTGCATTTAAATGAAGTTACATTAAAATTTTATAAAGATATTCTCATTTGCTTTGTTTTATATTCATCGCAAAGCCTCTTTCAAAGAAACTGGAGAAGAGTCACAATCAGCCTAAGATTGAAAATTCTCATACTTTGTTTTCACATAATCAGGTTTGTGAATTGTTTTTTAATTTCTCATGATACTTTTGTTAAAGTTCCTCCTCCTCCATCCTCATTTGCTTATGTAAAATATACAAAAAGATACATAAATGTGTAAACATGGTAAAAATGGTGTACAATATCTTCATAAATATGCTAAAGTCTACTTAGTAGACAGGAGATTGAGATGTCGAAAATGGTACAAATCTAAAGGAATTCACACAACAAAACAACACTTATTTCATACCCCCCAAGACTTTTACATGTGATTATTTTTCATATGAATTTACCAATGTCCACCACAATATACGGTTATCTTGGGGTCAATTAAGAGCAAACAGTGAGATGGAAGACATGTAAGAGGAAAGAGAAATGAAGTTGGACCTAACACCACCATCTGTCGAGTGTCCATTTGAATATGAAATATAAATGATATGATTATGATTAAGAGATAAATAGAGAACAAATATTCAATCTTCCTCTTGCCCTTAAAAGCGTTTCGAAATTTTCTCTGCAGAGGAAACGGACAGATAAAATTGTAATGGGAATGCAAACACAAAATACACACACACTTCTTTCCCAGAAATATTATCCAAAATGGCACATAAAATTAACATATATGGAAAAAAACATACTTTCAGTTTTAGTTTACATTTGTGCCATGTATTATTATGCACTCAGAAAAACATGGTAATTGTTAGGACAAGACAGATAGCAGAAACATTGACATAAAAGTTACAGAGACATTAGTAAAAAACGTCATTGCTAATAAGGACTATTTTTCCAGCAGAGCTGTATGATTAAAATTCTTAAAATAGATTATTAATAGATGGGACTGAAAGTGAAAGCATTTCAAGTTGTGTTTTTAAAGAATTACACAAAGATCACTTTTAATGTTAAATTGCAAGCCAATAGCCATCATATTTCAAATTACCTAAAGGATATCAAATTCCTGTTTTGGTATGTTTTACTGTTTACTTTACATTAACTTTAAGAGGTGAAAAATCAAAGAGTGAGACAGAAAATTTCAACATACATGTGTATATTGATTATTATAAAATGCCTCCTCAAATTTTTTTATGTAAGAGTAAGAGCAAGAGCAAATAGAAAAAAGACAAAAATATCCCCCCACCCGAATTACCATATGGCCGACTATATTTATACACCGGTTTAGAGATATAGAATACAGTTTTTTTTATTATATATTTATACACCAGCTTACAAATATAGAATACAGAGGAGGGTTCTATATTTGTACACCGGTTTTCTGTGGTGTCTCACTTAGTAAAATCCAGGTCTATTATTTTTGTTCTTATGCAATTTATCAACATTTTCAACACTCCATTTCATTTATCTTAATAGGATAAACACTTTGACACCCCATTTTGGTCTTATTTCTAAATTTTAAACGAGACTTTTTTTATACTGTGGTATGGGGGTGGGGGTACTCCGGTTTACAAATAATAATAACAAAGGTTTTACTACATATAGGCCTACATTGTTGAATTCAATTACAGTACACACACCCTGCATGCTGTATCAACTTAAAAATGGATTGCAGCCCAGGGCAGCAGGCCTTTCCATATAGGACCTACTGATACATTGGAAGTGGAAGAGTATAGGAGTAAGACAGGGTTGTATCCTAAGTCCTCTTTTGTTTATCACATTTATGGATTCAGACGCAAAGGCATAATCAAAAATGAAGAAAATGGATGTAGGTATGTGGAAGCTCAAACCAGTAAATGTAGCAATGCTTTCATTTGCCGATGATTTAATTCTGTTTGGAAAATCAGAAAGTGACCTTTCAGTCGAATATCAACATTATGAACAATGAACTAAATAAAAGAGGAATGAGAGGAAATGCAAAGAAAACCAAAGCAATGCTAGTAACTAGGGAAGCTAAAACACAAAATCTTAGATTGGGTAGGGAGAATTTAGAACAAGTTCAAAGCTACAATTACCTAGAAGTAATGATTAACTCAGAGGGAAAACTAAGAGAAGAAATCAGCCAGAGAATCAAAAAGGCAAGTGCAATATATAACTATCTAGGAAAGGCATTTGTAGGTAAGCAAGAATTGTCAACAAAAATCAAAATGGTAGTATACAATACAGTTTATTGTCCTACTCTCCTCTATGGCAGTGAAACCTGGACCTTA
This sequence comes from Doris montereyensis, assembly GCA_037039925.1. Lineage (NCBI taxonomy): Eukaryota > Metazoa > Mollusca > Gastropoda > Nudibranchia > Dorididae > Doris > Doris montereyensis. The sequence continues at coordinate 480,100 of JAXRKP010000011.1, read as the reverse complement.
CACAGTAGAGTACAGGCAGCTGAAATGAAATATCTAAGAAGAGCAGTAGGGAAAACTAAAAGAGACAAAATCAGAAACACAATAAGAGATCAAACCAAAGCAGATGGCATAAAAACTAAGATAGAAACAAATCAATTGAGATGGTTTAGGCATGTAAACAGAATGAATGACAATAGAATAGCCAAATCAGTATACAGTGCTAAAGCCCAAGGTAAAAGACCAAAAGGCAGACTTCAGAGAAAGTGGGAAGAAGATTATATTAAAGAGGCATGGAAGCATAGAAATTTAAGTTTTTTGGAAGGAAACAGAAAATGCCAGGACAGGGCATCCTGTAAAAAGATCATCTCGGGTACCTGAACCCATACACCAAAAGGTAGAAAGGGAACTGATAAAGAAAGAAAGAGAGAAAGGTTCATAATGCATTCTTCACCAAGAAAGAAGTGTTGCCTGTACGAGACGAACTGCCTTCCATGGCTGAGGCCCATCTACCCAGATTTGATTAAAGTTTTCCTTCTTTTTTAGGATAAAATATTTTCTATGGCCGATGAGCCCCATCATCCACCTGTCACCTGTGTCTCAGTCTCACAGCAAAAAGTGCAGCATATAATATTTCTTTCCAAAGCTATTTATTTATCAGTAAGGGACAAAAAAATATACCCAGTAACCTGTGCTTGATGAAACTTGCAAAGGACAAAGTAACTACAAGCATAATCACAACCAACAATAAATCTGCAACAGACAGTACAGTCGAACCCGCTTAATCCAAATTTTCGGTTATTCTGAATATATCCCGGGGGATGAACATTTTTCGACATATTTTAAATGATCGCTCTATTACAAAATTCTTAAAAACAGACAGTACTTTCCTACAACTACAACAATGTAATCAAACCCATAAAATGTACTTACACAAGACTATGTATTGTAAACTCTTGAGACCTTAAAATCGAAATTATGTCTTGAAATACATAAGTTGAAAGTGTTTCCAACCCCATGGGTAAAATACAAATGCAACCGTTCAGGATCGCACTGAGACAATGACTGAAGTATATCAGTAAGTGGTTAAGTCTCAAGCATGTGGTGTACGAATATAGAAAAAACCCCTGTAATCTATATTTGTAAACTGGTGTACAAATATAAATAGAAAATCTCCCCTGAAATCTATATTTGTAAACCGGTGTGTAAATATACACTTTCTTACCATATATATATATATATTTTACATACAAACAATATCATATCATGGAATAATAAAAAAAATATGTACAAGGCAGGCTACTATTTAAGACATGATACTTTATCAAAAGATGTTACAAAAAGAGAGAGAGAGAGAGAGAGAGAGAGAGAGAGAGAGAGAGAGAGAGATAGAGAGAGAGAGAGAGAGAGAGAGAGAGAGAGAGAGAGAGAGAGAGAGAGAGAGAGAGAGAGAGAAGACAGAGAGAGAGAGAGAGAGAGAGAGAGAGAGAGAGAGAGAGAGAGAGAGAGAGAGAGAGAGAGTGAGGGAGAGAGTGAGAAGAGAGAGAGAGACAGAGAGAGAGAGAGAGAGAGAGAGAGAGAGAGAGAGAGAGAGAGAGAGAGAGAGAGAGAGAGAGAGAGAGAGAGAGAGAGAGAGAGAGAGAGAGAGAGTGAGAGAGAGTGAGAGAGAGCAGAGCATGATGAAAGGGCAACATTTCTGGCTTGGGAACATGATAACTAAGGTAGTGTAATGAATCTCAAACCTATAACTATTACAATATCTTGTGCAGGAGTGGCATGCCATTGTGGAATATTGGCATTTGGAGGTAAGCCAATGTCTTATAACGTTCATTTGAATATCGTTTGCTTTCACGCCTATTCTTCTTTAGAGGCTTTTCATCTATACACCTAATTTGAACTAAAGCTGCTCTGTTGCCCAGACACAGGCTCTAATTGAACACCGATCTCAAGTCTCCAAGGGTTAAAATATCTTACTCCATACTGATAATGACATTGACATGTATATAATTATAATGTATTTGACGATTCATCATAACATGTAAGAATAAGGCATACAAAATTTTCTTTGATAATTGATCATTAAATAGGCCTACACAAACTGCAAATGAAATTTCATGCTACATGTCAAATAAGTTCATCTAAAATATTAAATACCCACTGTGGCATGAATAAAGAACAGCAAGTATATCGTTATTACAAGAAATTTGACACGCCACAGCATGATGATTGACATTTATTGCCTGGCCATAAAAGACCCTTGTACTCTCAGGTGTTCACATTGTCAATTCTTTATGCTGATAAATAATTATTCATGGAAATTTGAAAATCTTTTAACTTTTTGGTTTGCAAACTAGCACTTGAAAACATGTATAAATCTGTGTACATCTATATATATATATAATTTTGAGTTGGTCATTCCTTGTTCGCCAAAGGCTGTGTTGCCAGGCCACTAAGAGTAATCATATTTTGCGTGTAGGTTCTAAATCATCCCAAAATCGTTTTTATGTAAGAAAATTTTGTATCAGAAGTGACATTTAATTAATGAAAATTTAATTGTTTCCCTGTCCTTTAGTAGAATTTTCATTAACCTAAGCTGCCACTTTAAACATTATAATTCAAAAGTTGGAATAGTACCATTCACGCCTACCTGCATAATCTCAGCATCGAATACGGACCCCATCTTATAATTGTACTTAGTATCACCCGAGGCGTGATATGCTTGTGCATCTATAATCTAATCTAATATAAAACTGTCGTCTTCATGACTGTATTTGTGAAAACAAGTGTACAGAAAAATTAAAGGAACAGAGAAAAGGAATGCATATATATTCTGTATACAAATCCACAGACTATGGTACGATAACCATTCGTGTAAAAAGAGGATGAGTTGAAAATAAACAAAACCTGCACTTGGTGTGTTCCACACACAAGAATAAAATGAATGACAGCGTGAGCTTGTCTTCAATTATCACAACATTTTGAAGTCACAGAATTTGTGAATATTATCAAATAACCAAATTCCAAACACATGCAAGAGTGTCATTATCCCCACCATAAACAAATGAACAGCCATACATCACCACCCCGCCCCTAAACAAAAGCATAAAATAAAAGGTCAGAAATTAGATCAGTTAGTGTGTAAATAGCTACATTATATATTATAGATCTAAATAATATGCAAAATTTAATTCAATTAATTAGATTACGTTTAGGAAATGCATCCATTATTGTGTTTTAAATAGGATCTAGATGCATTTTGAAAACAGCTAAAAACGGGTGCAAAACTACATTGTCTTATGGTCATAATCAAATGAAATATATTGCACTCTTGACTAGTCCTATTGTAAGTGTGATAGCACTTCTTTAAAACATTACAATTAATTCACACTATGACTATAAAACTTAGTGTTATGAACTTTGACATGGTTGCCTACAACCTGAGGTTTTAACTTATGAATGCTTTGAAATTTTTGACAGATGAGACAGAAATTTACATGGCCGTATGCAAGAAAACATTACTGAATCTGAAAGGTTTTCCTTTAGACTTCAAACTATGGACCAGCAAATTTATGTGATTGGACTGCTTTTCAACTTGTACACATTTCCTGCAAAGATTCATGTGCTAGATTTACAATCATTTTTCAATTTACGTTGCCATCAAAGAGGATCATTGACATCACATTGTGTAAATTTTAATTGAAGAGCATTAATTTTTCAAATATCAGGTTTATATATCTGGAAAATGCATGACCGCATGATATCCTACAAGTAATTACTCTTATCAAAATGTTTCCAAAGCGATGACTTATTTCTAATACAATAAATTAGATTACAATGATCATAGAATTTTCAGGAAAAAACTAAATCATCCATATGCCTTTTATATCAAAACAGATCTCCTTCAGCCAATTCAATATTTGAAAGAATAAAGAATCATGATATCTGTGGTGAGATACAGTCTACGTAAAAGTTTGTAATACATTGAAATACATAATGAATGTAAAAATAAGATGGAAGAATGTGACTTCATTAAAAGAACCCCCCCCCCCCCCCAAACTTAACAAACAAAAACAAAAGTTAAATGTCCTTCATCTACCCTCCTTTATTCAGTTCACCTGCCGCAGAACGTAGTAGGTTAAGAAGAGAAGATCTTTGGGCTTGAGCACCAATGAAGCGTGTTAATGCCTCTATACCTGAGCTGCCAACAAGCTCTTGAACACTTTTTACAAGCTTCTCCTTTTCATCATCAGACAATCCTTGCAATACCTCAAGGAGTGATTCATAGTCATTGCTCAATCGGTATCCAATGAGTGATCCTGAAATAAAATTTAATAAAAAAATTAACAAATTAGATAAACGAAATAATAAAAGGAAACCCCTTTACAAACTTGGCATTCAATGAGGTTGATGTCTATAGAGCCGAAACTTATCCCGGTTACAATACAGTGGAATCCTGTTATAACGAGGGGGGGGGGGACTGGTGTGAAAAATCCATTATAGCAGGATTCACGTTATAAGGGATCCAGTAATAAATTCGAGGGAAATAATCAAGTAGGCCTAATCTATGAGTTTGGTGTTCCGATTTTGAGTTGGAGGCCATCATAAAAAATGAAGTCAGGATTCTTTCTCTAGCACTAGCACTGGCAATTAGCAATGTTGACAGCTCGGCGTTGGCTAACTCGCCTGCTGTGTTGTCCCCAACCCGCTGCCCCCACCCCACCACACCCTGCCATGCGTTTCGCGTGCTTGCGCACATCGGGTACACACTACACACCACACCTTGCCCACACATTCTCTCCATCCATCACAGCACTGTGACCTTTCCATCCCCGCATCGGAGAAGTGAGAGGCATGGTACTGGTAGTGGTAGATATAGGCTGGCCTATCACTATCACTACATGTATCACTATCAGTAATCACGCGATGCGTTCTGTTTGTCTGCGCATGCCACACCCTCCCCACTCATTCACTACGGCCTTCATTGTTGGCACACAGGGGCTCTCTTATTCTTTGTTTCTCCAGATTACGAACAAGTTTTTCAACTGGCAAGGTTTTATTAGTTTATGCACTATGCACAGCAGAAGCAATATTCCGATATAACCAACTCGCATGTTTGTCTGATTGCGCTATAGCAATATTTTATTTACAAAGATAAAGAAGGAAAAAAAAAAGGGTTTTAGAATAGTGTCGTTTCAACCGACTTCTCGTTATTTCAGGACTCGTTATAAGTGGACTCCAATATAGCATGAAGCGGAACAGGTGATAATAATCACCTCCTGACTGTCCTCTAGTCTGACGCAGGTTGTTACTCTCAAGCTAGTGCTTGTACCCATTTGCATTTGGGTTAAGTGGGGAAATGCATGTTAAGTGTCTTTCCCAAGGTAGCTTTGCCTGGATTTGAACCCCAATCCAGCAGCCTAACCACTCGACCACTGATGCCACAATAGAACAGTAGCTAGGTTTTAGTTTAAAGTTACCCGACGTATAAACAGGCATACATAAAATTAGGCCATGTTTTTCAATTGCTGTTATCCTGTAGGAAAACTTTCCAAAAACATGACCAACTCAAATGTTTTCCAAATAATTATATCATTACATATCACACAGTGGACGAAAAGAAAAAAGACAAAAAACGAAACATGCTAATCATAATGCATGCTCCTTACCGGCAACTCCTCCAATCATTGCTCCAAAAGGTCCACCGACTGTTGCACCTGCCACTGTGCCTACAGCTCCCACGCTACTTGCTTGAAAATGCCTGTAAAAATTTTACATTCCCACATTATTTGAAACAGATATAATATACGGCATAACAAGGATAGGAAATGGAGGAAATAATCAAAAGATTGGTTAAAATACAACATTTAAAAAGCATTTTGTTTTGTTTGGGGGGGCAAACAATTATTTTTTTCCACATTTTTTTAGGTATTGTGTAAAAGTAAAACAAATATGATATTAAGTAAGAACACACTGGCTATCAAATCTTTCTTTAAAAAAAAGCATCTATTCAGACAAACCGTCACAGAAGCCCTGTGCCTAATTTCACACGTTTCATGTTAAAAATCACCCTTTCCATTAAAATAAAGTGAAATTCTCAAATTTTGAATTTTCAATATATCAAATTTGTGAAGTTTTCTTGATCACAGATTCATCGAAGTGGGTGAATGCTTATAAAATAATACTAAAAAGACACTTTGCAGAGCACATATATACATGTTCCCTAAACTAGACCCAACAGGCCTCTTTTAAAGACTCTTTACTTTTAATTCAGTCAAGCCATGTCAAGCACTACAAGATGCATACAATTAATTTTTACACATTTCCAGATTCCCATCTTTTTCACCTTATCCATTCTACTATATCATGAGCTCTTGTTTGGTCTACATGCTACCTCTTCAACAGATTTAGTGAAAATTATTTGAAAGAATTTTGGACACTCTGCAAACTAAGCTTTTGCCAATAAAAACAGGACTCGGTAGTCCAAGGGCAAGGTGTCAGTCTCTCACTCTTAATCAAAAGATCGAGAGTTCAAGTTCAAGTCTGGGCAGGTTGAAAACGAGTTTTCTCAAATAAAAACTATGCCCCCCCCCCCCCCGATTCAGATAGGTGGATCGTTCAAAGATGGACTATAAAAGTCTTGTGAGCAGATCATAACACTTTGTACACGTTAAAGATCCCGGGACTGTTTACAGGACAAAAATTTAAAATCCTACCAAGAGCCCCAGAGATCACCTTAGTTGTGAACATGGGTAAAACCAAATAAAAACCCCCAATAAAAACATAAGCTCGTCATCAGAAATAATAAAGAAACGTACAATCATGCAAAAAATTTAATCTGACAGTCTAATACCCCACCTTTGGCTGTTTTATGCATTTCTTCATTGGTCTTGAGTAATTTCATGAGATGTTCATAGTAAGGAATGAAAGCCATTCCCACTAAATTTGCAGCCATTGTTATTGATGTCAACTGTAGGGTCTGACACAGTGAAAATGAAATGAAACACAAGGCATCAAAATAAGACTGTGTTGGTGTCACTGCTTAAATAGAAGGTGATGATACAAGATAATGTGAAAGCCCCATAGGAACAAAGACGAGACAAATACAAGGAATAGACAGAAAAAAATCCTGGCCACCATGGGGATAGAACCCGCGACCTCTGCGTTGGCACCTATCGCCTTGCCATGAAAAAGAAAGCGTGATACCAACTGAGCTAACTACGCCAGGATTTTTTTCTGTCTATTCCTTGTGTTTGTCTCGTTTTTGATCCTATGGGGCTTTCACATTATCTTGTGTCATTATCTACACTTCCGACATACTCCTTGCCTCACTGTTTGTCTTCATCTGCTTAAATAGAAATCATTGTCCATATCCATGCTGCTAAAATACATGCTTTGTGAAGATAGGCTACACACATTATATATAAAACATATATTATAAAAGCATACATTTTCTCCCCAACATTGTTTCTTCTTCTTCTCTCTTTCTTTCCACACTCCCCAAATCTTTGTCAGTTTGTTAGCCTTCATCTCTCTCTCTGATCTTGTACAAACATTATTCTTTTCTTTTCAGTAGATAAAGACAAACAAAGAGGCAAGGGGCATGTCGGAAGTGAAGGTAATGACATAAGATAATATGAAAGCCCCATAGGAACAAAGATGAGCTAACTACGCTCGGTTGGCAGCACACTTTCTTTTCGTGGCGAGGCGATGGGTGCAGACGCAGAGGTTGCGGGTTCAATCCTCATAGCGGCCATGATTTTTTTCTGTCTTTTCCTTGTATTTGTCTCGTCTTTGTTCCTAGGGGCTTTCATATTATCTTATGTCATTATTTTGTTTTCAGTGCTCTCTCCCTTTTACCTCTCTATCTCCATCTCTCTCTCCCCTTGTCCCCTCTCTGAGATAACTAGTTATTGTGGACTTGAATTAATCAATCTCTCCTCTTCTTCTTAAAGCATTTATGGGACAATTGAGCTCTGACGATATCAACCTTATAATTGTGATTTGTCATGCATACTTCAGGCATCAGTGACTGAGTGGTTAGGATGCCGGACTTGGGATCATGGGGTCCTGGGTTTGAAGCCTGGCAACGTTAGGTCCGATGTCGTTCCTTGGGAAAACACACATTTTCTCCACTCAACCCAGGTGGTAATGGGTAAAAGCACAAGCTTGAGGAGTAAAAGCCTCAGTCAGACTAGCATACTGTCTAGGAGGTGATTATAATGTTACATGAACCTGGATAAGCTCCAGCTCTATGGGCTATAATGGCCTTCAAGGAACTTTCATTTTTACTTTACTTCAGCTGATCAGCACAAGCTCTCAATCAAATACATTTCTCTTTGATCTCGTACAAACAAATCAATTTTTATTCAGTGCTCTCACATTTCACAAGGTTTTGTCTCTCCTATCTGTATCTTTTGTTGTCTCTTTGTGATAGCAAATCGCGTTTGGGAGGGAGAGAGTGAGAGTGTGACCGCGCGCAGTGTGTTTTTTCAGTGAGTCAGGTCGGCGATACACCGTGAACAGTATCATGGAACTATTTTCGAGTTTGATGCTGCCCGGTGGTGCTCAAGTGCACACATATGCTTTAGTTTCAAGTGTTTGCATATATATACAATTACAAAGAACATCTTTTCATATATACAATTGAGTATATGATAGCCTACTATACACACCTAGATCTATGTATGATTCTATGAACTCAAAATCAAAAGAGTAATTAGAATCTAGATTCGAGGAAGGATGAATAAAATGTAATTTGAAAATCAACCCAATCCAGAGTAGAACTTCCTTGGCAGATGGATGATTCTGTACCTGAAAAACAGAAAAAACAACCAATTATAACAATTAAAAGACAAGTATGGATGAACTCAAATGATAAGATGATGTACTTTAGTTGCTGCTCAAATATACGCTCCACAAGTGAACGCTTGGGGCAAGCACACGATTTTTCATTGTGACGATTTTTCGCCTTATAAGCCGATATAAGTGCATGGTGGCTTGGTCTCATTTCAGCCAGGGGCACGCTAATATTTCCTCAACAATCACATAATTATAGTCTGGATATGGCAAAATGTATGAATTTAAGCCATATACGATACCGCGCTGATACGAATGAGAGCAGAGAGATTTTAACTAAACAGACGTGTTGAACTTCAAAGTGATGACACAATAATAAATCCCCGACACCCAGCTTCTCCTCCCAACAATCATGCATGTGATCATCTTTCAATGTCTGACGAGGTCTTCGAGCCAAGGTAGGTTGGTGTGAGTGTCAGTGTCAAACAAAGCATTGAGAAGACACGGTCTCTCTCCCTCCCTCTTTTTCTCTCTCTCTCTGTCACACTCACAGAGAGAGGTACCGTCTTTTTACGATAAAGTCAATTTATTATTACTTAAGTTCATATCGTAAGTAGAAATAACAGTACGTATCGTGTGTGTGGTATTGTACTGTAGTGTATTGTAGCGTAGTACAATATAAAAATATTGTACGACGACGTCAGTTGTACAGTGCTAAGCGTGGTCGATGGCACAGAATGAGTTGACCATAGACATGGATGGAAACCTGGAGGTGTTAAGTCTAGCAATCTTATTTTCTTTATCCGTGATCAATCTAGACGCTAGGCGAGATACTGGTCATAATTAACTATTAGTAAATAAATCAATAAAGAAAATAAATACACGATGCGATTTAGAACAACACAAAAGCGTTCTTACACACATGTACCACTAGATTTTAAATAAAATCATGGGAGGCCACCCCCCCCCCCAAAAAAAAAAAAGAACATAACCATAAAAATTATTGTGACCCGTCGACCACCGCCAAAGGGCACGATTCGTCCAAGTGCACGCTTAAGCTTGCTCCTTACCACCCTGCACTTGGGCGGTAACTACAGTTTTGTAAATTAGCTCAAAGCTTAAAACTACTTTTAGAATCCACAATTACAAACCTTACTTAGATCTACTCTACATTTGTTTACTCTGGCGATTATTACCGTAAGACTTGAAGACCGATGTATACCTTGTTAACCCAATCCTGCATAATTCGCCCGGTAATGCCCTTTCGGGGTCCTGCCTAATGCGCCCGCTAGCGCCCGCTGATTGCTGTCGACGTCAGAAATTAGAAGGCTTGTTTACAAAGCATTTCTAGCGACAAATCTTGCGAGGTCACAACCTACCGTAACCTTTAACCTATTCACAAGACTTCATGGGATTTTTAGAAGGAAACAGAACTCTTCTACGTGGTTGGGTCAATATTCTACAAATTTTAAAAGTTCAGAGGTCGACTGGCAAAATGACATTTCAATTTCAACGCATGTAAATTTGGCTCCGCAAATTGAGAGAGAGATGAACGGCGATTTAGGACCCAATAGAACCCTTTATAACCGTGATAAAAATGATGAAGACTCTGATGTTGAAGAAATTTTAACTGATTTGAGTGATGACGAGGGGATGATAAAGAAGAAAAAAGCGATAGATCTAGATCTAAATCTATAAACATCGAGACGAGCAATGCGTTAGTAGGTGAAATCGAAACTGCCATACCTTTGGGCGACAGACCTATTCGACACTCAGATTGTACCATTTACAGTGTTCAATGTTGTTAATATCAGTTTTTCGGTCCAATAAACTCATTCTTGTATATGAATAAATTTGAAAAAATAAAGAAACAACAAAAACATGGAAAAAATGTATTTAAACTCAAAACCAAAATATGAAGTTGGAGATAGGGCTTAGGTAGATGAGATTTGTAAAGAGCTGAAGAATCAAACAACAATGCAAAAAACCAGATAAAAATATCTTGACAAACAAAAAAGTTATGGGTCTTTAAATTTTATTGGACTTGGAATTTTTTTTCGACATTGACATAAATTCAATACGCCCTCATTTTTGGGTACATGTAAATAAAATATATGATAATAAGTATGTTTTTACAAACATTAAGGCTATGACAACAGATTATAATCATTTAAGTTTAGATCATTAATCCAATTCAGACACTATAGATGTGCCAAGTATTAAAAAAACACTAAAAGTATCGTCGCTACGACCAATCGCTCATCGGACTAAATTGCGAAGGTAATATATCAGTGAATATCCATTGCAAGCGATCCATATTTAATACATCAATAATGCAAGTGATAGAGATGCTACGTAATTTTAAAAATAGTTTGGTTTGCAAATAAAGAGTCTATGACACCCCAAAATTGCGAAAAAAACAAAAAAATAATGCGCAATCCCAAAAAAATGTAAAATTACCGTTTTTTACGCGCAATTTCAACAGGCATAACTTTTGACCAAATGAGTCAATATCAATAAATCATACATCAAAATGTTTGTTCTTTCAAGCACAATACACACACATCAAAATAGATAGTCTATACAATTATATTATTTAAAACCATAGAAGAAACCCCACCCCTACTCGTGAATATAAACAAAATCCTATGTCGGGAATAATTACCTGAAATATCAACCAAGGTACAAACTTTATTAAGTATTCAACAGGTCCTAACTACAAATTTGATTCTAAAAATAGAACAATGCATTTCTTTTTCGTGCTGACTTTCAAAATATAGCGTGATTTATGTTATCGCAACATTAAAAATCAATAGCTTAACGCATAAGATTTAATATTTTAATAATAACATTCACCAAAATATCATAAAAATAAATAAATAGTCAATAGAAAACTTGAGTCGAGGAAGGACAATTTTCTAAAAAATCAACATCGAACTCGGCTGTTGCGACGGTCGGGTTTCATCTCAATAGATAATTCAAAATAATAAATAACAACATTCTATTCAATATAATTAACACAAAATGCTGTATACTTAATAAAATCATTAAATTCAATTGAGGAATTTAGCGTGGATGAGCAAATTTCCAATATGTCGTTCTCCATACCGACAGATACACACTTGAGGGAACAGCAAACAAAATGGCTGCCACCGGCTTCGACTCGCAGCTTATGGCATGTCACAAATGGTCCTGTATAAATATCCTGTGCACTTTAAAGTCTTGAAAGTATAAAAGATACTATTCCTGCCAAGGAAGTTCTACTCTGGATTGGGTTGATTTTCAAATTGGTGGAGAAAAACCGAGTTTTCATCTTCACCTTGTACAGAAGACATAGAAAAGGAAAAGAACCGTAGTATCCCGGATGTAGATAATTTTCTCCTCGTTCCTACGAAAAAATCGGAAGAAAATCGGTTGATTCATGACAATTAAAATATGTTTTTTAGCGGGCCATGTCGTTTCGAGAGCTGATCTCAGTTGAATATATCGAAGAAATTCGAAATATTCCCTTTTTATTTGAAGAAAATAAAGACACCACGTTAAATTTATTGAACTTCTGTTTATTAAATTTTAAAGAACAGATGATAACCATTCTGTAGATATAAATTCGTTTTCATTCAGCCAAAATTATACCCCATGACGAATATTTTAAAACTTCAAATTTTCATTTTTTTTTTCGTTCGCCAGCCATTTTGTCGCTGGTTTTGAGTACCTAATAATGTAATAACAATGGGTGTAAACAGCGACGGAGTTAGCGAGTTAGGCAGTATTGGGTTAGACCAATGTTATACCTCGTTTAAGACCGATGTAATATCGTGTTGGTCGTCAATGAATCAGTGTTATTGTTAAGACAATGTTAATTAATTCTTACCTTGCTTTATTACTGTGTAAATGTTTGAGTGAAAGATGATGCAGCTTCCGCCAACAGGATAGTGAAAATAGAAGCTGGAATGGGAATTCCCGAAAAAATATAACACTTCGACGAAATCAATTTTTGTTTAAATTACAGTCTTTAAAAGACAGTTTGTCAATCCGTTAAAAAAATTGAGTGTTCGATAAGTTTCTCACTTCACACTATACTATGGCTATATCTAGATCTAATTCGTCAGGTAGAAAGAGCATTAGGTTTATCCGATTCTAGATATTAATTATGCGAACTATCAATTTACAACTACAAACTACAATGGCAGCGTCCTTATCAAGAGGACAGCTTTTTCATAATAAGCTGAGTTATTGTACGCTATCATCATTCCGCCTTGAATGGATCAGATTGTATTCGGGGAATCCTCCCAAGGTCAAATAAAACGTTACACTTATAATGGGCTTTAAATATTTTCTCTTCTCTTTGCCCTTGCTCATGTTCGTGATGGTGTTTTTCTTCACTTATATTTTAGTTTTACAAGATCTAGATCTAGTTCTAGATCTAGATCTAGATATTGTATATATATATATATATATATATATATATATATATATAAATATATATATATATATATATATATATAAAAATATATATATATAGGCCCTATATATATATATGCAGGTTTCACAAAAATGGGACCCAATGATAACCCTTCAATTAATCTTTCTCAAAGTCTAATTGATGAATCTTCTTAACAATTGGTCCATGTATAGCTTTGACATCGCAGATATAAAAAGCATTTATATTGTGAAATTTCCTTTCAATTTGTTGTTTTATGAATATTTTTTGGGTGCGAACGGCAGCAATTGAGACTACTAGCATTTCCCTCTTTTTATAAAGTCCTTTTTCACCTTAAGGTAGATGAGGTCAACGACCTTTCATTCTGTTTTTCTTTAATCTCATGTGAAAGAGAGTTGTTCAAAGAAAAGGTAGGTTTCAGATTTTTGATATTATGTAACAATTGTGGTCTACGAATGAACACACAGTAAAAGCTGAAAAAAACGGTTGAAAAACATGTAGAAGCGCCGTTTTATGATCTGGAGTGAAAGAAAATGTATTCCTACGGCCATTTATCCTGTAAAAGACACGAAAGAAATCATAGGTAACTCTAAATGAGAGTGAGAATATTATGAGACTTCTAGCGGTCTGCGTGACCTTACATCCGGACATCTTTGGATGTCTCTTATGTCCGCCTGCTGACGTCCGCAAAACAATGTAGACAATGAGCGACCATCAGAAAGGAGACTGATCAGGTTAGATTCGGAGACCGTTCAGGTTAGATTCGGTTGCATATTAGCAAAACCTGCTTTGGCTTATCGTGAGTGAAACTTATGTAAAGAAGTCTGGCAATTGATAGGCTTTCATGATATATTACGTTCTAATAAATAAAGATGAGATAATTGGCAATATGGGAGGTTTAGAAGTCCATTACAACGATAGTGACTCTACATCTTCACTATGCACAGTCTTCTTCGCATAACAATACAATATTACTAAAAACGCATTTAATCGAGAGAGAGAGAGAGAAAATAATACTAATAGCACAGGTTCAAGTAGAGTTCAAGATTTGTCAGCCACCGCTACCATCCCGTCCCCGTATTCCGCGAAGGAATTACCTCTTTTTTCCACTATTCTCACAACTTTCATCATGTTTTCTTTTCCACTCTGTCTCTGTCTCTGTTCTTCTTTCTTTCTCTCTGTCTGTCTGTCTGTCTGTCTGTCTGTCTCTCCCCCCTCTCTCTCTTTGTCTGATTCTCTCTCTCTCTGCGGTTCTCTTTTTGCTTTTCTGAGTTTTCTCTCACTTTACAAGAGTCCTTAATGTCAAAAATATGATAGAAGGAATCTCAGTTATCCTATAATAACATTGTTCATGTACAATTGTTTTACCTAATGTACCTGAATAATTGAATTTAATGCATTACAATGAATCTGTACTGTTATATTTTTAATTTTTATATAATACATGTATTATATTTATATCTGTTCCAGAAATCCATCCCATCGTTTGTTGATTTCCTTCAGTTAAAGGTGAGGGGTGGGGCAGGTGGCCAAGGATTCCCAAAGTATGGCGGCTTTGGAGGTGATGGTGGCAGAGTCGTCATATCTGCTCATAAGAATGTTAAGACTCTCAGGCAAGTCGCACAAAAGTATCCAAGTCAAATGTGCAAGGCAGGAACTGGAGAAAACAGCTCGTAAGTTAAAATTTTTGTTGTTGTTATTTTATTGACGATCTTTCTGAGAGAATAAAAGACTTTACAAGACTGTTTGAAATAAAAATAGAGCACCCTACAAATAAGTAAAGTCATCATTTTTATAAGTATTTGAAATATTTCCTGTCTTTGACTAGATTGCTTTAACTTTAACTTCAACAGTAAAAGAAGTTTGATTTATCCATAAAGGATCATATAATTTGAACTCTTATGAATGCACAGAGGAAATTAAAATTATTATTATCGGCTAAGATAAATTATTATAGTCTCTTTTAAAGTGGAGATTAATGCTAAAGTATTGATTGCGAATGAACATTTGCCTTTTGTGATTGTGATTACTTGTAAGCTGTATGACTATTTTTGTCTTACTCATATTTAAACTCCATTTATTTCATATGAATCTTTCAATTCTTACCCATTCTCATTGAAAGATAAAGCTGTCTAGATATTGTAATCTTTGTCATTGGATATAATGTTTTTTCAGTAATTCTTATATTGATTGCTTTCAGTAAATTTCGCTTGCTTGGAGACAAGGGGAAGGATTTACAGATTCATGTACCAAAAGGAGTAATAGTTCACAAAGCTGATAGCGAGAAAGGTAAAGTACTTAATTTTTTTGGTCCCGTATATTTGCATGCCGCTGGTCAGTCTAAGCACACCTACGCTAGTGACGGGTCATACACATTTGCATCTCACCCGGACCTTCCAGCAAGACATCTCACCCGGCCTTCCAAAGACGTTAGTGGCGGGTCCCGTATAACTGCACTGCAGTGCACTCAAAGACGGGTTTTGGGAATGTCTCTATTCTGACCAATTATGCTGATCAACCCACGCCACGCCAAACAGAGAAAGTCTATTATTCTAAAGGGTAAAAGTGATAGTTCATTTCCAAGGCTAACACACACTCAATATATTTCTTATAAAGAGATACAACAATACACAGGAGTTCTATTGCAAATGCAGGCTGTGGACCCTCTGCAAAGTGTACAAAACTAAAGACTCTTGTCTTTGTATGACTGATGCAACTTCTGGACAGATGTCAATTACTTTAGTTAGAAGCTCCACCCACAAGCAAGAAATAGTGATTGATATAAATAAATGATATCAGTGGCCAATCACATTGCACACCTAAGGTCAGCCTGAATGGAGGGCGGGACCTTCAGTCAATAGAAAGAAACCATGTTCAGGGTTAACCAATCAAGGGGAGCATTGTGTTGATGGTTATATTGTCAAACGTCACATACGTCAAAATATATATCCACCTCTTTTTCACATAAGATTAAAGAGGTTAGAGTGTTGAAGGTACAGGGGAAAATTGAAGCTTTCATCTGAGTTCAGCGACCAGCAACAGAGGAACTTTGATCTCTCAAACAGGCCCATTTCACATGGTCATGATGTATCTGGACAAGAGAAGGGCGGCTATTTAAAGTGTATAGACATTAGAAACTACAAGAGTCTATCTTCCTACTGTATAGAAAGGACTAAGGAGGAAACTGACATCCAGAAGTGGGGGAAGATGTGAAAAACTACTGGATTGCGTAAGGGGTGGGGCTGTTTGGGAGGTGGATTACTATTGAACTGTAGGAAGGGAACAGCCAAGAATACAAAACGATGGTTACTCATGTCATTGTAAATGAGGAGAGAGGGTGATACTAGTGATAGACATAGGGTAGGGAGGGAGTTTTCAAATGCAAGGGAAGCATGTAGCTGAGGAGAGGTGTTAGGTCTGGGATAGAGCGCGTTGCCGTAGCTGGGGCGGCACACGCTTGTGAAAGCAATAAACTTGGGGGCCTGTTTCTTTTATCATGGGAATGGGTTACCTATGCACATTGGACTTGGTCATGGGATTAGCGAAAAGCGGTTGGACATTTCCTGTAGTATTAGTATTATAGTACCATCATTTTATTTAGATGTGAGAATGAAATTGATTCCTTAAGAAATAAAGATATAGTGATGTTGTTCATTGAAACTCTACTACATAAAATTTGGCACAGCCAACCACGCTATTATTGAATGACTGGAGTAAAGCCTGACCATGCAGCCACGTGCCCCCCACCCACACCTCCTGCTCTATATGTTACCTCATCTCTCTCTCTCTCTCTCTTTTCTCCCTCTCTCTCTCTCTCTCTCTCTCTCTCTCTCTCTCTCTCTCTCTCTTCTCTCTCATTTTCTTCGTCATCTCTATTCGTCTTTCTTTATCTTCCTCGTTCGCTTTATGTCTCCTGCTTGTTTCCTTTCCTCTTTCTCTCTCCCTTTCCATCCCTCCCTCCTCTCTCCGTCTCTCTTATGGCAGTTGTATTTCGTTTTCTTCTTTCTTTTTGTTTTTTCTTTTTGTTTATTGTTGTTATGAGGCTTGCTCTGTTGCTTAACATTGCTCGATTGGTCGTTGCACCAATGGCTCTATTAGTATTAGTTTCATCCAGCATTGTTTAGTGTTTATATTTGTTTCTATGTCTCCTTGTTGCTTATGAAGGTTGGGCACACTGAAGATTTCTCGGTCCAGACTCGTTTTCTATCTTTTAGTATTATATTTATACCTTTCATATTCCTCTTTCATTAGTAATGGGCCAACTGCAGTATTATTCCTTTTCATGTTTAATAAAAGTAGGCTGTAATAGACGTTATTGTTAGTAAACAATGCAATATAAACACGATGACAATAATAACAAAATGAATTGCCCGCTATGTCACCTCACTCAACGAAGATAAAAATACAATCACAATAATCACAGGTACATCGTGGTCATGCGCGGCAGCCTCGTCAGCGGGGCGAGAAAATTATCGGTGCCACGTACGGAAGCCTCGTTCACATCGGAACGAGATTATTGACCCATATTGATGTCAGCCGGCAGGTTAGCCTTACAAGAGTTAAAAGATATGCGCAAACTCAAAGTATCTTATTTCTATAGTGTAGTATGTTTTGATATAAAATATACTTAACTCACATTTGATTTTTTTCTTCTGATTCCAAAGGATAAAAAGTGAGTCCTTTTTTCTTCTTGTTTACTCTCATGCCCTCAGAATAAATTAAACATTATTTTGTATCTAATTTATGAAAATATTTAGTGCTAATGGTGTGCAATAAGTTAATTTTTAATGGACATACATTTCTTTAAAATACTTTGGGCATCACTTCTGTCAACATCACTTTAGTTGACACTCTTCTGAACTTATTGTTCTGAACTTTAGTTGACACAAATTTCAAGTCCCGTTCTGTTCTCTATGTAACATATTATAAAATATAAAAGCATACTTACCTCGTATTATGTTGACGTCCTTTTCTTTTCTCACATCTTATGTTCACACCCAAGTTCTGCAACCCTTCTCACTTAAGGATTTATGTAGGCCTTTTCAACTTTTCCTGAGTCAACAATACGTTGAATCAATTGTGATGAACGCACACGCACACTTCCACATCATCAGGCAATAGACAATAGCTCTCTTCACATCATTTAACTGACTCCCTCTTATCTCAACCTTCTTTATACTCGACATGACATGTCTGATTCCGTAGATGCCTATATATCAAGTATCCACACGTGACAATCTCCTATATAACAAAATGTGTCATAAATCATTATAGTGTAATGCTTTTAAAGTAACTTAGATTCTCTTGGGTTTATAGTGTGTTTGAAATTAAGGGGCGTTTTCTTTTAATTAAGGGAATATGGGAAGGAAAATCTGTGATTCACATTGAATCTATTGTCACTTCAGCCAAGGGATCTTTAACGTGCCCAAAGTGTTGTGATCTGCACACATGACCTCCTTTATATCATCTGTCTCCGATGGGACTAGATGTCAATCCACCTACCTGGACAAGGGGGGTAGATTTCACTTGGGGAAAACAACTTACGAAAAATTGTTCAACTGTCGGGATTTGAACCTGCGACCTTTTGGTTGAGAGGCCGACACCTTGCCTCTGGACTACAGAGTCCCCAAGGTGCAGGTAGCCCTCACTCATTCTGACTTATAACAGTAGGTTGCGTTATCTTGATGGTTGCTCCAAAATTCCATCGTGTTGAAATCTGGGTCTATAATCATTCTTATATTTTACCTCTCCAGTCGACTTGAATCTTGTGGGTGATTCCTGTGTCGTAGCCTCAGGCGGCACAGGAGGAAACCATCAAACCAATTTCTTAGGCGTAAGAGGAGATCACCATTTCATCAATTTAGAATTGAAGTTACTGGCTGATGTTGGGCTAGTTGGGTATGTAATGTGGTGTTTTTATCAAATTCTATTTTTGTAGGTCACGGTGGAAATGGGGGTATTCCTTTTACCTACCATATTTAATGTATTTTCTCAACATATGATTTTTATTCGACACTTAATTCCCAAATTTTCATTTGAGGATGACAAAAAGCTCATTCCGGTATTATTTTTTATCTGATCACATTTTTATTTTATTTTTATCTCTTACTTACAGTCATCCTCTGACTCTTTAGCCATGACAGTCTGTCTTATTTATCAAAATCTCCAAACCTATTGTTGTATAATTTCTGAAAATACTATAAATATGATAATTGTAATATAATAAAAAGTTTACATGATACATATTTCAAACACTCTGCATTCACTAAATTATATTATAATTGTTTTTTATCGTATACTTTCCTCAGTTTCCCCAATGCTGGTAAATCTACTCTTCTCAAGGCTCTCTCTAAAGCAAAACCAGAAATTGCAGCCTATCCATGTAAGTGTCACAATAAAGGGTATTGAATATCAAGCTAATAATAAATACACTCCTCCTGCATACAAAGAGAAGTAACATTTTACCAGGAATATCACAGATTAACATCATTTCCTGATTGTTGCAGACTAAATGCATCTATAACTCTGTCTTATTCTCCCTCTGTCTCTGTGTGTGTGTGTTTTTTCTTTGCCTTTGTCTGTCTGTCTGTCTCTTCTCTCTCACTGTCTCCTTTGTCTCCTCTGTCTCTCTCCCTCTCTCTCTCTGTCTCTCTGTCTCTGTCTCTGTCTCACTCTCTCTCTCTCTCTGTCTCTCTGTCTCTCTGTCTCTGTCTCTGTCTCTCTCTCTCTCTCTCTCTCTCTCTCTCTCTCTCTCTCTCTCTCTCTCTCTCTCTCTCTCTCTCTCTCTCTCTCTCTCTCTCTCTCTTTCTCTCTTTTCCTCTCTCTCTTCTATCTATCTATCTATTTATCTATCTATCTACATATATCTCTCTTTCTCTATCGATCTATCTATTTATCTATCTATCTACATGTATCTCTCTCTCTGTCTCTGTCTCTCTCTGTCTCTCTGTCTCTCTGTCTCTGTCTGTCTGTCTGTCTGTCTGTCTGTCTGTCTGTCTGTCTGTCTGTCTCTCTCTCTCTCTCTCTCTCTCTCTCTCTCTCTCTCTCTCTCTCTCTCTCTCTCTCTCTCTCTCTCTTCCCCCCCCTCTCTCTTCTTCTTTTTTTCTTTCATGTGTTATTTCAAATTCTAGTTAGTATGTTAATACATTGAAGAAAAAAGCCTTGTCAATATCAGTCTTTTACCTTTATGAAATTAATGTAATATATCAACCAAAGTCTGAGTTTTGGGGGAAAATTACACGTTAGTGACAAAAACCCAGGCAGGAGATACAGTAGTGATTGCCGTAATGCCTGTTTCACCTAAATGCCCGCAATCTCAGTGAAACCAATTTTTTCTTTATAAATTGCCCCTCTAAATGCCTGTTTTAAAACCAAGATTTTCGCCAAAATGCCCGTCTCAACAGCAACTAGAAGTGTCAATTTCTGCACATTGACATAAATTACATCTGTAACTGATTAACAATTTTTTTTTTGTACATGTAATCCCATCGCTAATATGGCTTATGTCCGTCAACAATAGGCCATGCATTGTAACCACCCTTATTACCTATCCAAGGTACTGCAATAAAAGATGGCCAGTCTTCTCTTCTTAACTCCACCCACTGTACAGCACATCCTTTGTCCCGTTGGATCACTGATTTGTCATTGGGAAATTAGAATTGAACAGTCCTCTGAGCTCCGCCCACACTTCTTTTTGATGTTGTAAGTGGCATGCAATCACCTGGCGTTTTTAATAAACGAAGCACTCACTCCGATAAAGGGAAAAGGTGTGAACAATTTTATTGCTTCCCTGTCTCGCATTGGCCGTATCCATTGTGTCTTCGTGGCGAGCGATGGTCAACCCATCCGTGCACTCACCGCCACAGTGCTAAATGGTTTCCAGGCATCCCTATTTCTCGCATTTAATTTTTCGTAAAACTGATGACTGTTCTAAAACAATTGACCTGGATATGCATCTTTATCCTTGGATATCCATTGTCTTAATTTTAACATGAAAAATATGAATCTTGGTAAACCATTTAGCACTGTGGCGGTGAGTGCACGGATGGGTTGACCATCGCTCGCCACGAAGACACAATGGATACGGCCAATGCGAGACAGGGAAGCAATAAAATTGTTCACACCTTTGTATATTGCTTTTGCCCTTTGGTGACAAAAACAGATAATATTATATTATGTCTCATTGTTTCAGTTACCACCATTTCGCCGCAGATTGGCATGCTGGAGTATAAAGATGGGAGGAAGGTAAAAATGACATTAACTCAATTAACTGCCTCACATCGCAATCCAATTATCTAGGTTACGCCCCCGCGGTCCAGCTGTGCAGTGGCATGCCACACCCCTGGACCAGCTGTTATTGTTATTATACTATTGTTGAAAACATGTCCCGAGTCTCCTATCTATTGAGATATTTTCATTACTTTTTTCAGGATGAATTAAGAAATGACAGAGGATTCGATACATTCTTTGCTTCTCACACACACACACACACACACATGTATATTTTGAAAGATATAAAGACAAAGAGCATTTTGTGATATTTTTTTCTTGATTTATTGCCGCATTCACACCGCCATCAGCTGTTTGTTGTGCTCTAGGTCTACCAGTTGCATCGGGACTCAAGCTGCCTGTTGAATTTGATGGTAATTAGATACATCTGATAGACAGTTGCATCCTCACTGTCCCAGTTTATATAAATCTCTCTAAGAACATCCTCAGCATTAAGGTTTGTCTGGTTATAGCTGGCCATGTCATTATATAAAACCCCTTCCTGAAATCAAACAAAAACATTGCTAAATCGTAATCCAAAATCTCACATCGAAGTGAGACGCGATAAACAAAGTCATGGAAACAGGGCTTTTTATTCTTCTCTGAAATAAAGAGTTCCATTTTTAAAAATAACGAAATGCGATCATCTGAGTATACTCGTGCTTGGTTTGACAGCGTGTATCATTGTGTACGAAATAACTCGTGCCATGTCCCCAAAAGTAGGTCACACTATCCGAGTAAACTCGTGCTGTGGGTAAAATTGGTTACGATTCAAGGTTATAAATCTTTGCTACCAGAAGAGATGTCTTTGTTTTTCCATGCATCTGACCCATGACTCTACTCCTCATTATTTTTCTAATCTTGTCATCAAAATACATGTAATATGATATTAGAAGACATGGTCAGAACAGAAAGTGATGGGACAGTTAAAATTTTAATGGATAAGGGTGGGAAAAAAAAGAAGCAAAATTTGTTAAGAACATAACAACCTGACAACAATTTGAAATTGAACACGTTATATATGTTTTGTCAAAGGACTGCTCAGAATTGCTTGGTTCTTTTTTTAATTTTTTGTTTATAGATTTACACAATAAATCATTAATGAATCTGAAAATCAGACTATGATGTTAAATTTGGCTGTATGTTTCAGATCTCTGTAGCTGACTTGCCAGGTTTAATTGAAGGAGCCCACATGAATCATGGCATGGGAATAAAGTTTCTGCGTCCACGCAGAGCGGACAAAGTTATTGATTTTTGTGTTGGACATCAACCCCTTTCAGTTGTCTGATAAATATCCGGAACGCTCAGCTTTTGAAACTTTGCTTCTCTTGAACAAAGTAATTTGTAATTAAGTATTCTTGTGTGTGTTTGAGTTCTTAGATATCCAATCTTTCAATACGTGATTATTTTTAGGTATAGCAGGAAGTATACTTAGCGGCAACCATCTCTTAACAATTATGATTATAGGACGTCTGAAGATGTAATGGCATTCCACGTTAGCAACCCATTGTCAGTAGATGATTAGATATTATTCTTTATCTTGACAATCCATGAATGACTAAATCTAAATGCTTAATTTGATACTTTTTAGAGATAGATGTAGAAATTTGTTAAAATTTGATTTAGTAGTAGGACTTAATCGTAACCAATGATCAGATAACAATACTTTTTTTTACCCTTCAAACATTCATTTGTGATTTACGATGTGCCTGAAAGATATGGTCTGGATTGCTTTTATTGTCTTACTAAACAAATCTACATCTACTGTAATAATAAGAAAATGTATTCCATCTTTAAACGTTGTAGGGTTTTGTTGAAGGGGGGGGGGGGGGGGGGGGCATTCTTTTATTTGAGTACACCAATGTTAAGGTCTTGCCATCTTCTGTTTTGGGTGTCTTTTTACTTTGGTACAGTATTCTCTCAGAAAACACACACACACACTAATGCTTGTACACACACACACATATATATATATATATATATATATATATATATATATATATATATATAAATATATATATATATGTGTGTGTATATTTATTTATACAATCTTATTTGCATTTAAAAGATTTTGGTAGCTGATTGGTTTCTTCTTTGTTCTTTAAAAAAAAAGGAACTTGAGGAATATGGACATGGCATGTTAGAGAAACCGGCAATCCTTGCTCTGAATAAGATTGACACTGACGCCTCTGGCACTAGAGTGGAGAAGTTGTTAGACTGCATCAACAACTTACCAGGTACGGCTGAAGGAAGCCTGTTTACAGCTATTAATATATATGATTACAATACACAGCCATAAGGTAAAAAATGTATTTAGTACAGGGGTTTTTTGGCTTCAAGTCCATAAATCTGTTTTTACCTTGAAAAGTATGTGTAAGAGGATTAACTGTGAGTTTTGTTTAATGAAACAGTAAGTCACCGACAAACTCAGAGGGATTGGGATGAAACTCATGAGACATCATTCTGAGTGCAGAACTACCGTCACACTTTGTTGGCTATCGGGGTGACGTGCCATAAACTCTAAATTTTTTAGCACACTGACAGAACTCTTAACAATGATATTAATGGTTTCTTGATGACTCAAAACAAATGCAGAGAATGGATTTTTAACAAAATACAATAGATGTGTTGAATTGACATAACACTGTCATGATAGGTTTAGATCTTACCAGGGCTAGGTCTAAATCTATTCAATTCAATTAAAAAAACTTTTATATCATCCCCGAAGAGCAATTATTTATATGCACACAATAAAATAATTACAATGCACAAAATCTAATGCAGTAGTGACCGCCTAAATGCCCGCTGCCATAATGCCCCTTTCACCTAAATGCCTACAATCTCAATGAAACCAATTTTTCTATATAAATTGCCCCTCTAAATGCCCGCAATCTTAGTGAAACCGATTTTCTTCTTTATAAATTGCCCCTCTAAATGCCTGTTTCAAAACCAAGATTTTTGCCTAAATGCCTAGTCTCAATAGCAACTGCAGGTATCATCTTCTCCAAATTATCATAAAGTACGTCCATCATTGATTAAAACTCTTTTTAGAAATATCATACATTCATATAATCCCACCGCTAATATGGCTTATGCCTGTAAACAATGTGCCATTGCCATGCATTGTTACCATCCTTCATTACCTATCCAATGTACTGTAATAAAAGATACCCAGCCTTTTCTTCCTAACTCCACCCACTGTAAACCACAGCCTGTGTCTCATTGGATCCCTGGTTTGTCACCGGGCAATTAGAATTGAACAGTCTTCTGGACTCCACCCACCGCTCTTTCTTCATGTCGTAAGTGGCATTAAGTCACCTGGCTTTTTTTAAAAGACCGGGTTCTCATCGCGATCGAGGGACAAGGTGTGAACAGTTTTATTGCTCCCCTGTCTGGCATTGGCCGTATCCATTGGGCCTTTGGGACCCACTAAACTATTGCCCTTGACCTATATTTGCCCAAATGCCTGTGTCGTCTAAATGCCAGTTTTCTCTGCTTCCCAAGCACCGGGCATTTAGGCGGTCACCACTGTATAAAGTTTGCCATTGACCAAAACCACTTTCCACATACACAGATTAAAAAAATATGACAAAATGCCAAACAGCATGAATGCAACATATAACACAAATACATTGTATTCACACATGCATAAGACAAGAGGTACAAATTATAATCTCTCTTTCTCTGTCTCTCTCTGTCTCTGTCTCTCTCTCTCTCTCTCTCTCTCTCTCTCTCTCTCTCTCTCTCTCTCTCTCTCTCTCTCTCTCTCTCTCTCTCTCTCTCTCTCTCTCTCTCTCTCTCTCTCTCTCTCTCTCTCTCTCTCTCTCTCTCTCTCTCTCT
Organism: Doris montereyensis; assembly: GCA_037039925.1. Classification (NCBI taxonomy): domain Eukaryota; kingdom Metazoa; phylum Mollusca; class Gastropoda; order Nudibranchia; family Dorididae; genus Doris; species Doris montereyensis. The sequence goes on along the minus strand of JAXRKP010000011.1, from coordinate 454,779 downwards.
CTCTCTCTCTCTCTCTCTCTCTCTCTCTCTCTCTCTCTCTCTCTCTCTCTCTGTCTCTCTCTGTCTCTCTCTCTCTCTCTCTCTCTCTCTCTCTCTCTCTCTCTCTCTCTCTCTCTCTCTCTCTCTCTCTCTCTCTCTCTCTCTCTCTCTCTCTCTCTCTCTCTCTCTCTCTCTCTCTCTCTCTCTCTCTCTCTCTCTCTCTCTCTCTCTCTCTCTCTCTCTCTCTCTCTCTCTCTCTCTCTCTCTCTCTCTCTCTCTCTCTCTCTCTCTCTCTCTCTCTCTCTCTCTCTCTCTCGCTCTCTCTCTCTCTCTCTCTCTCTCTCTCTCTCTCTCTCTCTCTCTCTCTCTCTCTCTCTCTCTCTCTCTCTCTCTCTCTCTCTCTCTCTCTCTCTCTCTCTCTCTCTCTCTCTCTCTCTCTCTCTCTCTCTCTCTCTCGTAGAGTATTGACATGAGAGCTTTGCTTTTATATACGTTATGGAGAATAAAAATGGTTGACACAAAGGATGTTTATATAAGTGGTGCCCACTGATTCTGTCCTGTCTTTTCATGTGTAGTTTTTACTTGCTCCAGTTCATTTCTTCTGTATTCATTCTTGCTGTCCTGTCTTTTCCTGTCAAGTGTATTTTTTACTTGCTGTAGTTCATTCTTCTGTATTCACTCTGCTGTCCTGTCTTTTCAGGTGTATTTTTTACTTGCTGTAGTTCGTTCCTTTGTATTTACTCTGCTGTGGCACTTTTTTCAGATATATACTTTACACTTGGAATAATTTCTCTTTTAAGATTCTCTGCATCAAGTAAATGCAGACCTCCGCCCTTCACAGCTAGCTCAATTTGACAGCATCATGACTATTTCTGCCATGAAAAACAAAAGAGTTTCTAATTTGAAACAAATTCTGCGTCATGTGATGGATGAGTATGCAGAGGCAAAAGACTTGAAGCACTGGCTGAAGAGGAAAGTGCAGAGCAGGAATGGACTGATCTTCATAAAGAACAAACGAAAAAAATACTTGTTTGATTATGTTTCAATCTTACATCATACTTTCTTATTATATAATTGATTAGAGGTATAATGAATAAAATAAACTGGAAAATGAATCGTGCAAATACTTTTAGTGCTAAGTTGTATAAAGTAATGATGCATGCCTACTCCACATCTTAAAACCTTCAATGTTTTTTATAGGCATCAGCATGGCCACAGAGGAAAATCTGTCATAGAAAAAGGTAGCTTTTTTGTCTCCTGTGAATGTATTATATTTAAACAGTTTCTTTATAGTTGGCTAAAAAATTAGTGTAGCGCTCTTCTTTCTTGTAGATGCCAGAGATTAAAAAGATTTCTTTTGCAATTTATTCCACACAAACATCCACTATCTTGTAAGTTGCAAATTCATGGATCTTTACGTGGTTGCTGCTAGAATCCTAGTTTTGAGAAATACCCATTTAAAGTTAACAACAGATGATAGATAAACTTCAATTGAGTGGTAGATAAAGAAAGTAGATCTGTGATAAGACCGAGATTCAAGAAACATTTGCTATCATTGCTAGATGGTTTCTTTTCATCATTGATTTAACTTGTCCAGAGCTCAGTGTTAGGGATGGTCTTTTGAATGTTGCCAAGTAGGCCTATGTCTACATTGACAACAACAAAAAGTTGCTTTGCCGATATCTTCCACTCGTTCCACTAATTAATGAGTCATATCTTATGATGATCAGACAGGAGCATGGGAAAAAATGAAATGAAGTCACTTTTAGATATCGACATAATGAAAATGAGGATAAATACTTTTAGTTTTGAAATTTCCTGAAATAATAAATTTGACAGAAATCTTAAAATTCAACGTAAATTAACTCACTTGAGACTGATGCGTCACATTATGGGCATCACCAGTGTGTTCAACTGGACAGATGTACTGGCACATCAGCTTTGACAATTGATATCTACTATAATAATGCACATAGAGTGTAAGGAATCAGCTCTAATGCGAGTTAAGCCCTTTACTTCTTTTCATGCAAAGTTTCATGGAAATCGGTCAATAACTTTATGAGTTATTGCACTTCAAAGGGAAGTTACTGTAATCATTCTCACCATTTCGTTGAGAGTTGAAAACAGTACACTTCTACCAGAACAATGGCTTCTGATGAACATATGACTAAACAAAACAATTTTTCACTGTTGTTTACCGTTTCTAGCGAGTCAGAATATGAGTGTAATGATGATCAAGATCCAAAATATCTTCCTAGATTTATAGATAATCATGAAAGATCTGATTTCAATTTTTTTTTTGGAAAGATAAGAAATGTATTATATTCAATAAATCTTTTTTTTTTTAAAGCTTTACATTACAGTTTTAATTTCAATTGTCCTGTAATGATCATTGTTTATTATCTGTATGAAAAGGGCATGGAAATATGATGAATCTGGAATTTTTGGTGATTGAATAAAATAGCAACCTAGAATTGCCAGTCTCCAGCGTATGTGAAAATTTGTTGGGCCCAGTCTCAAGTTAATTGGTACAAGACAAGCATAAAAGTGAGATAAAGGTCAAGATAAAAAAAATAATTTATAGTTTGTATCCCCATACAAGTGCAGGATCACCGACTGTACATAATTTATCCCCCAGCAGGCCATTTCATTCAAAGTCCTTCCCAACTCCATTTAGGGAGCAAACAGTACAGCAATCTGTTTGTTCTAACACTGATGAGATCTTTCTTTACCTTTAGCCAGGTACTCATTCACTCCTGGGTTGAATGAGGAAAGTAGAGTGAAGTGCCTTTCCTAAGAGTACAACGTTGTGAGAAAAAACACATGAGCCAACCAAGGGTTTTGAATCAGTTCTGTTGTGATTACAAACTCACAACACTGTGGTTTCGCTACGATACCTCTGTGAGGACTTCCTGTTTAACCACAGCATAATATACAGGGTTATGGGAAAATAGTATGAAACATAAATGTGTAAGTAAAGTCATTGCAAATTGTTTAATTTATGAGTATGTATGTATGAGTATGATCTTTGTACTTTTGAGATGTTGCCATCGCAAATATATTTCTTCTTAATGTGAACATCAAATCTTGTTTTTATTTGCCTGTCTTTTGCTATGTTGTGTTGCAGTAAAACAATAAGCTGTGTATGGTTTAAGATAAAGAGCCGTAACCTCACATATGTTTGCTAACTCTTTCACTTCTGTCGTCATCCTTATTCTTCATTACACATTTTCCTTGTTACTGTAATCCATGTGAATTCTTTTCATCACCCTCTTTCTCACTCTCATGTCACCACTTGTGTTGAATAATGTTTCCCTATGGTGGATACCATGAGCTTGCCGTAAGAATACAACAAGGTAATACATGTACTAATACGAATCTGTGTGAAAAGTTATAGCATTGAATGTTTTTTGAGAGTAGAGACAGGAACACTTATCTTTAGCCCAAGCATGGGAGGGAGAAGGAAATGCTTTGATGTTGGAGTTGGAGACATTGCAAATGTGACCACGAGAAAAGTGTTTTGCATTTTTATCAAGTTTACCTAATCCATGTCAGGCTGTTGAAAATGAGAAAGTAGTCTTCTTCTCCTTCTTTCAGCTTGTCTTGCTGTTTGCAGGGTTGCTGTAACGAATGGGGTTACCAATGCTATTTCTCCAAAGATTTTGATCTCGTTAACTCCAATTTCTCTCATATCTGCATATTATTTATATTTGGTCTTCCTCTTTTTTCTTTTGCCTTTGTTACAATAGTTACATATTAAAACAGACATTACCAGGTCTCTCTTATTATTTTTTTTACAAATTTTTCTTCCAACTTATAAAGAAAGGACACAGAAATAGTCCTTTTGAATAAGTCAAGGGCAAAGAAGAATCAAAAATGGTATCAGAATTTACATCTACTTTTCATATCCACCTCAGCTATGGTACTCCTTCGTTTCTGAGGAGCTTGTCAATTTAAGGTATCACATCATGGTCAAACATACCATCCGTGAAGCTTGACATGATTGTCCAATGATTCATACGGGAATGAATTAAGCTTCATAAATCATATGTTGATAGACTATCACAAGCCTTTAATATCCTGACACACTCCAAGGATAAATAAACCCTCTCCAAAAGTAGTTTCCATATATACATTCATTTACTATTAGCATACCTCTGGGTTCAAAAAAACTTCTGCAAAATTTTCCAGCTTAAAAGGAAATCTTTTGTGGAAAACATATTATTTAGACCTGATTGTGATGTTTAAAGTATAATTTGGTCATACATTTTTTATTCCGTGTCCTTTTTTCTTTGTTTCTGTAATGGCCAAAATGTCTACTTTGAATTTTTTCATTTCTTCAGCTAATTCTAACTCTTTTCCATTTATTGCCCTAATATTCCATGTTCCAAAAATCAGTCCATATTATCTTTTAAAGTTCAATCCGGGTATATCATATTTCCTGCTTTGAATCAGTTTGGTTTTGGACAAGCAAGGGATTAGCCCACTGTACCCTGGGTAGATGGCAGGGTTGCCACCTTGAGGCCCCCTACCGGGCTTTGTTATTTTCTGTCAGGGTTAACTCCCTCAGTCTTTGGTCAACGAAGACCGACCTGCAAGGCAGCAGGTTGTTTTCTGTCAGGGTTAACTCCCTAAGCCTTTGGTCAACCAAGACCCGCCTTTGGCCTAACCCCGTACAGGTGCTTACCTGTCCACTGCCCAGAAGCTAATACACATCTTAAATTGGGCAGGGAGAATTTAGAACAAGTTTAAAGCTACAATTACCTAGGAGTAATGATTAACTCAGAGGGAAAACTAAGATAAGAAATCAGCCAAAGAATCCAAAAGTCAATGACAATATATAACCATCTAGGAAAGGCATTTGTAGGTAAACAAGAATTGTCAACAAAAACCAAAATGGCAGTATTCAAAACAGTTTATTATCCTACTTTCCTCTATGACAGCGAAATCTAGAGAGTACAGTACAGTACAAGCAGCTGAAATGAAGTATCTAAGAAGAGTAGTAGGAAAACTAAAAGAGACAAAATCAGAAACACAACAGTAAGAGATCAAACCAAAGCAGATGGCATAAAAACTAAGATAGAAACAAATCAACTGAGATGGTTTGGGCATGTAAATAGAATGAATGACAATGTCAATAGAATAGCAAAATCAGTATACAGTGCTAAAACCCAAGGTAAAAGATCAAAGGGCAAACCTCAGAGAAAGTGGGAAGAAGATATAAAATAGGCATTAAAGCAAAGAAATTTAACTTTTATGGAAGGAAACAGAAAATGTCAGGACAGGGCAGTCTGGAGAAAGATCATTTCGGGATTCTAAACAAAATGGGAACTGATAAAGAAAGAAAGAAAGTTTTAGAAATAAAAGTGGATTGTTTACTTTAAGTCTTAAAATTAAAAGTACATGAATACATGTAGTCACAATTCAGCCAGATCATTTTCACATTACTTATCATAGATTTCAGTATGAAATTGCTGTCAAATTATAAAAAATTTGGGAGCAAAAAGGTGTGGTGAAGGGATACATAGTTTTTTAAAATTTAACCCTAATCGTACGCATTGGGTACCCCATCGGTTGTTTTTATATTCATTCAAATGCTTAAAATGGAAATTTTTCTTTGAAACTTTCAGCATTCCATTTCCATTCCTCAAAATATTATTCAATCAAACAACCATGCCAAATTTATTACAAAAGGTTTTATATTTTAATGACCAGTTGCCATTTCGTAATACACACTATTTTGGTGAAATGGGGTACTGTACTTCTGTACCCCCACATCTCAAAGGGAAGAAAACTTCATTTATACTGATTCGTCTGAATGGGGTAATTCAGACAACCCATTAGGAAAACATGTTTATCGAATCTAACTGGGTCTAAGAAAATGCCTCTCTCTCAGTATGTCGCTCTCTCTCTCTCTTTCTCTGTCTGTCTCTCTCAGTCTCAGTGCTTTACTCTATGTCTGGGTTTCAATGTCTGTGTGTCTCTCTCTCCCTCCTCACTCTGTCTCTCCCTCAGTTTGTGTGTATCTCTTTCTCTCTCTCTATCTGTCTCTTTCTCTCTATCTGTCTGTCTTGCTCTGTGTATCTCTGTCTGTCTGCCCCTTTCTCTTTTGTAAATGTGTTAACTAAGTCACCTCATGTTATATGTGACAAGGTAAACATGTACATGTATTTTGTGTTTATTCTCTATATATGAAACATGGGGTAACTTAGTCACCCCATTCATATGAATAAGTTTATACGTGTACACTACATGTATTGTGTTTTTCACTATAGGAAACCTGGGGTGCCTCAGTCATAGAAAAACGTGTCATAGGATTAGGGCAGGTTAGAATGGCAAGGGCTTTTACATGTACCTTTACTCATATTAACAAACAGACTCAGCAAGCTCTTGTGCTGTAAAATCTTTCTTAGGTGCTTTCTTTTGTTGACAGTGAGAGATGTTTGTCAGGTAACTTCAATATGAGATTGACAATGCAGGGAAAGGAAATCTACATAAATATATGTTAATAATATCAATCATTTTACAGTACAAAGACTTTTATGCTCCAGTACCTTTTAAGTTGCAAAATCAAAAAAAAAAGTCGAACTTTTACAAAATTGGCATTACAATTACACTATGACTGATGCTGTGGGTTGGAAAATATTAATTACATGTGAATATTCTTGCTCGTACATAATAATAATTATGATTCCAAATCTGCAAGGTTGAGTGCTATCCATATGTGTAGCACAAACTTGACAAACTGTAGAAAAGGAAACTCATAATGGCTTGCTCAAAACAGCACAGCGCAGCAATAGCTTACATTACTTACAATCAAAGGATGTGAAATCTTCATTGGTGATGTGCACTCAAGAGATGCCACGCTTTTGGCTTGTTGATGGTAAAATAAGGAAAATTATTCCAAGGCCATTACAGTTTACAGCCTCCTATAGCATGAAGCGGAACAGGTGATAATAATCATCTCTTCAACAGGATGCTAGTCTGCCTCTGGTTTATACTTCCAGGCTAGTGCTTGTATTCATTTGCACCTGGGTCCAGTGGGGGAAATGTGTGTTAAGTGTCTTTCACAAGGAACACACCTTCGGACCTAGCATTGCAGGATTTGAACCTGGAACCTGATTATCCCAAGTCCAGCAGTCTAACTAATCAGCCACCAATGCCATTTGAGTTAATACATGTAGTAATACAGTGTATCTGGAAATGACACAATTTGAGAACTTTTTTCGCTCATGTCATGTCATTACCATCTTTCTTACATGCCTCAAGAAAATGTGATGGGTGGACAAGTAAGGTGTAGTGTGCCTGTCCCCACACACACGCATACACCTGTTGTTTCCCATGCGTGCTGTGCTGGCTAAGACACTACATTGCACACATTTGCCACTATCATTGGCAGTGCCTTTCTTAGTCCGAAAAACGCTTAGATTTAATCCAAAAAGAAATATCTAGTCCCCTAAATTCCAAATTAAGCATTTTCGAGTGTAGGCCTACTTACTAGAAATTAGAATATAATATGTGAGCTACTGCTTATGAGCCCTGATTTACATTAGCACAATCGGTAATTATTTCAAGACATATAAAGTAAAGTGTGAGATCTGTCTACCACAATTAATTCATAAAGTGTATGGTGGGTGCATTCAGCAAAGAGATAAGGCAACAATCAAAGTGAAATAAGAGAGTTTGGGTGAATACATTTCAATTCCATCTTTCATCAGGCACACAAAGTAATGATTTTCATCACTTGCTCTTGAAGTTAATCAAAAATTAATTTAAAATATAACACATGTACAAGTAGTAATTTGCTTATGTACTTTATTTCTCTGAACAAACAAAAGAAGTGTAAATATTGTGGGTCCTTGTTGATCTTCAATTCACACGAAGAAAGGGCAATCTAGAGATGTAACAAGGAAAACTATTCATTCCATAAATTATCTCTTCATAAAAATGAACGAGGCAACTTTTTTGGAAATATCAGTATGAGTATGAGTCAGACATGTAATTTATATCTTGATAATAATTAAAGTAACATGAAAAAATAAGATAATAATGACAATGATATTGTATTACAATATTAAAGGTTTTAAAGATGACAATGATTAATATGACAAAAAAAGGGGGGAATCTGAATGTTGATAGCAGAGAAATTGGGACTTGTGCTGTTGTACTGTTAATTAAGCTAATTGGAAAAAAAGAAAAGGTAAAATTATGTACATGTGTATGAGATAATATCAGTACCCTATAACTTTGACCATCCTTAGAAACACAGTGAGAAATGCTGATTCAATGTACGGAGATGATCAGATTTTAATGACCCTGAATACAAAGCAGAACACAATGGTTGAATCAGGTTTTCTTGTGAGAAATGAATACATTTATGATGTGAGAACATTTATGGTACATGTCCAAATTTACCACAAATGAGTAGCGCACCAAGAGAGGCCAGAGACCTTGTGACACGCAATGCCCATACAAGCATGCCCGGAGACAATGTTTAGATTGCTCTCCTAATACATGTACATGTATTGTTAAATGAGGATATCTTGATGAAAGCATTCATCAACCCCCCCCCCCTATAAACACACACATAAACAAAATAAACACCAAAGCAAAACAAAGTCAACGACCAATAAAGGTAAGACTGGTAACAGCAACAATGGGAGGAAATAGCCTAACCTCGCAACAAATTAAAACATTGTATGACACAGCAAGAGCAATTAAAAGAAAACACCAATCCAAAACCATAACAACCAACCTAACTTTAAAAAATCCAAACTAGAACACAAGAAATCCAAATTAGAAAAATAACAGATTTAATAATCCCTTACCATTAACACCTTTACAATTACACAATATATCATTATCATAAGAGTTTAATCGATAAAATGAAGCAACAAAATTTGCAACATAAATATTTCTTTCATGACAAGAAGGGGCAACATAGTAAAGAATACAATTACATGATACTATAATAGTAAGAACAAATTCATAAACTGAGTCCATGCTCTTATTTATACCAGGTATACAATGAAATAAAAGAACAATTTCAATAAACAAACCATTTGGACTTCCAAACTGAGAACAGCAATTAAATTGTTATTAATGTTATTATACACTAATAATGAGCATGCTTTTCACAATCTCATTCAAAACATTTTGAAAGACAATTTGTGATATTTCTTCAACAATAAAAACTTTTGTTTTTAAATCTCAACAATTTTTGCTCTTTTGTCTGTTTAAATTTGTTTGCTTGATTGAAATTTACCCCACCCACCATTGCAGTGATCTCATGGTGAATATATGTACAAGACATATAAAAGACCATAAAGACATTTTGCCAATACTTTCTTAGAACGCTTCACTGGAATATACCTATTATCTTGAAATACACCAAGACCGTTCCCACTGGACCAAGCCAGGCCTATATAGTAGGAGCATATCCTGATTTCTATAGACGATACAAAAAGGCCCCCAGGACTAGACACTGGCCCATCACAGCACATCTTCCAGTTCGGCGCCGTTGTACCCATTTACAGCCGTGTGGAGAGGTGTGTTACTACTGTTACATGTCATTCCCTAAGTTTGTTCATTTCATTGAAATTTGTCTGTCCACCACATGGGGAAACAAGATGAAAGATAGTGAAAAAGTGAAAGGACAGAAGTAAGACATACCACTACCAGTAGCCCCTGCCCACCTTTCCCAAAAAACACGATGTCAGGCCTAGAGATATCAGGATTTGAACGTAAACCTCATAGGCTGAAGTCTTGCAGTCGTCCACTCGATCACAAAGCCAAAATATTAAGCATTCACTACGAATGAGTCTTATTTCCGTAGACATGTAGTTTGATGTAGGTTTGGACCCAATCATGATTTTTACCAAGGAAAATATCAGAAATTTAGAAAGATTTAGATGGGAAATGGTAGGCCCCTAGTGCCAGAAGATCTTGAAGGTTTCACAAAAATGAAAGAACAATTACACTACAAATGCTAATACCCTTGCTAAATGCAGAATTTTCATTGAAGTGTTAGTGTTAACAATTGTTATAAAGAACCTTGACATCTTCAGAATATTTTTTTTAAAGGATACTCTCTGTCCTCTATTCGGATATTGTTGTTTTGGTTTATGAAGCAAAAACAGCGTAACATGAAAGTGTAACCATTTTCTTGAATCCAGAAGTAGAATGATAGATGACAACTGGCTATTGTTATAACCACAAAAATGATGTTGTATAAAATAGCCAAAGAGAAGACAGAATTCATCACACTCGATGGTAGCGAAACGGTCAAACCATTGAAGTTTGAAAACATTCACACGTATAACGATGAGCGGCTATATCTATAAATATTCATTGTTGGTAAAATTTTAAACACACATAATAATATTTACTATATACATGTAGAGAATGATCACATTTTTTTTCTTCTCTGGGAAACATGCCAAACTCTTTTTTCCTCTCAACTAAAATTCAATGTTGCAGTGGATATCCTGCAATGGCCGAAATACTCCTTTTAGTTATTTCAAATCAATCTTAACACAAAATGGTAAAGGGTGTTGATTTCATTAATGTACGACAAGAAGTTGAAAGTAAAATCAGGTTCATTGAAATTTATGTTAGGCTACTTTTTTTTCATAGATTCAACTTATTTCGAAGAAGTTGAAAAGCAGGTAGAAACTGCCGCCAATGGCAATGGGACTTGCTTTGTGACTGTCATTGTGCGAAAAAACCGGATGAAGAGTACAGAATAAAATAAAAGCCTATGTTCTTGTTTGTCAAAATCATGCATCATTTTATTTCTAGGAAAAATTTGGGCCATGATTTTGAAACATGTCAAGGTTCAATCGTGAAATCACATTCAACATGAAGTTAGCCAGTTCACAAGGCATGACCTGCATTCTCTTACTTTTAGGGCTCTATTTCTGTTATTTATTTGACTGAATGATTTCAGCTGTAGAACTTTTGACTACATTTTGTACGGGTTTGCAACATCTGGGTTTGCAATTTGCAAAATTTTGGGACAGACAAGAATGTTTTTTTCAAAAATAATCAACACACATCTTTGAATGTTAGAATCATCCATGATGTTCAAAAATTGACCTATAAATTTGTTTGTAAGGTTGATGAAAAGACTATTTTACCCCTACCCAGAACTAGAAGCTGTTGAAACTGCTATAAGATCTTCAACATGCATCTGGTGCACACAGACACTCTTGACTTAACACTAACAGGTCATCTGATAATGGATGAGCTTATGTTATCATTTCCACTTTGTTTACCTTTTGACAAACTGTCGGAGATGAGCCCATGCTATTCATAGAAGAACTTGACTTTCACCTCAAAGCCTCTATAATGGTTTGCATGGTATTTTTGTTTGTTAAAAAGTGTTTTTCATCTAAATGTAATATGTATTTGTTTTACACATTAACACATTTTCACCCAACACCCGTTTGTTTAATAAAAGTACATTCATATCTAAAACAATAAAATTTCTATTGATAAAATCATTGTTTTAAGTCTCTCTTTTCCGTTCCCGATTTTGAACTTGGTGTGTACAGGTGTGGATCCAAACCAAGCAGGTCCATTGCGTTGCCAGCCAGTATGCTGTGCTAAAAAACGTAATTTAAAAAAAAAAAAGAGAACAAAATAGAAAAAGAAAGAATTAATGATTTATCCATAATTGGTGTAGAAAATAAAGAAATTTAAGCCTTAATTATGAGAATCCATTTAATCTTTCCCTCCCTTAACTCATGAGTCACAGACTACCTCAGGTCCGACACAAGATTATGGCGTGGGCACCCAAAGAAAAGGGTGGTTTAAAAAGTTTGTAACTTTTTATATTTTTAAAATTATTTTCTCTTCATTTTATAAACACACACACTGTTCATGAGAGATCAAACTTTATATTGGCACCAATAAAAATCGGTTATGCGTCGTTAGTTTGTCTAAGTGGGGATGAGTGAAAGGATGAAATTGAGAAGCTAAAAATCTTTTGGGGTGGAGACACCATTCATACAATACACTACTTCTATAAATTATCAGTAAACATGAAAAAAATTATTGGAAAACGATGAGCCGGTAAACTGATAAAAAGTGCGGTTTCTGCTGTTTCTGACTTGTAGCATAAGTGGTAGAAATTGTTTTGTATGTTGGCAAAGAAAACGTGTTTAGTCGAAGGCTTACACTGCCAGCAGTAAAAAATCATAAAAAATCAACCGTTCACTAGAGAGCTTGTTCCGGTATGAAACAAAAGTAGAATAATAAGTCTAGAAGATGCTCCTTTCCGCAATCGCGTATACGCAATATTTCTATAGTTATGGCCCGGCAACCGTAAGATCACACATGTGCAACAATTTTACTATGGCGTAAGTGTAGCGTGATCGTACCCGTTCACAATGGTAGTCTACGAGTTAAAGATGTGGTGTATTGGTAATGATGGAAACTCAAAATATGAAATTACATCATTTTATTTTCTTTTGCCATTGCTTTATACCTTCAATGTGCGTAGAAAAACTCAATGTTATTAAAATGAGGTGCTTTAAAAGTACCTTCATTAATGGAATTTGTTTTTATCAACGTCGGCAACTCAAACACATCCCAAATCTGGTTGACGTAAACACAGTGAGAACCACTATAACAGCATATGCCATAACAGAAAACCGGTTATAACAGGACCATCGCCATTAACCATGTTTTCTCTCTCTTTGGCTCTATCAAAATAAACCTGTTCGTCATAACAAGGACAGGGAAGGGAAACTGTTTATAGCAGGACTCTGTTAACGTGAAAAGTATATCAGAGAAGCACAAAAGTGTGCATACTGTAAATCTAAGTCTAACAATTCCTGATATTTTATCAATACTGACTTCATCGAGACTCCATGCAGATGTTTGAAGAGCATGATGGCTGGCTTACCATTGGTCAATATTGTATGATGAATGAGTCATTGGCTAGGTCTATTGTGACTTTTAGGTTATTTTCATTGCAAAACGCTTATAACAGGAATCCATCATAACAGGGCTGTAGCCTCTCTCCCATCAATCCTATTATAACCAGTTTCCACTGAACAAAACTTTAAAAAAACCAGAAACCATGTTTTAGAGAATCAAAATTAAATTCAACTCAATTTTGTATTTCCCTACAATACATAGCTGTACTACTTATTTAACTTTTTTTTTTTTTTGTCCTTACAAGCTGGTTTCAATTTGTGTCTAAAATAATAAAATGATAAAATACCCAAAATTTTCAACCATACCTTGATGTCGGGTGTAAGGTCATTCATGGATTCCACAAGTTTTCCAGGATGGTGCTCCCCAAGTGGAAAAGGATAGTCACTTCCCAAAACAACACGGTTCTTGCAGCGCAAAGAAAGAAAGAAAAAAAACAACAAATGTTTTTATTGAGACTTATGGAAGTCTTGTGTTAAAAGAGACACCTACACCCTGCTAGACAACTAGTATTACTAGTCATTAAACCGTGAAAATCAGGACAATCAATTCAACTCTATTTTCCTCTCTTTCTCCCTATCTGAAGAGCTTTGATTGATTTATTGAGATGTACTCTGTTTACCACGAGATAACACGGATTTAAAAGAATGACAGGAAGGAAGTAAGACCTACCAGTAACTTAAGGTAACTGCCCTTTTCTGAAGAGAAAAAACAGAACTCAAAATCCATAGCATATCATCCTTTGACTATTTTCTGCCTGTAAACAAATTACCTGTTTCTTAAACATAAAGCGTCAGAAAACTTTGTCAATGTCAGAGCAAACACAATGACATTAAAAAATTAATGATTATTTATTCAAGTTGGTATAGTATAACACTAAAAATAAAGAAGAACAACAGAAAGTAAGCCAGACACGTACTACAGATCTTTGAAGAGAACACATATGCTGGCATTTTTCGTATAGCTTACCGTTCCCATTACATCAAGCAGGATTCTAAGGGATTTGTCATCATGCACCAAACTGTCAGTGTATATACGACCCAGATATTTGCGTGATTTACAGGGTTATCAACAGCACATAAGTCAGGCCGCACATTAAAGCCGTGCTCAATACGGCCAACAGTGTATGGGAATGCACCACCTACAAATGAAAAGCATGTATTTGTTATTCAATCTTTGACATAGTTACTCCAATTGCTTACATTTACGCACTATTTAATCCTTTTTCAGTTTGCAACAGCCAAATTTATCCTGCCTTTATGAACGAATAGAATAAGAATAGACAGAAATTTTGATAAAAGCTTTGAACAAATTCTGTGAAATGATATATTGCTGCTTGTCATATGGCAATTAAATCCTTTTTTAGGTTAATAAACCCAAAGCTTATGGAAACCCTTTTACATGCAATCATACTGAATCATAGTACAGATATGATATCATTATCGTTCACAAAAACAAAACAAAAATTAGTCACCGCTATCAGTCAGAAGTATGTACAAAATCAATGTAACAAAGTTTATTTTTCCATAACTTACCTCCATGTGCAAAGCACACTTTGAGTTTTGGAAACCGTTCCAGTACACCACCGAAGATTAAAGAGCACATGGCCAAAGTGGTTTCTGCGGGCATCCCTGTTTGAAAAATGAGTAAAGACATTTTTTTGTTGTATTACATTTGGGTAGGCCGTTAGTGAGGCAGGCGTATTGTAATCTTGATAATCCAGATTTAGTTCTGGATCTGGATCTAGATTTATTTGATGCTGGAGAACGGTATGTGGATATTGAATCACTCAAAATCTTCAAACTAGTGGCATTGTATCAAAACCATAGTGTTGTTATTTTGTACTCATGACAACACTGGTTCAAAACCTATGGCTGACCGAGGTGTTTTTTCACAGTGTTATACTCTTAGCAGAGGTACTTCAGTCTACTTTCCTCATTTGACTCAGGTGTAATTGAGTATCCAGCTATAGGTAGACAAAGATATTGCCAGAGTACTAGTACGAAGCGCTTAACAGGCTTGTGTACTGTCTGCTCCCCTGGGAGTTGAGAAGTACTTTGAATGAAATGATGTACAGTTGGTGAGCCTGTACTAGTGTGGGAATACGGTTTTTAAATCCGTCTTAATCTTTTTAAAAATCTATATCTTGATGCAAAATAGATCTAAGAATGACAAATTGATTGAAGAGCTTAAGTTGTAAGGGCAATTAGTTTGGGTGAGCAAAAATTTTTAAAATTCACTGGAACAATTTAAGAAGGCAAGAGGGATTAAATATTTCAATAAAAAAAAACTAGAAATGCTAATTATTAATAATAATAACAATAAGATCTGACAGAAAATAACAAGGCCTGGTAGGGGGCCTCAAGGTGGCAGCCCCACCATCTACCTAGGGTACAGGGAGCTAATCCCCTGCTTATCCAAAAACAAACAGATTCAGAGAAATAAATGCAATATAACCGGCTTGATCTTTCAAGACGAACTTGGAAACGAATATGGACTATGATTTTTGGAACATGGAATGTTAGGGGCAATAAATGGAAAAGAGTTAGAATTAGTTGAAGAAATGGAAAAATCCAAAGAAGATATTTTGGCCATTACAGAAACAAAGAAAAAAGGACGAGGAATAGAAAATGTAGGACCAAATCATATGTTAATCTTCTCAGGAGTAGATGTCAAAGATAAAGCTAGAGTAGGAGTAGGCCTCCTAGTGCATAAAAGGCAAGAAATGCTACTAGAAAGTTGGAAATGTATAAGCCCACGGCTATTAGAGGTAAATATTAAACGAAAAGGACGAGAAATTAAATTATTAATAGCTTATGGACCAAACGAAGATGCCACCAAAGAAGAAAAAGATATCTTCGAAAACAATTTAGAAATAGCTGCAGAGAATCTTTCCAAACAAGAACTAATGCTTTTAGGAGATTTAAACGCTAGAGTAGGCAACAACGTAGAAATGTCAGGAGGAGTAATAGGTAAAGAAGGAGAGACAACAACTTCTCCAAATGGAGATAGCCTAATGGATGTTTGCCTTAAGAATGACATGAAAATAGCCAACCCCTTTTCACCGTATAAAGATATCCACAAATATACAAGAGTAAATGAAGACAGGTGTGAAAAGTCAATGATAAACTACGTAATAGTTAGCAGCTCCCTTTTATACAGTACATTGGATGCAAGAGGAGCAGAAATATCTAGTGATCATCACTTAGTGATTGCCAAAATGAAATTACTGACTGAATAAAACAATCAGAAAAGGCAAGAGAAGAAAGCTACTAAATTCAAAATAGAGGAACTAAATAAAACAGTAGTAAAACAGGTATACCAATCTAGGATAAAAAGATTTATCGGTGAAAGACAGATGGATCTGAATGATAGCATAATAGAAGATGTATAAAGAAACACTCCTCAGTTGTACTGAAGAGGTCTGTGGTAGGAAACAAATTATAGGAGATAAGAAAAGAACAGCATTGTGGAATGAGAATGTCAAGACTAAGATCAAAGAAAAGAAGGATGTCTGGAAGATATACTTGCAAACAGATAGATTACATGAATAAAAGAACTATCGCCAAAGAGGAAGTTAGGAAATTAAGAAAAGCAAAAACAGGAAACATTGACTTGAACCTGTGTTTTATTAACTTAGAAAATGCATTTGACACTGTGATGAGGACGAAGTATGGCATTCCTTAAAGAATACAATATAGAGCAAACTTTAATAGAAGTCATTAAAAGTTTTTACAATAAAAAAGTAGTTGGAAATGTATCTGAAGAATTTGATGTAGATATAGGAGTAAGATATCCTAAGTCCTCTTTTGTTTATCACATTTATGGATTCAGTCACAAAGGCATCCTCAAAAATGAAGAGAATTAATGTAGGTATGTGGAAGCTCAAACCAGTAAATGTATCAATGCTTTCATTTACTGATGATTTAGTTCTGTTTGGAAAATCAGAAAGTGACCTTCAGTCGAATATCAACATTATGAACAATGAACTAAATAAAAGAGGAATGAGAGTAAATGCAAAGAAAACCAAAGCAATGCTAGTAACTAGGGAAGCTAGAACACAAAATCTTAAATTGGGCAGGGAGAATTTAGAACAAGTTCAAAGCTACAATTACCTAGAAGTAATGATTAACTCAGAGGGAAAACTAAGACAAGAAATTAGCCAGAGAATCAAAAAGGCAAGTGCAATATATAACAATCTAGGAAAGGCATTTGTAGGTAAACAAGAATTGTCAACAAAAACCAAAATGGCAGTATACAATGCAGTTTATTGTCCTACTCTCCTCTATGGAAGCGAAACCTAGACCTTAGACAGTAAAGAATACAGTAGAGTACAGGCAGCTGAAATGAAATATCTAAAAAGAGTAGTAGGGAAAACTAAAAGAGACAAAATCAGAAACACAACAATAAGAGATCAAACCAAAGCAGATGGCATAAAAATTAAGATAGAAACAAATCAATTGAGATGGTTTGGGCATGTAAATAGAATGAATGACAATAGAATAGCAAAATCAGTATACAGTGCTAAAACCCAAGGTAAAAGACCAAAAGGCAGACCTCAGAGAAAGTAGGAAGAAGATGTAAAAGATATATTGAAGCATAGAAATTTAACTTTTTTGAAAGGAAACAGAAAATGCCAGGACAGGGCATCCTGAGAAAGATCATCTCGGGCATCTGAACCCACCCATACACCGAAAGGTAGAATGGGAACTGATAAAGAAATAAATAAATAAATAATAAGATGGACATTTACAAGAGCGCACATATCTTGTTCGAGAGAACAAGCTCTAGGCAGTAATTGTGTGATATCTTTGAAGTAAAGACTGTTGGAAAACATGGCCCACACCAGCTAAATCAAAGCGGTACAAAACATATTTTGCTACTCAACAAGCTAGTGATTGTATCCATTTGCCCCTGGGGTGAGATGGAAAAATCTGTGTTAAGTGTCTTTCCCGAGGACCACAATGATGGGATTCAAACCCAAGACCTCATGATCCCAAGTCTGGTAGCCAAACGACTCAGCCCGCGACATCACACCAAGCCTGTAATATACAGTAAAAGACCTCACAAACTTGAAATGTATATTATTAGAACTTAAGAAACTTACCGACAAGCCATGGCATCCAGTATTTCTTATAGCGCCCACCAAGTTCCATATCCCATGGATGGACAAATATCGTACAGTCGTGCTCTTCAGCAGCCTTCGAAAAATTTTGATTTGAAAAATGAACTTTTTTTCAACCATGAAATGAACAGACCTCAAATGAAGACATATGGAGGCTATACAGGCCATAACAAGGTCTTCAGGCAATAATTGATTATAAAGTAGGATATATTTCTATCTTTTCAATTAACATATAGGAATAGGAAGATCTTCCCTTAGACCCAAATCCTGGCCCGCGACGGACAAAAGTGGAAGCCACTGGTGCGACAGTCCGGCATGTAGTGCCCCCAAAACCCTGGAGTGTTGTAAGGTACATATGATGAATATACAGTCATGATCAAAAGAAACGCTTATTAATGAGGACATCGTTACCAGATGTTTAGATTTATTAAGTTTTAAACTAGTATATATTACTCTACGTTCAATTGGGAAAACTTTGACACTTCAACCAGACCAATACTCCAAGAAATAACGAGTATACGAAAGTCTATATAAACAATATGTTGACAAATGCATTTCACAAGAGGAATAAGAGAGGAAATGCTTTAGTCATTCATTTAATTTTAATTGAATTATTCAAACATTTGGATGATCAAAACGTGAATATCCCTTGCCCGTCTTATTTGAAGCTAGTGCTTGAACACATTTGCACCTGGGTCGAGCGGGGAAAATGAATTTAAACGTCTTTCTCAAGGAATGCAACTTTTTGAGTGTACGAGAGCAAAGATGAAGACCGATGTAAGTTCAGCTGGTAGGAAGTCAGAGAATGTAAAACAAACCAGGTTGTCATCACAAAGGAGAGAAAATTGACCATCTAGATGAAGGTGGCAGCTGTTTATGGTATAACAAGAAATGAATACATGCATGAGGTCCACATGCATTACTTTTTACATGGACCTGTGCCTCACAGTTTGTCTTTACTTTTCCAACTTGAGACGGTGACTCGATGGTCCAGAGGCAAGGTGTCTGTCTCTCAACCAAAAGGTAGTGGGTTCACTCCCTGACGGTTGAACAATGTTCTTCACTAGTCCCATCAGAGATGGACGATAAAACGGTGATTCCGTTGCAGATTACACCACTCTGTGCACGTTAAAGATCCCTTAGATTTTTACAGGGCGGTCCAAGCAAAATTTAAAATGCACCTAATATCCCTGAGATGACCCCTGTCGTCGATATGGCTAACAAATCAAATATAAAAACCAATAAGAGAGTCATAGTGCTATTAATGTTATGCACAAATGGCTTACTGCAAAAATTTGCTGAAGTTCTGGGGCATCAAGATTCCAATCATTAACATGAGATCCAATTTGAACTCCAGGGAATCCTAAAAGAAATGTAATAACAAATATAAAACAAAGGAAGACAAAACACAAACAAACAAGAAGTAGAATTTGCTGGAATTTCTAAAGACGAAACAATAATACGCACACAACAAACCCCCAATAAAACACCTCATTTGTAAGTAAGGCATTCATACAGTTCATAGGAGCGTTTTGATTTTGATATGAGATTTTAATTCAAATGTGTAAGGAAAAACATCAGGTCTGTCAACAAATCGGGCATAACATCATAAAATTTTAATTATAAGTACACAGCAGTGGTTTTGTATGCTGCCACATCTTTTCTGTTTCCTTTCAGACCGTAAACATTTATAATACAAAGGGCATTTCCAGAGATGACATGGTATTATCCAATAGACGGAATGGGAGCATAACTCTGAAAGAAATGGGAAATCTGCTGGGTCAATAAGGATAATGTTCTAGTAGCCATAACTGTTTAGAAACTGATATTCAAAGAGTAAGGAAAGATGATGGTCTCTGTTTCAAATATAATCCACTAAAACCTAAATAAATTTACAATGTCATTCCTGAAAATAGAAAAGCACAGAATTCTTACCCAAAACTTTACGGCACCGAATGAGTTCGGCAACAGCTAATTCCGGGGCCTGCATTGGTAAAGTTCCAAGGCCAACAAATCTAGAAGGGTAGGATTTCACCATGTCAGCCAATTTGTTATTTAGAATCTCACAGAGATCAAGCGTATCTTTTGGTTCAGCCTGAAATAAACGAGATACACTATCAAATGTTGAAAACTTCTGACTATGGTCTTCTTAAAATTTTCTGTAACTTATACATAAATTTCTCTTTTATAAGTTTAATTTCTCTTAAGAGAGTTTGCATTTATCTTTTTCAAATTCTAAACCAGCACATATGAAACTGGAATGCCATTGTAAGGAAACATTTCAGAAATTTACTCTGTTTCCTCAGGACTGAAAACAAAAGATTTCAGAGACTTACCCAGTAGCTAAACATCACTGGAACTGTTGACAGTACTTGAACATCGACACCTTTGAACAAATTTAAGTAAAAATATTAGTTGAAAATAGCATTCTGTTTTTGTCATTTTTAGCTGTTTCAAAGATCGAAACTATGAGCATATGATGTAAAATTCAATAGTGCTTATTTCTTGTCATAAAGTCAGAAAACATAAGACGATGGATGTAAAGCTCATGATAAGCCCATGGAACAGTACTGTTGCCTTCTTAAACTGTGTTAAAAATGCATCGAAACTGAAAATGAGAGAAATAAAAGAAATGATTTTGGTTTAAAAGCTTTTTACCTTAAATAAATAATCCAATTTAATAAGAGCAAAACCAATAACCAACAAGACCTAGAGTGCTGGAGATAAATAAGTGTTCCACCTCCCTTTACATTTTACCAAAAGCTAAAATTCGATGCGTCTTGGAGGCAATTTTCCCTCTGGCTCCTAAGCAGGCAGTAAGAAAATTGCAATATAACGGAACTGAATGTAGGAACAAAGATTGCCTTTCATTACTTTCAATTCTTATTTACCTGTCTCATCCATCTCTTTCAGGCGAGCCTCAGCCGACCAACAATTTTCATCAATAACGCGGAACAAATTTCCATCTTTCATCATCTTAGCTTTACCAGCACAATGATGATGCAGCTGAATCCATCCACCATAACCATAACGCTAAAATGACAGAAGGCAAAAACATACATATAATATTGGATTTAATGAGATTAGAAGGGAAAAGTCATTGAAGTTTGAACTGTCTTGACGTAGGCACTATAAGAATATACATACAATGATAATATAATATGTAAGAGCAAATTGCACAGAACCTTCCAATTCCCCCATATGCTCAGATCTATGGCCCATAATTTGTTACATCTGGCTCTCTTCTTTTCATCCTGAGATATCATATTCGGGCAGTGGACAGGTAAGCACCTGTATGGGGATTAGCGGTCCTACCCTCCATGAGTCTCCTGCTGCCTTGCAGGTGGGTCTTGGTTGACCAAAGGCTGAGGGAGTTAACCATGACAGAAAATAACAACCTGCTGCCTTGCGGGCTGGTTTTGAGCAACCAAAGGCTAAGGGAGTTAACCCTGACAGAAAATAACAAGGCCTAGGGTACAGTGGCCAATCCCCTGCTTATCCAAAACCAAACGGATTCAAAGAAATATATATACAATTATATACCCAGCTTGAACTTTCGAAAACGACTGGAAAAGAACACGGACTGGGGTTTTTGAAACATGGAATGTTAGGGCAATAAATGGAAAAGAGTTAGAATTAGCTGAAGAAATGGAAAAATTCAAAGTAGACATTTTGGCTAATACAGAAACAAAGAAAAAAGGACAAGGAATAGAAAACGTAGGACCAAATCATACTTTAATCGTCTCAGGAGTAGATGTCAAAGATAGAGCTAGAGCTAATGCATAAAAGGCAAGAAATGCTACTAGAAAGTTGGAAATTTATAAGCCCACGGCTATAAGAGGTAAATATTAAACCAAAAGGAAGAAATTAAATTATTAATTCTAATAGCAATGGACCAAACGAAAATGCCACCAAAGATGAAAAACATATCTTCGAAAATGATTTACAAATAGCTGCAGAGAATCTTAAACCCAAACGGGAATTAATGGTTTAGGAGATTTAAACGCTAGAGTAGGCAACAATGTAGAGGAGTAATACTAATAGATAAAGAAGGAGAGACAATAACTTCTGCCAAAAGAATAACATGAAAATAGTTAACACATTTTGTCGTCATTATAAACATATCCACAAATATATAAAAGAGTAAATGAAGACAGATGTGAAAAGTCAATGATAGACTACATAATAGGTAAAAGCTTCCATTTTTACAGTACAAAGAATGCAAGAGTAAACAGAGGAGCTGAAATACTTAGTGATCATCACCTAGTGATAGCCAAAATGAGATTATTAACTGAAGAAAACAAAACAAAAAAAGACAGAGAAGAAAGCTGCTAAACTCAAAATAGAAGAATTAAATAAACCAATAGTATTTAATAGATATACCAATCTAGGATAAAAAGATCCATCAGTGAAAGGCACATGGATCTGAAGGAAAGCACAATAGAAGAAAAGTGGCAAATATATAAAGAAACACTCCTCAGCTGTACTGAAGAGGTCTGTGGTAGGAAACAAATTAAAGGAGAAGAAAAGAACAGCATGGTGGAATGAGAATGTCAAGACTAAGATCAAAGAAAAGAAGGATGCCTGAAAGAGGATAGGATAAATTACGTGAGAAAAGATCTATCGCCAAAGAGGAAGTTAGGAAAGCAAAACAGGAACAGTGGGAAGAGTTTGGACAAAGACTTCAAGTAGGCTATGAAGGAAATCAAAAGCTGCTCCATTGACGATAACAATTCAACATGTATTAACCTTTGATTTTTCCATTATTTTTATTTATAGAGGCTACAATTTATTACTTTTATACTCAAAATAAGGGATAACATTTGAGGATGAAATATAAAAGCCAATGTAGAATCTATAGAAGCCTACTCCGATTGAAACTTATAAAATCTAACAATCTGTAAGTCAATAAAGCTCCTTCAAGGCCATCATGGCCCATAGAGCTGGAGCGTATCTCGGGGTCTGTGAGCATGAAGCTGAACAGATGATAATCATCTCCTGGACAGGACACTAGTCGAACATGGACTTTTCTCCCAAACTAGTGTTTGTACCCATTTTCATCTGGGTCTGACGACAGGGAAAAAGAACATGATGGCTGCTATATGGACATTTTGGACACAAATTACTAGGTCTAGATGAAGATGGATTAATTTGTCTAAAAAGGTTTGATATCGATGACATTGTGATTTTGTCTAAAGATGGATTGAGATATGTCCTGTTCACTTACTGCTGAATTTCACTCACAAGCGAAAATTAAATCGTGTGTCTGACTATGTAGTACTTTCATGACAAACAACACAGTGGTCGTCATTCAGAATTCTTAGTCTGGACTCGCTGAATTATTGTGTCTAAAAAAGGTTTTATTTCAATGGAAATTAGATTTCATGACATCTGAAGATGGTTTGAGTTATGTTATATTCTCTTATAAATTACTAAATTTCACTCTGCGAAAATTGAATGGTGAGTCAAATACACCTAACTATGGAAATCCTCTTGATTATTATAGTGCCTCAAGAAGGTTCTATTCTGGTGAAGCTCATGATATCAAAAGATGGTTTAACATATTGTTATGTTATGTTCACTAATAAATGAATTTTTGTGAAGTGAAATTTCAATGAAATGATGTACTTGACTACGGAAATCTTCCCAATCCCACATTTTTTTTTTCAAATAGATCTAGATATATCAAGGTTAGATTCTAGATCTAAAATCTAATTTTGATATTCTCTACCAAACTAAATTTTCTTTGAACAATTCTCTTTCACATGGAATTAAAGAAAAGAGAATAAAAGGTCGTTGACCTCATCTACCTTAAAGTGAAAGAGGATTTATTAAAAAGAGGGAAATGACATCAGTCTCAATTGCTGACGTTCGCACCCAAAAAATATTCACAAAACGCACAAATTGAAAGCAAATTTCACAATATTTTATGTTTTTTATATCTGCGATGTCAAAGCTATACGTGGACCAAATGTTAAGAAGATTCATCAATTAGACTGAGAAAGATTTATTGAAGAGTTCAATTTATCATTGGGTCTCGTTTTTGTGAAACTCGCCATATCTAGAATATCCATCTGATATAAAACAACACAAGTGCAATGGTAACACTTAAATCATATGTTCTTTACTTGCCTCTTTCAAATTTGGCCATTGCTCAGGAAGAATATGGGTATGAAAATCAATTTTCATGATAAAAATTCCTCAGATGTGTTGTATTTCTGCCTGGGGTCTTACAAGACTTCGTCACGTCAGTGCAGCTGCTGCTATGGCCTGACCTAGAAATTGTGGTAAATCAAAAAGTTAGTGTAGACCTCGTGTTTGGTCGGCCAGAATATTAAACACGTACATGCAAATGAATCTACTTGCCTTTTCTTCCCATATCGACACAGCTAAAGAGTCAGATTCCTTTATTTCTAGTTCCAATCAAGCCTGAATATTATAAGATCTTTCTATTAAAGAATAAAGATTGGTCTAAATGCAATTATATATGTTTGAAGCGATATAACTAAATTTGCCAACCTTAGATGAACAATACAATCTGTCAACTATGATACACGACGAACCCAATTTGTGTGACCTTTCCTATTTTTCAACCAATCGAGTTTGGGGGTGTGCGCAGAGTTGGCTGAGGGTGTGTGTGAATTCAAGAACGCGGACTCCATACAAATACAAGTCCAAGGACATGGGACGGCAGTGAAACACACAATAGCCTAGTGGCAGTTGGCAGTGATAGTGCTGGTGGTGGAAGTGACTACATGTATTCTCACCTTAGAGGTAGCGCGCTTTCCTTTCATGGCGAGGCGGTGGTGCCGACGCAGAGGTTGCGGGTTCGATCCCCATGGTGACCAGGATTTGGGTTTTTTACTGTCTACTCCTTGTATTTGTCTCGTCTTTGTTCCTGTGGGGCTTTACATATTTTAAATGTCATTTCCTTCCCTTTCGACATACCCATTGCCTCACTGTTTGTCCTTACATAACAATAACGATAGGCTCAGTGTATGTGCATTCAAGGACGCGTACTGACGTACAAATCCGTGGACATGGAGCGACAGCGAAACAAAAGTACATGTAGTGATAGCAGTAGTAGTAGCAGCAGTAGCAGTAGTAGTAGTAGTAGAAGTAGGCCTACCGTAGTAGTAGGAGTAGTGTAGTAGTAGTAGTAGTAGTAATTATAGATGTGTGCCTATTAGTTAGCAGCTGTAGTGGTGGTGGCGGTGGTAGTACATTGTAGCAAAGATACTCGTATCTTTGATTGTAGTGGTGGCAGTAAAGTTCTTTCCAGCGCAGAGACGTATCCCTGTTACTATAAAAATTCCCCCGAACGTGAATGTGATACGGGATTGCCCGTTGGACATGACACCGGTCGGTTGGAATAACGTAAATCAACTTTTATCTTTAGTTGGCATCCATTTTGAAACTAGGATTCGAATCAACTAAACGCGCATACGATCTTATTATGGTCTCGAGCAATCTTCCCCCTGTGTTGTGCGCGCCAGCAAGCTTTCTTGTATCACACAGTGCACACAATTGGGATCTTTTTCGCCATATTTTACACAACACAAAAAAAAACAACATCAACAAAACGAGCGCACACAGTAGAGGAAACATTGGTCTCAAGTCCAAATGACAATTATTGGATTACCGAAAGCACGTTACAAAGAATCGTACAGACAGTGATAAAAATAATAAAGTAGCCGGTAAGTCTGATATTCAGAAGCGAGTGTAGGGTAATTAGGAAAAAAGTCCTGATTTTTTTAGAATCGTACAGACAGTCCAAACTGCTACTTTGACAATAATAAAAACAGATTTTGAAGCACAAGGTGCAGATACATATAATCTTTATATTCTTCTTCTTCTTCTTCTTCTTCTTATTATTATTATTATTATTATTATTATTATTATTATTAATAATAATAATAATCCTAAAGCATATTTTTGCCCCTATCCATGACGGCCATGCTCAGTTGCGCTTTAGAATGGTCTAGATATATTTACCGGTTTATATTATTAAAAAATAGTTTACATGATATTTTACATAATATAATTGTATATCTACGATCATTATAAAATTAGAAGATGATTTGCATACATGTCTCCAAGATCAAATAATATCGCAATTGAGATCAACAGTACCTAAAGGATGGTATGGCTACAATTAAAACAGCACCGATGCTATGACCAAGATGACCCTATTTACAGTATTAACAAACTACCGTACAGTAAACCGCATACTATTGCAAGAGCCAACCCATACATGAGTTCAAATGTTAAATGCGCATTCCAACAATAACTTGAATGGAACTCCTTACTCTACTTCGGCGACAAAAAGTTTGAAAAGGCATTCGTTAATACATGTGATATCCATCCACTACCTTTCACTCATAAATGAAATTCTTAGGCGCAGGTAATACATAATGGGCAGCTAATCGAATGGTCCCATGTGAAGACTCAGGGTCGGAGGTTATGCAATATCCCCGATTTTCTCCCTTGACGTCATTGATTGGCGTGTAAGCAGTCTTACTTCAATGAAGACCAACCAGGAGAGCTCGTTTGCAGACTGAGAGCACGGCTGCTTAATTTAGAATACGACTATGTAGACGACACTGTTCTGCTTTCATTAATTTCATTCACTCACAAAGATTCACATGATAAGACGAATAAGGTGGATGCAACGGGGTTTATACCTATGATTTAGCTCCTCTAAATATATCAGGCAATAACAGTGAAATCTTTGCATTGCTTTTTTTGTTGTGTAAGCTAACCATTGGGCATACATTTTCCCTAGCAGTAGAGTAAATTACAGTGGTTGCATGGCGTAGCCACAACGTCACGTTGCCACAACGGTAAATAGAGGAACGTAAGTCTCATACCCAGAGTTGAGCGTAGGGTAATCATGCGTAGAGTCCAGATTTGTCTAGGCATACGGCATAGTGTGGTAGTTTACCATTGCTTTCCACGCCGCCTTTACTTTCGCCGAGAGTCTGAATAGACCTAGCTTTCCATTTCGCCGCCACAAACTTTGTCCGGACTGGGAACCGAACTCGGGCCTCCTGCGTAGTTGTCAGACGCCCCACCAACTGAGCTACTGGTAATGCTGTCTAAACATTATTATCTTTCTCGCTCAGGCCTCTGTCATGATAGTACCTCGCGAAAAAAGAAAAGCCAACACGCCGAATTTCAAGTCTCATCAATAAGAAAAGTCGACCGTACGACCTCGTGATGAAAATAATTAAGAACAACACCGTGTGCAGTAATATTCACCAAACGACATTTCAATTAAAATCAACTTTACTTTGTTGTTGCTGTTGTTGTAATCGTTCAGAGACTTTTTGGGAAGCCTGCTACTAGCTCTTCGGCCCGATGCTGTATCATAAGACTGTACAAGTCCTCTCCTGTTGATCTGCTTCCATAGTATTTCTTGGGGATAGGCTGGCACTGGTAGGGAATAGGATTTTGTTTTGAGAGGGAGATGAGTGATGATTTTGACACAAACACGTTAATTTAGCATGATGAGTTAACCGTTAACCGGGCAGTGGGCATGTCCTTGCATCTGTACGGGGAATTGACAGCCCGGCCCTCCATGAGTCTATTGCTGCTTTGGAGGTGGGTCTTGGCTGACAAAGGCTGAGGGAGCTAACCCTGACAGAAAATCACAACCTGCTGCCTTGAAGGCTGGTCTTGGCTGAACAAAGGCTAAGGGAGTTAACCCTGACAGGAAATCAAAACCAAGGAACGGTAGGGGCCTCAACGTGGCAACACAATCATCAACCTAGGGTACAGTGGGCTAATCTCCTGCTCACCACAAACCAACTGATTCAGAGAACCAAAGATATTACAATCGGATTGAACTTCAGAAGACAACCCTGGAAACAAACATGGACTTTGAATTTTGGACCATGGAATGTCAGAGCGACAAATGGAAAAAGTTAGAATTAGCTGAAGAATTGCAAAATTCCAAGTAGATATTTTGGCTATCACAGAAACAAAGACAAAAGGACAAGGAATAAGAAACGTAGGACCAAATAATACTTTAATCTTCTCAGGTGTGGATTACAGGATAGAGCTAAAGCTGGAGTAGGCTTCCACATACACACAAGACATTAGAAACTATTAGAAATTTGGACATTTATAAGCTCAAGGTTATTACTATATTAGAGGCAAACATTAAACCAAAAAAAGAAAGAGAAATAAAGTATTAATAGCTTATGGACCAAATGAAGATGCTAGTAAAGAAGAAAAATATATCTCTGAAAATATTTTACAAATAGCTTCTGAGAATCTCATACCCAAACAGGAATTAATGATTTTAGTAGATTTAAATGTTAGAGTAGGCAACAATGCAGACACATCAGGTAGAGTTATCGGTAAAGAAGGAGAGACAACTTCTTATCCAAACGAAGAGAGACTAATAGACTTTTGCCTAAAGAATACCATAAAATAAGCCAACACCCTTTTCCCACATAAAGATATCCACAAATATACAAGAGTAAATGAATACAGAAGTGAAAAGTCAATGATAGACTACATAATAGCTAGCAGTTCCCTTGTTTACAGTACAATAGATACAAGAGTTAATAGAGGAACTGAAATATTTAGTGACCAATCACCTGGTGAATGCAAAAATGAGATTACTGACTGAAGAAAATAAACAGAAAAGGAAAGAGGAGAAAAGCTACTAAATAGTAAAACAGATATACCACTCTAGGATAAAAAGATTTATCAGTGAAAGGTAGATTGATCTGAATGATAGCACAATAGAAGAAAAAGTGGCAACTGTATAAATAAACACTCCTCGAGTGAAGAGGTCTGTCAGGAAACAAATTAAAGGAGATAGGAAAAGAACGGCATGGTGGAATGAGAAAGTCAAAAGTAAAATCAAAGAAAAGAAGAAAGCCTGGAAGAAATACTTACGAACAAACGGCCAGAAGATAGGATAGATTATGTGAGTAAACGAACTATCGCCAAAGAGGAAGTGAGGAAGCAAAACAGGAACAATGAAAGAGTTTGGACAAAGATTTCAAGAAAGCTATCAAAAGAAACCAAAAGCTGTTCTGGGGAGCAATGAAAAGCATGAGAAAGACCAAAGATTCCCAATTAGTCAAACTAAAAACACCAAGGAGAAATAATGAAGAAAGACAACGAAATCATGGAAACATGGAGAAAGTATTTACAGCAATTACATAACCCCCCAGAACATATGGAACAAAGAAAACAGATCAACCAGTAAGAATAACAAATTATTCAGATGAGATAACTGAAGTTGTAGATATCTCAATGGAAGAATTCCAAACAGCTATACGAAAAGCTAAACTAGGAAAGGCCCCAGGAGTAGATCAAATATATCAATAAATTATTAGAAACCAAGGAAGAGAGAGACAGACAAACTATTACACTACACGCAATATGTCAACAAGCATGGCAAGACAAAGCAGATGCCAGATGACTGGAAAAGGCGGAACTGTAGTACCAATACATAAGAAAGGATCAACTGTTGAATGTTCAAACTATAGAGGGTTATCACTACTTTTTTTTTTTTTAGCGTACCAAGAAAATTGTATGTCAGGATACTAGAAATGAGACTGAAGAAAAGAGTAGAAGATCAGATTGAAAAACATCAGAATGGATTCAGACCAGGGAGAAGTGTACAGGACCACATTTTTACAATCAGACAAATAATAGAACGATTCCTTGAAAGAAACATTGACTTACACCTCTGTGTTATTGACTTAAAAAAGGCATTTGACACTGTGAGAAGGGACAAACTATGACATTCTTTAAAAGAGCATAATGTGGCACAAAATTTGCTAGAAGCCATTAAAATTTTTTTACAATAAACCAACATGTGTAGTGAGAGTGGCTGCAAATTTATCTAAAGCATTTGATGTACATATAGGAGTTAAACAGGGTTGTATTCTAAGCCCTCTTTATTAATCACATTTATGGATTCAGTCGCAAATGCATTTAATCAAAAATGAAGAAAATTAATGTAAGTATATGGAGGTTCAAACCAGTATTGTAGCAATGCTTATATTTGCTGAGGATTTATCTCTTTTGGAACATCAGAACGTGACCTCCAATATAATTTCGACATGCTGAACAGTGAACTAAATAAAAGAGGAAGGAAAGTGAATGCAAAGAAAAAAAAATGTTTGTAACTAAACTAGGGAAGCTAAAACACAAAATCTTACACTGGGCAAAGAAATGTTAGAACAAGTTCAAAGTTACAATTACCTAGAGTAATAATTAAATCAGAGGGCATACTAGGAGGAGAAATCAGCCAGAGAATCCAAAAGGCAATGACAATATGTAACCATCTAGGAAGAACATTTATAAGTAGACAAGAATTGTCAGCAAAAACCAAAATGGCAGTATATAACAGAGTTTACTGTTCTTCTCTCTCTATAGCAATAGCAGTGAAACCTCGACTTTAGACAGTAGGGAATACAGTAGAGTACAAGCAGCTGAAATGAAATATCTAAGAAGAGTAGTAGGGAAAACTAAAAGAGACAAAATCAAAAACACAACAATACGAGACCAAACCAAAGAGGAGGGAATACAAGCTAAGATAGAAATAAATCAATTGAGATGGTTTGGGCATTAATGTAAGCAAAATGAATGATACTAGAATATAGCTAGATCAGTATACAATGCTAGAACCCAAGGTAAAAGACAAAAAAGGTAGACCCCGGAGAAAGTGGGATGAAGATATAAACGAGGCACTAAAGCAAAGAAATTTAATTTTCACAGAAGGAAATAGAAAATGTCAAAACAGGGTAGCCTGGATAAAGATCATTCGGGTATATAAACCCATGCACCGGAAGGTAGAATGGGAATTGATAAAGAAAGAA
Organism: Doris montereyensis; assembly: GCA_037039925.1. Lineage (NCBI taxonomy): Eukaryota > Metazoa > Mollusca > Gastropoda > Nudibranchia > Dorididae > Doris > Doris montereyensis. The sequence continues at coordinate 423,885 of JAXRKP010000011.1, read as the reverse complement.
GAAAGAAAGTTAACCGTTGATGATGTTGGTGTTTGTACATTATGTGAACCGCCATGTAGTGCTGATCTTATCATGTGACTTTGGAATCGTCTTTTACTAGCTTGGTGTTTCACAATATGATGCGTACTCATTCAGGTTGTCATCTTAGAAGCTTGAAATATCCAAATTGATGTTACAGATATTTTGTTTATAGTCTTTTGCTTCTTTAAATCATGATTTACACTTAACGTGCTTAAGAAACACAAAAATGAACATTGATTAAAAAGAATAACATCGGCTTAAGAAAAACAACAACTTTACAGCCACAGCAAAACATAATAACATTGGTGAGGAACCCATTTTATAGATTAATTTCCTTAGTATACAGGATGCAATCTATAAAATAACGGCTTTACACTTTCTGATAAGAAATGAGATTTAATTGATAGAGACCATCATACAAACTTAATTGCTCGTAAAAGATTATAGTCATGCTCGTATTGTAAGCATGTAAAGTAAAAGTGAGTCTCCTTTACTACAGCATTTGAAGCCAGAGCGTATCCAGGTCTCCATAGTGTGAAGTGGAACACGTATGCCATGACGTTCGTCTGTCGCAGATTTTACTCTTCTGCTGATGCTGGTACCCATTTTTTTCTTGGGTCGAGTGGAGAAATGCCTGCTTCGGCTCTTTCCCGGAAATGCGATTTCGGAGCTAGAGTTTGCCAGGTTTTGAACCGAGGTCTTGGTGGTTACAAGTCCAACAGCCTAACCACTAGTAGACGATCAATGTGAAACCTGATGCATTGCTTTTCGTCTGCATGACTTAAGACATATATTTTAGGTGTGTTGAGAGTGAAATGTAGGCTACAGGCCTTAATTTTGTCTAAAGTCAGGAAAAATCCATAGATGTACACTCCACTGTTACCTAGGTTAGGTTGGGGATTACAGTAAGTCATACCCGCGAACAAACCCAGCGTACAAACAACAGATGGACAGAGTAAATATGGCGGCAAAGCAGCCCATGACACATGTGTGACAACGCCTTTTTGTGTTTCAGGAGAAATTTAGAGGAAGGACAAGGATTGGTCTGCTTAGCCTGTTTCATGATGCCTTTTAGGGCAGTTTTCTAACTTAAAAGTAAGTAAGTAAATAAGTAAGAGAGAAAGTTGACAGGTAAGTAAGTAAGTAAATGAGTGACGTACTAAATAAGTGATATTTGATAGATTAAGTTAGTCAGAAAGCTCTGTTTGTGTGTGTGTATGTGTGTGTGAGAGAGAGTTATGTAAAGCTATCGATAACGGTTTTTCTCGTCCCGGCTATAACCAGGAAGAAGAGAACCTAAGAAACTTAAATGAAACAAATAAAAAAACAAACAAAGCAACAACGAAGCAAACAAAGAAAACCCGCCTTTTTTCACAGAGACAAGCAAATGAAAGCAACGAATCCCCTCCCTGACAAAACTAGAGCAAAACAACACCAATGGGAAGAAAACAACAACAAGAATATAAACAAAAACATCGAAAATCAATGTTTCCTGTCCCTCCTCCACCCTCTCCCTTTTCCAAACCCCTCCTCCCCCACCCAGAGTGGGAAACAAACTAAAAACAAACAAAACAAAGCACCCACCCAAGCGAATAAAAGAAAAAACATCCATTAAAAGCATTATAAACAAGAATCGAACATCAACAGCGAAACAAAACAAAGCAAGAAGTATCAACAAAACCAAATTTAAAAAAATTACTAGCGTTTCCAGGTTACGAATTACAAAAAGTAATTTTGTTACTGGCTTGTGTTTTTTGTTTGTTCGTGTTGTAATGCTATAAGGAAACAAACTCCCAACATTTATTATGTTGTCAATAGCATCGGCATACGAACACTTCACCCAGAACGTAATAATTTAGACAACAGCTGGCAGACGCAAAGAGGAAAGGCGGCAAAAGTAAAAGAAAGGTTAGATCTAGATCTACTTTTCAGGAGACGCGGTGACGCTGGTGACAGCCACGACAACCTTGACATAAAATTCCCTGAAGCCGCGCTTCTAAAGCCTGGTACGCACAAAATTCAGTGACTTGAGCGATGACCTGACTTTTAAAGATCTAGATCTAGATCTAGAGACCTATCAGACGAGATGTATTTGCACACACCACTACGACAACACAGCAGGACGCGAACAACGTCAGGTTAACACGCCCCCTTTTCCTGGCGGCATGACTTGTCTCTATTACGGCGTTTTGTAAGTAGATCTAGGGAATAGGAGAGAGAGAGAGAGAGAGAGAGAGAGAGAGAGAGAGAGAGATATCTGTCTACTATCTACTTACACATGACATGTATTGTGGTTTGAACGTGGTACAACCAAGAACTACAAGTGGATTTCCAAATGAAGGTAAATCTTTTGTTTTGCTTACGACTACAATCCGTATGGATTCTTGCCGTTTAACTGTCTCTGATATTTTATTGAACTATTTAACTTTGAACAGGAACTTACCTCAAAATAGCAAAACTCTCGAAATAAACCGGAGGAGCCAAAATCCCCTGAATTCCAGCCCTCATCGTGTTACCACAAATGCCTTTTACGTACTTTGTTGTTGGATACATTGTCATGTGTTTGAGTATCTTCTGCGGGAGAATGTTTGCTATATCTCTGTTTCAGTCTTTATACTTTGTCCACTGTCTGCCATCAGTCGTCTGCCTCTATTACAAGTAATTTTTTACTTTCCTCCTTGGTCCCCTCTTTTTGCCTATTTTCCCCTTTCTTTCAGTGTCTTTCTCTGTTTTGCTGTTTCTCTGTCTCTGTGTCCCTCTTTTTGTCCCTGTATGTCTGTCTGTTTCTTTCTCTCTATCTCCGTATGTATACATGTGTATCTGTCTGTCTGTCTCTCTCTGTCTCTCTCTCTCTCTCTCTCTCTCTCTCTCTCTCTCTCTCTCTCTCTCTCTCTCTCTCTCTCTCTCTCTCTCTCTCCCTCTCTCTCTCTGTCTCTCTCTCTCTCTCTCTCTCTCTCTCGCTCCTCTCTCTCTCTCTCTCTCTCTCTCTCTCTCTCTCTCTCTCTCTCTCTCTCAGACTCTCTCTCCATTCTTGCCCAAAGCTATTCCAATTAAATCATTAAGTACTGTTTGTTAAAATATTTTTATTCCTGCCATAGTTAATTTGTTATTGGGCTATAATTGTGTAGGCGGGTGATGGGTGGACGCTACTGGTAGGTCCTTCTTCTTTTCTTTCTCTCAATTCTATCTTTCATCTTGCTATTTCCCTTTAATCGCCTTTGAAATCATCGCACGTGGTGGATAGGGGTAACTTTAATGAAACGACACGAATTATCAGTTCAAAATCGTAACTGAAACAGAATTATGTCCAACTATAATTATGTCATCATTGCTTCATTCATTGAGAAAAAAGCCGCAAAGGCTTGCTTGATGTGAGGTTTAATTACATTACAATACATGTGGGTCCAGCTGTGACTTTGACATTGAATGTAGCTGTATCTAGGCCATGCATATTTTGACAACAAAGCGTTGAGCATAATATTACAACACAGGCATTAAGTCAGTTGTATGAAACTGGTGTTATCTTTCTGTTCCCATTGAGAGTATTAGAGGCGTTTACATAGGGCAGTGGGCTCTTTAGAATAAGCCTTAAATGGATATAGCGATGATGATGATGGTGGTGATAATGACAATAATACTTTTACTGTGCTTACTTACTCCATCGACCTCAGTCGGATGTGTGTGTACCCTCTTTCCTCCATATTATGTCTTTATCCTCCATCGCCGTGGGCAGCATGTCTCTTGGGAGTCCGGTGTCTTCCTCCAGCTGATTCAAGTATAGTATGTGTGAGTGATGGTCTCTCCCTTGATCCATTTCCATGTCTTGGTTCCCATATAATTACACTATTCATCACTTAACTTCTTCTGAGCTTCTCAAGCATTGTCCGCTGAATTTCAATCGGTTTACGGCTATTGGTGTTAATTTTGAAGCCGATCGTAAAATAGTTTGATGTTTGTATGTTCTTGCTATGGTTCTTTATGGCCCTAAGCATTTTAGTATATTTTTTATATCCATGCCATTTAATTTTTTTTCTTAAGGGCCTCTGTCACTGTCCATGTGCTGGGTCCGTATAGAAGGACTGATTCTACTGTTGCTATGAAGAATTCTACTATTTCTGGCATCTAGAATGTCAACTAACCGGCCTCTGTCTCTGCTTGTCTCTGTCTGTTTATCCCTCACCCATCTCCCCTTTATCTCTTTTCTTTCGTCCCATACTTTGTTGAAGTCATGGTCTTTCTTCATTTCTTTATGTGTGTCTGTGCGAATTTCAACCATACTGATTTCATTCTTTATGTCTGTCTGTGCGAATTTCAACCATACTGATTTCATTCTTTATGTCTGTGTGTGCTAATTTCAACCATACTGATTTCATTCTTTATGTCTGTCTGTGCTGAATTTCAACCATACTGATTTCATTCTTTATGTCTGTCATTTCAAGTATACTGATTTCATTCTTTATGTCTGTCTGTGCGAATTTCAAACCATACTGATTTCATTCTTTATGTCTGTCTGTGCTAATTTCAACCGTACTGATTTCATTCTTTATGTCTGTCTGTGCGAATTTCAACCATACTAATTTCATTCTTTTATGTCTGTCTGTGCGATTTCAAATCCATATTGATTTCATTCTATGTCTGTCTGTGCGAATTTCAACCATACTGATTTCATTCTTTATGTCTGTGTGTGCAAATTTTAAAGCATAATGATTTCATTATTTTTGTCTGTCTGTGCGAATTTCAAGTATACTGATTTCATTCTTTATGTCTGTGTGTGCCAATTTCAACCATACTGATTTCATTCTTTATGTTTGTCTGTGCGAATTTCAACCATACTGATTTCATTCTTTACATTCTTTATGTCTGTGTGTGCGAATTTCAACCATACTGATTTCATTCGTTATGTCTGTCTGTGCAGATTTCAACCATACTGATTTCATTCTTTATGTCTGTCTGTGCGAATTTCAACCATACTGATTTCATTCTTTATGTCTGTCTGTGCGAATTTCAAGTATACTGATTTCATTCTTTATGTCTGTCTGTGCGAATTTCACCCATACTGATTTCATTCTTTATGTCTGTCTGCGCGAATTTCAACCATACTGATTTCATTCTTTATAAATTGTCTGTATGAATTTCAACCATACTGATTTCATTCTTTATGTCTGTCTGTGCGAATTTCAACCATACTGATTTCATTCGTTGTGTCTGTCATTCAACCATACTGATTTCATTCGTTATGTCTGTCTGTGCGGATTTCAACCATACTGATTTCATTTTTATGTCTGTCTGTGTGATTTCAACCGTTTTTCAACCGTTTCTGTTGTCACTGCGTCGGTTGACTGCCTGTCTGTCTTTCTATCTCTATTTCCCTGACTGGTTCTCACTCACTCTTGCCGACTCAGACCGTCTTTGTCTGTCTGTCTACCTGTCTGTCTTAACTCCTTCCTCCTCTTTCATACTCGTTACTAGTTTACATGAAGTGTTTGCTGGTCCTATCAACATTCATCAATTTCTCTCTCTTAATGAAATTGACGGGAAGTGAAAGGCAAACATCTTTGGAATGAAAATACAACTGCGGGTCCTAATATTAAACATTCCATACGATACTAATGTATAACGGATAGGAGGGACCTTATAATAACAACTTAAAAAACCAAAAACAACTGATACAAGGATCAAATCAGCTGTTCTCCTGGTTCAAAACCTATGGGTGTCCAAGGTGATTTTTTTACAAAAGTTGTACTCTTAGGAAAAGCACTTCACTCTGCTTTCCTTCCTTGATTAAGCGTGAATGAGTATTCTGCTACAGGTAGAGAATAACCTTGTATGAGTGTTAGTATGAAGCGCCCAACAGTCTGTTGTACTGTATGCTCCCCAGGGAGTTGAGAAAGACCTCGAACGAAATGGCCTGCTTGGGGATAAATTGTAATGTATAGTTCGTGAGCCTGCACTTGTGCGGCAATACGAACTGTAAATCCATCTTTTACCTTTATCTTTATCAAAGAAAGGAGCTCAAATGTATTGGCCATTGGCTTTTGATTGTCACCTCCAAAGTGTGTGTTGGTTGAAGGGATAATATTGCCAGGTGTGTATGCACAGAGGAGCGTTAAGAGTTTGAATGGAAAGAAACATTTGATACAATAAATAAACACACGTGCTGATGAATTGCTGTGAAACATTCCCTTTTTGGCCACACGCTTTGATGACGTCATCCATCTGAGTTCAAATAGTTCAACGTCATTTCTCACATTCCTTTCCTTCTGCCCTGGGCTCATGTTTCATATTTCTTTGCGCTATCCTATTCCCTCTCTGTCTTTCTCTGTACGTCTTTATATATCTGTTAATCTTTATATGTCTGTCGTTGTCCCTGTATCTGTTACTTTGTGTGTGTGGGTGGGGGGGGGGCAGTGGTCCAGAGGTACGGTATCTGCCTCAAATCAAAAAGATCGTGAGTTCATGCCCCGATAGACTTTAAATATCCTCTCGAGTTCATCCGTAAACTCCAGCCCGCTGCCTCCGGTCTAGGTAGATGGATCGGCGTCTAGTCCCACTGGAGACGGACGATAAAAAAGGAGATTCCATGTGCAGATCACACCACTCCTGTACGTTAAAGATCCATTGACTGTTTACACTGCAATTTAAAAAATCTTACCAAACCCTGATATCACCTTAACTGTGGATGCGGGTATATCTAAATCAAGTAAAAAGCTGTCTGTCTCTCAGTTTACCTCAGTGCTTCTGTTTATCTGTCTTCTATTATTGTTCATCATGCTCCATGTCTCTGCATCTCTCTCTCTTCTTTCTATTTTCTTCTTTCACTTTCTTTCTTTTTTATATTATCTGCCTCCTTACTCCTCAACCTCATCGGCTGTTTCTGTCTCTGTCAGTCTCTGTCTCTGTCTGTTTGTCTGTCTGTCTGTCTGTCTATCTTTCTCTCTTTCTCTTTTCTCTCTTTCTCTCTCTGTGTCTCTCTCTGTCTGTCTGTCTGTCTGTCTGTCTGTCTGTCTGTCTGTCTGTCTGTCTGTCTGTCTGTCTCTCTCTCTCTCTCTCTCTCTCTCTCTCTCTCTCTCTCTCTCTCTCTCTCTCTCTCTCTCTGTCTCTCTCTCTCTCTCTCTCTGTCTTTCTCTGTCTGTCTGTCTATCTTTCTCTGTCTGTCTGTCTGTCTGTCTGTCTGTCTGTCTCTTTTCTCTCTCTCTCTCTCTCTCTCTCTCTCTCTCTCTCTCTCTCTCTCTCTCTCTCTCTCTCTCTCTCTCTCTCTCTCCGTATGTCTATGTCCGTGTGCTTGTGTGTTTATTTTGTCTCTGTCTCTGTCTGTGTGTCTCTTTCTGTTTCTCTCTATTTTTCTTTTGTTTCTGTCTATCCGTCAGTCTGTCTGTCTGACTGTCTATCTGTCTGTCTGTCTGTCTGTCTGTCTGTCTCTATCTGTCTATATATCTGACTTTCTGTCTCTTTGTTTGTCTGTCTGTCTCTCTCTCTCTCTCTTTTCTCTCCCTCTCTCCCTCCCTCCCTCCCTCCTCTCTCTCTCTCTCTCACTCTGGTCTCTCATCTCTCTCTCTTCTCTCTTGTCTCTCTCTCTCTCTCTCTCTCTCTCTCTCTCTCCCTCTCTCTCTCTCTCTCTCTCTCTCTCTCTCTCTCTCTCTCTTCTCTCTCTTTCTCTCTCTTCTCTCTACTCTCTCTCTCTCTCATTTATGTGTGCGGTTGGTGGGCGATGCTGAGGTCCTATTTCTTTCTTTTTCACCCTTTCAAAGCAATATCTTTTATCTTACTATTTCTTCTTATTTCACATGAGAGCACTTCGCATATGCCGTGGGGCTAGGTACATTTCAATCAACCAATCATTTTGTCAATGTCAACCCATAAACCCAAAGGTAGAATGGGCACTGATAAAGAAATAAATAAATCATTTGTCTCCACTGAGTCCTTCTCTCTCTCTCCTGTTTTCACCATCAGCCCCCTATATTTATCTATTGTCCAATATATCTGTCTGTTTTTCTGTCTTTTATTCCTTCTGTCTCTTTATCTTCCTTTCTAATTCCATCAAACTCATTTTATGTCTCTGCCTCAACGCCGCTTTTCTGTCTCTCTCGTTCTCATTCCTTCCTCTCTGGCATTTTTTATACTGGCCCTCTATTTATGTTTCTGTCTGTCTGGCTATGTATAGAATATCTCTTTGTGTCTGTCTGTTTGTCTATCTGTCTGTCTGTCTCAATGTCTCTGTCTATCAGTATGTGTCTATATCTTACTTCCTTTCTCCCCAGTATTTCCCAGCACCCCGTCCCATCTCCTTCCTTTTGTATCTCACTCTCATTATACAATGGGTGGTTGGCGCGGCTACTGGAAGGTTCTTCTTCTGTCCGTCCACTTTTTTTCACTTATCTTTATCTTGCCATTTTCTCTTAATTCACCCTGAGATCACCACATATGGTGGCCGACGGAAATTTCAATTCATCACCCATTATGCAATGACACCCGTATCAAACAGTAAAGTTTCAGTATATGTATACATGCATCTGAGGGTGCATTATAATTCTGAGTTGGTCGTCCTTTGTGAGTTGACTGCTCTGTTTCCAGGCTGCCTAGAGTAGGCCTTACCCTTCTGTACACTGTAGGTTGTAAATGATTCCAACATCGTTTTCATCTGAAAAATTTTCTCAACCGGAAGTGACGTTCAAATAAGGACAATTTCATTGTTTCTTCGTCTTTGATTATAATTTTCATTCAGAATCATTCACCTAAACCGTCATTTTCAACAGGTTTTATAATTTGAAAGTTAGATCATTATCGCTCATGCCTACCCGTGTAACATCAGTTAATCGAACTTGATATCAATCGGATGGAATAATGTTTGTATGCACGTGCTACACTGGGCATAATTCTGAGTCGGTCGTTATTTGTGAGTCAAGCGCTCTGTTGCCAGGCCACTAAGAGTAACCATACTCTGCTGGTAGGTTCAGAATTGTTCTACCAGTCGTGATGTGCAAGTAAGGAAAACTTCATTGTTTCCCCGTCTTTGAATAGAATTGTCATTTACCAAAGCCGCCATTTTCAGCATATTTTATAATTGGAAAGAAGTTGGAATAATATCGTTCACGCCGAAAATAACCAATCTGAATGGTATCCTTGTCGCTGAGAGTAATTATGCTTGTTATTTATAAAACAATGATAATCCACCCAAGACGTTTTTTTCTGTTTAAGACGTAACCTGTCAATGCTTTCCTTACGTGATTGCTATTCGTCTGCTTACTTCCACCATTTTTTATGTAGCAATCTCTTGCTTAAGAGAATAAATAAATGTTTCAAGATTTGCCCTCCAAGTTATGAGTTTTAACTTTATTTAAGCTGCGCAGTGCAATCACATAAGACCTTGGGTGGTTTTTGTTTGTAGATCAATCGTGTGAGATGGCGTGGTATTTACACCCTTACGAGCATCATGAGGTGTTTTTTCTTCTTCAAAACAAAACCCCGACAACTCAATGACAAATAAACAGACAAACCCAGCTGAATATAATTAATTGCTTAGGTTGTGACACTGGTATTGTCACTCCGGACCGCCCACTCGCCAGACTGTCCCCCCCCCCTCCCCCGGAAACCCACCACTGACCTCTGAGCCTGAGTGTTACTTGAGGTCCGTAACATTAATTATAGTCACCCCTCAGTGGACGCAGCCTCACAGACCTGTCGAAAGACGTGAACGGTTGTCAAGTTCATTGGTGTCTCACTGTTATCGTTTTCAACTTGCGTACCGTTATCTATGGTCACTGAACCGGTCACCGTCACAGCTGAACGCATTCGTGGTTTGGCGGGGTGTCAAGAATTTGGTATACCGACGGACAAAGAAAGCAGGTTGTTCCCCTTGGCGAAGACCAATCTAAGGTACACTCGGTAACTCTTGCCTAACTTTGAAGAGCCATAACTTTTTAAATAAAAGAAACGTGGTTTTCACGGTAAACATGTGAATTTAAAATAGTTTCGACGTTATTTTTTGTCTCTGAATTTGCACAAGGATTATCGATTTTGCTTCTTTAATCTATATACAAAATAACCACTCTTCGTCGACTTGTATCTTAGAGGCTTTACGTATAAAAAGACAACACAATCAGTGTTGCCAAAGAAGGCTATGACAACTCGCATTTTTGTGTAGACTTCTTGAATTTCAAAGAGATGAGATACTACATTTATTTCTATTTTGCCATGTTTCCCTAATGGAAATTAGGCATATATATGCGATTCATAAGTGGCCACTATGCTTCTTGATGACTTAAAAGATTAACATTGTATTGGGAAACGAGATGGCTGAGTAGTTAAAAGACACACTGTGACCCAGAGGTACTGGGTTCAAGCACCACTTTAGGCATTCCGTTTTATTTCCTTGGGCAAGAAAATGTACCTTATTTGTTCACTTGGTCAACAAGGGTGACTTTGTTGTACTGAGCGTAAGCTTGGTAGTCTATATTCCTTTCTCCAAAGAAATTGGAATGTCAGGCGCCTGAACATAAGCTTGGTGGTAGTCTATATTCATTTCTCCACAGAAATTGGAATGTCAGGCGCCTGAACGTAAGCTTGGTGGTAGTCTATATTCATTTCTCCACAGAAATTGGAATGTCAGGCGCCTGAACGTAAGCTTGGTGGTAGTCTATATTCATTTCTCCAAAGAAATTGGAATGTCAGGCGCCTGAACGTAAGCGATGGTAGTCTATGTTCATTTCTCCAAAGAAATTGGAATGTCAGGCGCCTGAACGTAAGCTGGTGGTAGTCTATTTCATTTCTCCAAAGAAATTGGAATGTCAGGCGCCTGAACGTAAGCTTGGTGGTAGTCTATATTCATTTCTCCACAGAAATTGGAATGTCAGGCGCCCTAGCGTAAGCTTGGTGGTAGTCTATATTCATTTCTCCACAGAAATTGGAATGTCAGGCACCTGAGCGTAAGCTTGGTGGTAGTCTATATTCATTTCTCCACAGAAATTGGAATGTCAGGCGCCTGAGCGTAAGCTTGGTGGTAGTCTATATTCATTTCTCCATAGAAATTGGAATGTCAGGCGCGACACCAGTCAGTGTACGTGCAGACGAAACTAATGTGTTTGTTTTTTTTTATATTAATTCGGGTATTAGAAAATTTTGATTTACAATTTGAGTATATAACCTGTTTTGTCATGAACAAAGCGTATTGATTCATACTGTTTTAAATCCATTTTTTTAAAGAAGAAAAAAGTATGTAAAGATGAACCTTATGCGTTGAAATGTGTTCGCTTTGCAGCGAACTCGCACATCATAATTTCAACGCAACGAGACTTCATACATATTGTATTACTCACATCATTCGACACCTTGTTTTTTGATATTTCATTTGAGACAGCGGCGTCGTCTTTTAAAAGCTAATGGCGAACCTGTCTGTCCTTTCAATCTTTTAAAAAAAAAAATCTTCAACTATGAACATCAAGTTTATAAGACTTCAACAGACCACAAGAAAGACTCGGAAGGAAAACTGTCACTCGAACACATACAGCACCAAAGTTAACCCCCTGACAGCACAAAGCACTTTTACATTTAGCCAACTGAGACATAAACTCAACACGGGGCATAACCATTGGACGAAAATGGAAAATATACAATTAATGTGTCTACTCTAACAAAAAAAGTATTGATGCCATTGTCGAATCTGACTGGTGCGGCTGTGTTTTCATTCATCATGAAAAAAAAAAAGTTCTACATTTCTGAGAAAATCGACTCCTTCTATGGACACCAATTTTGAAATTTATCATATCATATCGTGTCAGAGGCTATATACGTAATTTGACCTTTAAATGCCCCATACATCTTAATACAATCATGGAGTTTTAAAAATGATTGAACATACAGTAATCGACAAGAACAATGTACGTTCATTCATCATACAAATATTTTAAACTATAGAGTTCTATATCAAGGGCATTTTTAAAAGAATGAATACTGTTCGAATGTCTTGTTTTGAACAGTAAAATATTTCATAACTGACTATAGGAACTTCGCTCTATACTGTTTGAATTTCTTGTTTTGAACAGTAAATTATTCCATAACTGACTATAGGAACTTCATCTATACTGTCTTGTTTTGAACAGTAAATTATTCGATAACTGATTATAGCAACTTAGCGATCGCACAAGAACCACAAGGCCATAAGCTGTGTAATGACGTGATATTATTCAATTCAATTCAATTCAAATCAAATCAATTCAAGTCAAGTCGAGTCAAGTCAATTAAATTCAATTCAATTCAATTAAATTCAATTAATTTCAAATAAATTATTTCATCCCAGAGGGAAATTTGGATTTCAGACGTGTAAAATGAATAGAAGCATAAGTAGATAAATCACGTAATTGGACATCAACATGAACGTTTTCAACGTTTTCATGTATATCAATGAACTCAATCATCCTCACAATCATGCTTTGTTCAACATGTATAATATATATATATATATATTAATTAAAAGAATGTAATAGACAAATGTTCCATTTACACGTTGTTACTTATCGTATCACATATTCCGATATAAATAATAATTATGGTCAAAAACATGTTTCGTCTTCAAATTATCTCTATAATTTTCATTCACTTAATGTTTATAATATTAATATGTTTTATTTTAAAGTCTTTTGCCTGTCGGTAAAAATGAATTTAGGTGGTGCGTTGTCTGCCACGAGCTCTTGTCCCTTCTATGAATCCAGATGTTGCTAAGTTTTTTAGTCCATTTTGTCTCCACACATGGCCAAAAAATCTCATTTGCCTTGTCTTGATGTTCTTTACAAGTTCTCTTTATTTTCCAGTTTTCACTAGAACTTCCATGTTTGTTACTTTTGCTGTTTGGGGGATTTTCAATATTCTTCTATATATCCACATTTCAAATGCTTCTAAACGTTTACGACAGTGTGTATCTTAAGTCCACGTTTCGCATGCATATAATAGTGTGGAAAAGACATATGTCTGCGCAGTTTGTATTTTCGTGTCTGTTGTCAGTTTTGAATTGGAGACAACAGCCTTAATATTATGCAATGTTTGTTTTGCTATTGCTATCCTTCGCCTTATTTCGGTGGTGTCTTTGCAGTTGTTTTGTTATGATTGCGCCGAGGTATTTAAATTGTGTTACTTGTTTTATAGTTTGTTCTCTACTTGTTAAATTGAAGGACAGGTTATCATCTTGTTTACAAACTGCCATGCATTCTGTCTTTTTCACGTTCAGTAATAATCCTTTTGTCTCACTAAAGTCTACTAATTTATCTAATATTTGTTGGACATCATCTGGCGTGTATGCCATTAGCACGGCATCATCTGCATATCTTATGTTGGTCAGGTTAACGCCACCAATGCTTATACCTCTCATGTTTTCAATTTCACGGAAGATGATTTCGCTATATAAGTTGAAGAAGTCTGGTGAGAAACACATCCTTGTCTCAGTCCTATCTTGATGTTAAAGAAAGTTGGGGCCTGTTTCATAAAAAATTTCGTACGAATTTCGTACATTATTTTCTTAGGAACAAAGGTGTGAATTTTGTACGACAGTTTCATAAAAAATTTCGTACGCAAATTGATGTCTCGTTATCCACTTTGACATAGCTGTTTGATACCAATACAGGTTCTTACCAGTCTTTATCATCTATTCCTATTCACTTTAACAAAATATCAACATGACCCAAATAGCTTGTGGAGTTATCATTCTGGACCACATGGCCCACATAACAACTGTGTAAAGATATTAGGGGGAGTGGTAGTGTTTACTTTAGACTTGTGCCCGTATTAGTATATATTTTTGTTACACACACACACACTCGCACACGCGCGCGCACACGCCCACACACACACATACACACACACACACACACACACATAT
>JAXRKP010000011.1:402500-405000 GCA_037039925.1 Doris montereyensis | reverse complement strand
TTGTTTTCTTTCTATGCCCTGTCATAATTGTTTTTTCTTATAATTGTTGTTTCTTTCTGTGCCCTGTCATAATTGTTTTTTTTTTTCTGTGCCCTGTCGTAATTGTTTTTCTTTCTGTGCCCTGTCATAATTGTTTTTCTTTCTGTGCCCTGTCATAATTGTTTTTCTTTCTGTGCCCTGTCATAATTGTTTTTCTTTCTGTGTGCCCTGTCATAATTGTTTTTCTTTCTGTGCCCTGTCATAATTGTTTTTCTTTCTGTGCCCTGTCCTAATTGTTTTTCTTTCTGTGTCCTGTCATAATTGTTTTTCTTTCTGTAATTGTTTTTCCTGTCATAATTGTTTTTCTTTCTGTGCCCTGAGCACAATCGATCTTAAATATAGATTTTATTTTAACAATCGCAGCTATTCAAATAATGCATATGTTCATCCGCAACAGTGTTGTGCATGAGTGAAGAAATAGACAAACAAAGAAATAGCTTGCGTTAATGTTTTCCCCAATGAAAAACATGTTCTTAATACTATGCGAGAGAAACATTGCCTCTTTGGATTCTTTCTGAAGAATTGCTTTTTCTTTCTGAAACAAAAAAATACTTTTTTTCCCCTACCCTTTCCCCTGCTCTAAAATGTATCCTTCTGAGAAAACAAAACAGAGATGTAAACGTAAGCGAAAGGGAAAACAAAAGCTCCCTGTCGTACAAGTTGACCTCTCTCCCCCCTCTAACTATTGTTTTCCCTCTCACTCTCCTCTCTCCACCTCCTCCACTCAATAGGTGCATGTATTTGGCAATTGTCACATATTACTTTTACACATGTGCTGACTCAAGCCATCGTAGTATCAGTCATAACAAATCAATTCGAAAATGACCTTTATCGCCACACGGTGACACTGTACTAATGTGTCCCAATTTTGATATGATGATGACTATCACTATCAGAATGACACTACATTATCTCGTTTCAGAAACACTGACTAGATGTGTAATGAAGATTTAAAGCTATCAAACATCGCCCCGTTCATCCGACAACACATCATCATGAAGACCTGAACATACAACGACAAATATTTGTCGTGGATGAGAACATTAAGGACAATGTAAAACATTGCCTATTCTGTCACAAACCATTGATTGGTTTTCTTAGGGTACACCAGTTACTGACTGACACCTTGATGAATCTTCTCTCCTACGTAGACGCCCTGCTCTAGATCTATCGTCTGACAGCCAACAGAGATGTAAACGTAAGCCTTAAACCTAATGTGCCCGTCAAGTTGCGAGGCAGTCCAGCTTCTAACTTGTTTCAAAACATGACAAGCACGACATCCTCTCTGTCCTACCCGAGCTTTGTGGTGAGGGGTGCAGGATGTATTTGGAGAATTATCAGGATTACTAAGTACACATGTGCTTATACTTTTCATTTGGCATTGGCCTGATAAGTATTGCGTCGGGATGAACAAATCAATTCGATCTAATGACCTTTATCGCCACTACTATCTATGTGACACCTGCCTACATAATGTGTCCCAATTTCGATATGATGATGACTATGTATCTGAATGACACTACATTATCTCGTTTCTGAAACACTGACTAGATGTGTGCTATGAAGATTTAAAGCTGTATTAAACTTATCGCTGGTGCTGCTGCTGACTACTACTACACATCATGAAGACCTGCTATCATGCTGCTGCTGCTTGTGTGCTGAGAACATTAAGGACGTGTAAAACTGCTGCCTGCTATGTTGCTGTGCACAAAACCAGCTGGATTGGTGCTGCTTGGTTACACCAGTTACTGACTGACACCTTGATGAATCTTCTGCTCACTGTAGACTGCCCTGCTGCTGATGCTGCGTCTGACAGCCAGTTGAGCTGCTGCCTTACTGAGGCGTGTATTATCAAGGAAAACATGACTAAGTGCTGCATGCTGCTGCATTATGTGCTGCTGCTGCTGCTGCTATGTATGCTATATTATGATAGTATTATGCTAGGCTGCTGCTGATTGATCCTGCTGCTGCTGCCGCTGCTGCTAAGTTTGACCCTGCTGCTGCTGCATTATGTTTTCATTTGAACGTTGGCTGATAAGCTGCTGCTGCGCCGGGATAACAAATATTGAGATCTAGTGTAATTATATATGACTACTACTATCTACCTGCTATGCCTGCCTGCATATACTGCTGCTGGTGTTGCTGCTGCTGCTGAACTGCTGCTGCTACTGCTGCTGCTGCTGCTGCTGCTGCTGCTGCTGCTGCTGCTGCTGCTGCTGCTGCTACTGCTGCTGCTGCTGCTGCTACTACTGCTGCTATCTATGCTGCTGTATGTATGTTGCTGTACTGTGCTGCTGCTGCTGCTGCTGCTGCTGCTGCTGCTGCTGCTGTTGCTGCTGCTGCTACTGCTGCTGCTGCTACTTGGCTACTGCTGCTGCTGTTGCTGCTGCTGCTGCTGCTGCTGCTGCTGCTGCTGCTGCTGCTGCTGCTGCTGCTGCTGCTGCTGCTGCTGCTGCTGCTG
>JAXRKP010000011.1:382500-400000 GCA_037039925.1 Doris montereyensis | reverse complement strand
AACAACAGATAACGAAGTATATGCCAGAGCAAGGAAATGAGTATCAAAAGTTTACATCTGTGTAGTGAATTCGTTGACAATGCATTGGAATTATCGCATTTGTGACCCCAACAATGACGTGAATGACCTAAGATACTGAGATTAATGTTCCGATAACTCGATCTTTGTCATGGCTTCACCCTTTGAAGGTGCAACTGTTTTCGATAATGCATCTCGTACTATCTTTGATAGTTGATGCTTTATCTCTACGTTGAATTGGCTCTGACAAAGTTGTCAGCCATTTAACTGCCATCGCCACCCAATAACATCTTGTAGTGACGTAAGCTGCACTTTTATCACAGGCCTTTCTGACTCTTGACAACGTGGAGTCTAGGTTGCTTCACGTTGTCGTCATAGAGCTCGGGAACATTATTCACTTCAGTAGCGGTGTGCTGACGTCACAGCTCTTCAGAATGAAAGCAATGGCATTCTTCCTATCGATAAATGGCCACTGATATGCCCATAGCTGTCGGTATATCTCACTACTATGGAATGCGGTGCTCTCGACTGCTATTAGAGTTTGTTATTGGCTTTCATAATGTCATAGCATTTATAGGGTTATTGCACGGAGCCCTGAACTCCCCTCCTCCACCTCTTAATTAATGCTTCTCGGTTCTTCGGTCTTTTGACAATCTCCACCACTATAATTATTTGTACCCATCCAACTACAACAGGCACAACACCAACAAGTGCCACCGTCATCACCACCGATACTTTTGTGTGTTGCTGCTACTAGCATTACTACTGCTACTACTACTACTACTGCTGCTAAGACTACTGCTACTACTGCTACTGCTGCTTATACAAACAAATGGATTGTGTAAGACATCACTACTGTACTACTGCTACTACTACTACTACTACTACTACTACTACTACTAGGACATCAGTGCTACTACTGCTGTACTGCTGCTCCACCACCACCACCACCACCACCACTACTGCTACTACTACTACTGCTGCTGCTGCTACTACTACTACTGCCGTGCTGCTTTAAACCACTGAGCCGGGTTATACTGCTACTATAGCTGCTGCTGCTGCTGCTGCTGCTGCTGCTAATGCTGCTGCTGCTGCTGCTACTGCTGCTACTGCTGCTGCTGCTGCTGCTGCTACTGCTTGTACTGCTACTGGTACCTGCGTCAGACTAGCGTTCTGTGCAGGAGGTGATTATTATCACATGTTCCGCTTCACGCTACAGAAACCGGGATAAGTTCGGTTCTATGGGTCGTAATGCCCTTGAAGGTACTCTACTTCTTTCATAATAATATTCAAGCCTGCTAGACAAACGGGAAGGAGAGAGATGTTCTATTTATGGGCAGTCGGTAGATTTTTCATAAGAAGTATTTTGTTTCATATTTCCATTGTAGATTGACGGTCATTAGAATTCAGTTCGTTTGCGGTTCTGTTTCGTTTGTTTGTGGTCATGTTGTTTTTCTTGATTCCCTTGGCAGTTTTAGTTTGGTGTTATTGTTACATTTTATTCACTTTTCAGATAGAGCTCGAATCCCTGAACCAGGCCGCATCAGATGTCAATTGTCTGGAAAAAGAAATAAATGTAAGTTGGTTTTATATTATTGTGTGTTTATACTAAAATTCGTATTCAGAAATCGACAATGATGAATTGTGCACGGAATACTTATTTAGATTCATATCGCATAAGCTAAAAATGGACATGTTTAACACTACGTTTATGAATTTTTATTAGCCCGTATCTATCGTACTATCAGCATTAACCTCAAGGATTTAGGCACAACTTCAGCATTTTCCCTAGACATAATATCAGCAATAAGAGGATCTACTGTTTCATGAATTATTAAGAGGAAAGAGAGACAATGAGATAGCTATAATTGTGTAAATCAATTTTGTTTTTGAAACTGACTGAATTCATGTGAATGGGTGGAATAGTAGGGGAGGTAAGTGACCAGATACTCTGAAAAAGTGGATTCCATTCACTCTGAACGTGTGTTTTAGATAGCCAATTGCACGGTAGTGAATGATAGGATTTAAGATTGACTGCCCTGTCATAGTCTACAGATATTGCAGATTTATTGTGGTTTTCTTTTCTGTAAGGATTTAAGATTGGCTGCCCTGTCATAGTCTACCAGATATTGATTGGCTGCCCTGTTTTCTATAAGTTTCAATTTTTTTGGTTATTTTATCACAGAAGGAAACAGAAAATGTCAGGCAAGGGTAGTACGGAGAAAAACTTTTTAGCCCAACCCATGCACCGGAAGGAAGAACTGATGAATAAATAAATAAAGACTTTTTTATATCAAACATATATTGCACATACACTGATCTATATAATAATAAATCTCCTGTCTCGGCGTCCTATTGTGTTTTACGGTCCTCCTTTCGCCAGCCAACCCGTGTGGTTTTTTTAAATAACTTGGAGTAAACAGCTGTGCATAGGCTTGAATCGATACCGTGTCGTCTTAGCGGCTAATACAATCCGCATTGACATGAGAGTGGAAGAGTTGATAACTGGTATCGCAGCATAAAAATCCCGTTTCCATAAATCGATACATTATTATCATTTTTATGTTGTATGAAATATTGGACCTCTTTGACATACTCCACTTTTGGCTGTCTCTTCCTGTCTTTTTTGTCTCTTTCTATCCGTTTATTTGCCTGTCTCTTCTTGTCTTTTTTTGTCTCTTTCTATCCGTTTATTTGCCTGTCTCTTCCTGTCTTTTTTCTCCTTTCTATCCGTTTATTTGGCTGTCTCTTCCTGTCTTTTTTGTCTCTTTCTATCCGTTTATTTGCCTGTCTCTTCTTGTCTTTTTTTTGTCTCTTTCTATCCGTTTATTTGCCTGTCTTTTCCTGTCTTTTTTTTGTCTCTTTCTATCCGTTTATTTGCCTGTCTTTTCCTGTCTTTTTTTGTCTCTTTCTATCCGTTTATTTGGCCTGTCTTTTTTTGTCTTTCTATCCGTTTATTTGCCTGTCTCTTTCTGTCTTTTTTTGTCTCTTTCTATCCGTTTATTTGCCTGTCTCTTCCTCCGTTTATTTGCCTTTTTCCTGTCTTTTGTCTCTTTCTATCCGTTTATTTGCCTGTCTCTTCCTGTCTTTTTTTGTCTCTTTCTATCCGTTTATTTGCCTGTCTCTTCCTGTCTTTTTTTGTCTCTTTCTATCCGTTTATATGCCTGTCTGTCCCCCTCTAGATCTTTTTGTCTCTTTCTATCCGTTTATTTGCCTGTCTGTCCATCTCTAGGTCTTTGTGTCTCTTTCTATCCGCTTATTTGCCTGTCTGTCCATCTCTAGATCTTTTTGTCTCTTTCTATCCGTTTATTTTTCTGTCCATCTCTTTTCTATCCGTTTATTTGCCTGTCTGTCCATCTCTAGGTCTTTTTATCTCTTTCTATCCGTTTATTTGCCTGTCTGTCCATCTCTAGGTCTTTTTTGTCTCTTTCTATCCGTTTATTTGCCTGTCTGTCCATCTCTAGGTCTTTTTTATCTCTTTCTATCCGTTTATTTGCCTGTCTGTCCATCTCTAGGTATTTTTGTCTTTTTCTATCCGTTTATTTGCCTGTCTGTCCATCTCTAGGTCTTTTGTCTCTTTCTATCCGTTTATTTGCCTGTCTGTCCATCTCTAGGTCTTTTTTTTGTCTCTTTCTATCCTTTTTGTTTATTTGCCTGTCTGTCCATCTCTATGTCTTTTGTCTCTTTCGATCCGTTTATTTGCCTGTCTGTCCATCTCTAGGTCTTTTTGTCTCTTTCTCTATCCGTTTATTTGCTTGTCTGTCCATCTCTAGGTCTTTTATCTCTTTCTATCCGTTTATTTGCCTGTCTGTCCATCTCTAGGTCTTTTTGTCTCTTTCTATCCGTTTATTTGCCTGTCTGTTCATCTCTAGGTCTATTTGTATCATCCCGCTCTCACCCTACCCTCTCCTTATTTCCCCTCCCTCTCTGCCTTAGCCAGTATCTCAGACACCCCAACCCCCCCCCCGCCACCTTTGCAACGCCATTCGGCATATGTTATTATGTCTATGAATTTTATGTGAATAAATGCTGATTCTTTCATTATCAGTTCCCATTCTACCTTTCGGTGTATGGGTTTCAGATGCTCGAGATGATCTTTTTCCAGGATGCCCCCGTCCTGGCATTTTCTGTTTCCTTCAAAAATGTTAGATTTCTATGCTTCAATGCCTCTTTTATATCTTCTTCCCACTTTCTCCGAGGTCTGCCTTTTGGCCTTTTACTTTGGGCTTTAGCGCTGTATACTGATTTAGCTATTCTATTGTCATTCATTCTGTTTACATGCCCAAACAATCACAATTGATTTGTTTCTATCTTAGTTTTTATGCCATCTGCTTTGGTTTGATCTCTTATTGTTGTGTTTCTGATTTTGTCTCTTTTAATTTTCCCTACTACTCTTCTTAGATATTTCATTTCAGCTGCCTGTACTCTACTGTATTCTCTACTGTCTAAGGTCTAGGTTTTGCTGCCATAGAGGAGAGTAGGACAATAAACTGTGTTGTATACTGCCATTTTGGTTTTTGTTGACAATTCTTGCTTACCTACAAGTGCCTTTCCTAGATGGTTATATATTGCACTTGTCTTTTGGATTTTCTAGCTGATTTCTTCTCTTAGGTTTCCCTCTGAGTTAATCATTACTTCTAGGTAAATGTAGCTTTGAGCTTGTTCTAAATTCTCCCAGCCCAATTTAAGATTTTGTGTTTTAGCTTCCCTAGTTACTAGCATTGTTTTGTTTTTCTTTGCATTTCCTTTCATTCCTCTTTTATTTAGTTCATTGTTCATAATGTTGATATTCGACTGAAGGTCACTTTCTGATTTTCCAAACAGAACTAAATCATCGGCAAATGAAAGCATTGATACATTTACTGGTTTGAGCTTCCACATACCTACATTCATTTTCTTCATTTTTCAGGATACCTTTGCAACTGAATCCATAAATGTGATAAACAAAAGAGGACTTAGGATACAACCCTGTCTTACTCCTATATCTACATCAAATTTTGCAGATATGTTGATTTCTTGTAAAAACTTTCAATGGCTTCTATTAAATTCTGCTCTGCATTGTGTTCTTTTAAGGAATGCTATAGTTCGTCCCTCCTTACAGTGTCAAATGCCTTTTCTAAGTCAATAAAACACAGGTGCAAGTCAATGTTTCTCTCAAGGCATTTTTCTATTATTTGTCTCATTGTAAGTATGTGGTCTTGTACACTTCTTCCTGGTCTAAATCCACACTGATGCTCTTCAATCTGATCCTCTACTCTTTTCCTTAGTCTCATTTCCAGTATCCTGGTATATACTTTTCCTAGAACGCTAAGTAGTGATATCCCTCTATAGTTTGAGCATTCCATAGTTGATCCTTTCTTATGTATTGGTACTTCCGTTCCATTTTCCAGTCGACTGGCACCTGTTTTGACTTCCATACTTGTTGGCATATTGCATGTAGTAGTTTGTCTGCCTCTCTCCTTTGGTTTTTAACCATTTCTGGATACACTTGATCTGCTTCTGGGGCTTTACCTAATTTCACTTTTCTTATAGCTGTTTGGATTTCTTCCATTGATATATCTACATCTTCAGTTGTCTCCTCTGGATTACTTGTTACTCTTGCTAATTGATCTTTACTCCTTGTTTCTTTTTATCCTAGATTGGTATACCTGTTTTACTTCCTCTATTTTGAGTTTAGTAGCTTTCTTCTCTTTCCTTTTCTGTTTGTTTTCTTCAGTCAGTAATCTCATTTTGGCAATCACTAGGTGATGATCACTAAATATTTCTGCTCCTCTGTTTACTCTTGTATCAAATGTAAAAAAGGAGCTGCTAACTATTATGTAGTCTATCATTGACTTTTCACACTGTCTTCATTTACTCTTGTATATTTGTGGATATTTTTATGAGGAAAAAAGGTGTTGGCTATTTTTATGTTATTCTTTTAGGCAAAAATCTATTAGTCTCTCTCCACTTGGAGAAGTTGTTGTCTCTCTTTCTTTACCTATTACTCCTCCTGACGTTTCTACATCGTTGCTTACTCTAGCATTTAAATCTCCTAAAAGCATTAGTTCCTGTTTGGGGTTAAGATTCTCTGCAGCTATTTGTAAATCGTTTTCGAAGATATCTTTTTCTTCTTTAGTTGTGTCTTCGTTTTGTCCATAAGCTATTTATAATTTAATTTCTCTTCCTTTTGGTTTAATATTTACCTCTAATAGCCATGGGCTTATAGATTTCAATTTTTTAGTAGCTTTTCATGTCTTTTATGCACTAGGAGGCCTATTCCCTGCTCTAGCTCTATCTTTGACATCTACTCCTGAGAAGATTAAAGTATGATTCGGTCCTACATTTTCTGTTCCTTGTCCTTTTTCTTTGTTTCTGTAATGGCCAAAATATCTTCACTTTCAATTTTTCCATTTCTTCCCTAACGTTCCAAAAATCACAGTCCGTCTTCGTTTCCAAGTTCGTTTTTGAAAGATAGAAGCCGGTTATATTATATTTATTTTTCTCTGAATCTGTTTGTTTTTGGATAAGCAGGGGATTAGCCCACTGTACCCTAGGTAAATGGTGGAGCTGCCACCTTGAGGCCCCCTACCAGGCCTTGTTATTTTCTGTCAGGGTTAACTCCCTTAGCCTTTATTCATTCAAGACCAGTCTGCAAGGCAGCAGGTTGTTATTTTCTGTCAGGGGTCAGGGTTAACTCTCTTAGCCTTTGGTCAGTCAAGACCGGTCTGCAGGGCAGCAGGAGACTCGTGGAGGGCGGGATAATCTACCTGTCCACTGCCCGGATAAATGCTGATATGAAGCGAAATTTTGAATTAGCGTGAAGAAAGTTTTCTCAAAATAGAATTGTGATTCATAAATAAATAGATGTAATGCGTGTTCAATATTGATTTATGGTTTGGAAGTCTCATTTGAGTCTTATCCTTATCTTTAAATAAACTTCATTCATGTGTCTATGACAATCAACCCTTTGATGTTTTTTGTTGGCGAAATGCGCTTCGAATGAAAGCATTGCATCTTTTGACCGCTTGTAATCTTCCACCAATAGGAGGCAAGAACCAAGTACCAGGTGACCTTTTCTGAGAGCTCTGTGGAGCTTGAGGCGCTGAGAAACAAATATGGTTCCAAAATAAAGAAAGCAAGAGCTTACTATGAATTGAAGGAAATGTCCAAAGAGTAGACCTGTATTATTTTGTACTTAGTCTAAGCCAGTGATTCTCAATCAGGGAGGAATTCTCCATGGGGGGGGGGGGGGGGGGGGGGGAGACATTACAGGGTTTCAGGAAGTGGGGGGGGAGCTCAGATATACAGACTCTTTTATTTTGAATGTACCTTTTGAGACAGTCAATTTTGGAAAGGGGGATATGACATTCTGACACATGGTGAAAGGAGGAAATGACATTCTGACATACGGTGAAAGGGGAAATGACATTCTGACACATGGTGAAAGGAAATGACATTCTGACACATGGTGAAAGGGGGAAATGACATTCTGACACATGGTTAAAGGGGAAATGACATTCTGACACATGGTGAAAGGGGGAAATGACATTCTGACACATGGTGAAAGGGGGAAATGACATTCTGACACATGGTGAAAGGGGGAAATGACATTCTGACACATGGTGAAAGGAAATGACATTCTGACACATGGTGAAAGGGGGGAAATGACATTCTGACACATGGTGAAAGGGGGAAATGACATTCTAACACATGGTGAGAAGGGGAAATGACATTCTGACACATGGTGAAAGGGCGATGACATTCTGACACATTGTGGGGGAAATGACATTCTGACACATGGTGAAAGGGCGAAATGACATTTTGACACATGGTGAAAGGGGGAAATGACATTCTGACACATGGTGAAAGGGGAAATGACAGTCTGACACATGGTGAAATGGGAAAATGACACCCTGACACATAGGGAAAAAGGGAAATGACACTCCGACACATGGTGAAAGGGGAAATGACATTCTGACACATGGTGAGAGGGGAAATGACATTCTGACACATGGTGAAAGGGGAAATGACATTCTGACACATGGTGAAAGGGGAAAGGGGGAAATGACATTCTGACACATGGTGAAAGGGAGATGTGGACACATGGGGGAAATGAAATGGTGAAAGGGGAAAATGACATTCTGACACATGGTGAAAGGGAGAAATGACATTCTGACACATTGTGAAAGGGGGAAATGACATTCTGACACATGGTGAAATGGGGAAATGACATTCTGACACATGGTGAAAGGGAGATATGACATTCTGACACATGGTGAAAGGGGAGATATGACACTCTGACACATGGTGAAAGGGAAATGACATTCTGACACATGGTGAAAGTGGGAAATGACATTCTGACACATGGTGAAAGGGAAAGGAAATGACATTCTGACACATGGTGAAAGGGAGATATGACACTCTGACACATGGTGAAAGGAGATATGACACTCTGACACATGGTGAAAGGGAGATATGACACTCTGACACATGGTGAAACACATGGTGAAATGGGAAATGACATTCTAACACATGGTGAAAGGGGAAATGACACTCTGACACATGGTGAAAGGGAGATATGACACTCTGACACATGGTGAAAGGGGAAATGACATTCTGACACATGGTGAAAGACACTCTGACACATGGTGAAAGGGAGATATGACACTCTGACACATGGTGAAATGGGGAAATGACATTCTGACACATGGTGAAATGGGGAAATGACATTCTGACACATGGTGAAAATGACATTCTGACACATGGTGAAAGGGAAATGACATTCTGACACATGGTGAAAGGGTGCATGGGCCAAAAGAAGGATGAGTACCACTGGTCTAAGCCATTTGATAAACTGGCAAATTTGGCAAATTCTCACCTAGGCTATCAGCACACAGTGAACATGAAATCGAAGTATAATCTTAATTTAAAGTTTAAGTAGCTGAAATGATTTTAATCTTAGCACCTGTTCGTTGAAATAAGAACACCTCTTTGCAACATTAATTTGCGATCCATTTGGTGGCTGAAAACCACTCAATCCACAGTATACTTACCCTCCGCATTGGGTTGTACATGTATGTATAATTTGTCATAAAATATATCTTGTGTATAAATGTGTTTAGGTTTTTAAGATATTTTGTTTTCAAATTCCAATACAAGTTTATGGTTAATTGTAATTAGATGTGTACATGTCAGTTTATTTTCACCAGCAGCCTTCATGTTGTGGAGAAATTTAAAACATACAAATCTCATTAGCATATCAAATGCAATGTAAGTCTAGATCTGGATACATGTATAGTAATGTCTTATCAAACTCTAGTAATGACCCGATGGAATCAAGTGACGGCAATCCTTTCATTTCGTTTCATTTCAGGCCCAATCAGAAGCCTTGAGGTCAACTCGAAAATTCCAGTCAGCCAATAGTGTTTACTCGGCTGCCAAAGAAACAATTTCATTGGCTGAATTGAGACTGATGGATGAAAAAGCTGCAAATTTATCAACAGCTTGGCAGGAAATGCTAAATCATGCAGTTCTGCGGGTGAGATGAATGTGAAGTGTCATTATTAAACTACTTGAAAGAGTGTGATATAGTTGGGTGAAATGACAGCAATATCAAGTATTTTTAACAAAGGAATAGAGGGGTGAAATGAAGGCAAGTGTAAACATCTTTGAAACATTGTGATGTAGTGGGAGGTGGATGGGAGGGGGTAAGAGGATAAAGGCAAGAGAAATAGTAATAGTAACAATGTTTTTGAAATAGTGTGATATAGGTGGATGCACAGTGAGTTATAGGTGGATGAGATGAAGACAATGGTAACTCTTTGAAATAGTGTGATATAGGTGGATGAGATAAAGACAATGGTAATTCTTTGAAATAGTGTGATATAGGTGGATGAGATGAAGACAATGGTAACTCTTTGAAATAGTGTGATATAGGTGGATGAGATGAAGACAATGGTAACTCTTTGAAATAGTGTGATATAGGTGGATGAGATGAAGACAATGGTAACTCTTTGAAATAGTGTGATATAGGTGGATGAGATGAAGACAATGGTAACTCTTTGAAATAGTGTGATATAGGTGGATGAGATGAAGACAATGGTAACTCTTTGAAATAGTGTGATATAGGTGGATGAGATGAAGACAATGGTAACTCTTTGAAATAGTGTGATATAGGTGGATGAGATGAAGACAAATGGTAGCTCTTTGAAATAGTGTGATATAGGTGGATGAGATGAAGACAATGGTAACTCTTTGAAATAGTGTGATATAGGTGGATGAGATGAAGACAATGGTAACTCTTTGAAATAGTGTGATATAGGTGGATGAGATGAAGACAATGATATAGGTGGGTGAGATGAAGACAATGGTAACTCTTTGAAATAGTGTGATATAGGTGGATGAGATGAAGACAATGGTAACTCTTTGAAATAGTGTGATATAGGTGGATGAGATCAAGACAATGGTAACTCTTTGAAATAGTGTGATATAGGTGGATGAGATGAAGACAATGGTAGCTCTTTGAAATAGTGTGATATAGGTGGATGAGATGAAGACAATGGTAGCTCTTTGAAATAGTGTGATATAGGTGGATGAGATGAAGACAATGGTAACTCTTTGAAATAGTGTGATATAGGTGGATGAGATGAAGACAATGGTAACTCTTTGAAATAGTGTGATATAGGTGGATGAGATGAAGACAATGGTAACTCTTTGAAATAGTGTGATATGGGTGGATGAGATGAAGACAATGGTAATTCTTTGAAATAGTGTGATATAGGTGGATGAGATGAAGACAATGGTAGCTCTTTGAAATAGTGTGATATAGGTGGATGAGATGAAGACAATGGTAGCTCTTTGAAATAGTGTGATATAGGTGGATGAGATGAAGACAATGGTAACTCTTTGAAATAGTGTGATATAGGTGGATGAGATGAAGACAATGGTAACTCTTTGAAATAGTGTGATATAGGTGGATGAGTGAAGACAATGGTAACTCTTTGAAATAGTGTGATATAGGTGGATGAGATGAAGACAATGGTAACTCTTTGAAATAGTGTGATATAGGTGGATGAGATGAAGGCAATGGTAGCTCTTTGAAATAGTGTGATATAGGTGGATGAGATGAAGACAATGGTAACTCTTTGAAATAGTGTGATATAGGTGGATGAGATGAAGACAATGGTAACTCTTTGAAATAGTGTGATATAGGTGGATGAGATGAAGACAATGGTATGAGATGAAGACAATGATAGCTTTGAAATAGTGTGATATAGGTGAATGAGTGAAGACAATGGTAACTCTTTGAAATAGTGTGATATAGGTGGATGAGATGAAGACAATGGTAACTCTTTGAAATAGTGGATGATAAGACAATGGTAGGTTTGAAATAGTGTGATGAGGTGGATGAAAGACAATGGTAACTCTTTGAAAAGTGTGATAAAGGTGGATGAGATGAGGACAATGGTAGCTCTTTGAAATAGTGTGATATAGGTGGATGAGATGAAGACAATGGTAACTCTTTGAAATAGTGTGATATAGGTGGATGAGATGAAGACAATGGTAGCTCTTTGAAATAGTGTGATATAGGTGGATGAGATGAAGACAATGGTAACTCTTTGAAATAGTGTGATATAGGTGGATGAGATGAAGACAATGGTAACTCTTTGAAATAGTGTGATATAGGTGGATGAGATGAAGATAATGGTAACTCTTTGAGTGTGATATGATGAAATGACAATGGTAACTCTTTGAAATAGTGTGATATAGGTGGATGAGATGAAGACAATGGTAGCTCTTTTGAAATAGTGTGATATAGGTGGATGAGATGGGAGACAATGGTAGCTCTTTGAAATAGTGTGATATAGGTGGATGAGATGAAGACAATGGTAGCTCTTTGAAATAGTGTGATATAGGTGGATGAGATGAAGACAATGGTAGCTCTTTGAAATAGTGTGATATAGGTGGATGAGATGAGGACAATGGTAGCTCTTTGAAATAGTGTGATATAGGTGGATGCAGTGAAGACAATGGTAACTCTTTGAAATAGTGTGATAAAGGTGGATGGTGGATGAGATCTTTGAAATAGTGTGAATATTAGCAGTGAAGACAATGGTAACTTTGAAATAGTGTGATATAGGTGGATGAGATGAAGACAATGGTAACTCTTTGAAATAGTGTGATATAGGTGGATGAGATGAAGACAATGGTAACTCTTTGAAATAGTGTGATATAGGTGGATGAGATGAAGACAATGGTAGCTCTTTGAAATAGTGTGATATATTTGCAATGGGAAATAGTGTGATATATTGGGAAGTGGGGAGGTAAAGACAATAGCTCCTTTAAACATTATTATTTTTGGATAAGATAAAGGCAATATTAGCAATTTTTAACAGCATGAATAAATGGGGTGAGATGTTGAGTTATTAATCTAAATTTTAATCATCTTACCGGTAATTTAAATTCTCATATGAACTGAAAAAGAATACATATTTTCAATTTGACTTTCAAACTCTTGTAATGGGAAGCCACACTTTCGTTTTCAATTTGACTTTCAAACTCTTGTAATGGGAAGCAAATGACACTTTCGTTTCAATTTGACTTTCAAACTCTTGTAATGGGAAGCCAAATGACACTTTCGTTTTCAATTTGACTTTCAAACTCTTGTAATGGGAAGCCAAATGACACTTTCGTTTTCAATTTGACTTTCAAACTCTTGTAATGGGAAGCCAAATGACACTTTCGTTTTCAATTTGACTTTCAAACTCTTGTAATGGGAAGCCAAATGACACTTTCGTTTTCAATTTGACTTTCAAACTCTTGTAATGGGAAGCCAAATGACACTTTCGTTTTCAATTTGTTTTCAATTTGACTTTCAAACTTTTGTAATGGGAAGCCAAATGACACTTTCGTTTTCAATTTGACTTTCAAACTTTTGTAATGGGAAGCCAAATGACATTTTTTTTGGTCAATTTCCTGCACCCAAAAGGTGATGGATGCAGAACAAGAAAAATCTAAAAAATGAGAGAGAGCATCTGGAAAAAGCTGCAACATTTGCTGCATTGGAGAAAAAGTTGCACGCATTGGAAAAAAATTCAAAACATCAATAGAGAAGGCCAAGTGAGTGTTTTTTTTGTTGACATCTTGGTTTAATATGCATACTGTAAAATTTGACAGTCACTTTAAGTTGAGCGAAAGATTTTTTTGTCTTGAAGTAGTATACCCCAGACATGTTTCTGGTAACAATAAAAGAACTTCTCCCCACCCCCACCCTACCCCCAACCTCCTTACTTTAATAAGAACTTTTCTCTGATTAATGTATTGGTGTTTTTCAAAGGTGTCAACTTAAACTAATGAGAGATATGTTGCTGTTTGCATCATCAACAATTTCAATATTTGTGTTGATTATAAGACTGTAGAAACTCTCTGAACTCCATGGGTCCAGCTCATCAATGTTTGCCTGTATAACGCAAAGTTACCATTGTGTCAACAAGTAGTTTTATTTGCTTTAATTTACTTTACATTCACAGGCCATATTTTGACTCAAAAAAATGAATTGGAACTCAAACTACAGGTGAGACTGTTGTTAGTTGTAGGCAGAAATGTACTGTGACTATTTCATTTATTGTTTATGAATATCAACTCTTGACTAAGTCAAAAGAAAAGAAATGAAAATGAACACTTAACACGGTCAAATGTTTCTTAGGAAGTGAAATTAGGCTGAGGGTTAGATTTACGTCAATTCTGTTTAAAATTTCAATTTTCATGGTAAAGGTCAATTCTTCAACTCGAGCAAAGTTTTCTAACAATGATTTTACAAAATTGGACACACGGCATGATTTAATTATGCTGATTTCATTGCTCAGTCATTATCATTGAAAAGTGCCAGTATATTAGATGTGTCACAATTTTCATGGTTTTTGTTTTTCTTTGGGCTTTTCAGCAAATAAAACAAGCAATAGAAGATTTACAGCAAGCCATGCGAAGTGCGAAGACACGTTACTCAGACTCTCTGAAGCGACTGGAATCAATTTCTGATGGCATCCATGAAACCAGAAGGAAAAGGCTCATGCTCATGTATCCTCGGGAACCAGGAGTTGGAGCAGAGGAGGAAACGGGTGAAAATATTGATGGTCAGTAACAAAAAACTCTTCTACAATGTACTAAATTCTGTCCAAATTGGGTTTTTTGGAGAATTGTTTTTTTGTTGTATTTAAGCTCTCTCTCAGTGCTTGACATTTCATAAAATACCTTTCTTTCTTTTTGCTTTAAGTTGAATATTTAGGTACATTGGTTAATTATTTGTTTTTACTACCTCAGTCAGATTCCTGAGATCAACTATTTTAATCTTTTTTCATGTTGTATATTTCAATATATTTTTATTCCCTCTGTTAGAACTAATTCACAGTCTGTCTCTCTCTTTTCTATAATTTGGTAAAACAACGGTTGATATAGTCTTGAGGCCTTGTAAACGAATTACATAAGAGATAAATGAAAAATGAGTTTAGAACAACACACCTTGTCATAAATGAGACAAATTTAGATTTCATGTATTATCTGTTCATGATAATGACAAAATTCCTGTTGAAAAGGATGGTAATTGTTTAGCTACATTTAAAAACCTAGGAAATACCATACAGATTCTTGTTGATGGAGAAACTGATTGATGTCTCACATAGTAACATCTTATGATGGATTAGGTGAAACTGATTGATGTCTGACATAATGGGCATCTTATGATGGATTAGGTGAAACTGATTGATATCTCACATAGTGGGCATCTTATGATGGATTAGGTAAAACTGATTGATGTCTGACATAATGGGCATCTTATGATGGATTAGGTGAAACTGATTGATGTCTGACATAATGGGCATCTTATGATGGATTAGGTGAAACTGATTGATGTCTCACATAGTGGGCATATTATGATGGATTAGGTAAAACTGATTGATGTCTGACATAATGGGCATCTTATGATGGATTAGGTAAAACTGATTGATGTCTGACATAATGGGCATCTTATGATGGATTAGGTGAAACTGATTGATGTCTGACATAATGGGCATCTTATGATGGATTAGGTGAAACTGATTGATGTCTCACATAATGGGCATCTTATGATGGATTAGGTAAAACTGATTGATGTCTGACATAATGGGCATCTTATGATGGATTAGGTGAAACTGATTGATGTCTCACATAATGGGCATCTTATGATGGATTAGGTGAACCTGATTGATGTCTCACATCTTGTGAGTGAGCTCACATAGTGAGCATCTTATGATGGATTAGGTAAAACTGATTGATGTCTCATAATGGGCATCTTATGATGGATTAGTGAGCATCTTATGATGGATTAGGTAAAACTGATTGATGTCTCATAATGGGCATCTTATGATGGATTAGGTAAAAACATCTAATGGGCATTGATGATGATGTGAGCATCTTATGATGGATTAGGTAAAACTGATTGATGTCTCACATAATGGGCATCTTATGATGGATTAGGTAAAACTGATTGATGTCTCACATTGATATTTGTGAGCATCTTATGATGGATTAGGTAAAACTGATTGATGTCTCACATAGTGAGCATCTTATGATGGATTAGGTAAAACTGATTGATGTCTCACATAGTAAGCATCTTATGATGGATTAGGTGAAACTGATTGATGTCTCACATAGTGAGCATCTTATGATGGATTAGGTGAAACTGATTGATGTCTCACATAGTGAGCATCTTATGATGATGGATTAGGTGACCGCAACAACATTGTTGTCTGGCTTTTTGATTGAAATGTTTTTTTAAATATTATTATTATTATCATTATTATTATATTGTTATTATTATATTATTATTATTATTATTATTATTATTATTATTATTATTATTATTATTATTATTATTATTATTATTATTATTATTATTATTATTGTTTGTTATTATTATTATTATTATTATTATTATTATTATTATTATTGTTATTATTATTATTATTATTTTACAGTCATTATTATATCTTTTCACAGAACTGCCATCCCTACATTCTTCATGTCTTGATGTGAGTGACATAAATTCAATGGCTGATGAAAAATGTCCACTTGAGGATGGTGATAAAGATGGGGTAGATGAAGGTGATGATGGGGAGTGCAATGAAACTGAGGATATGAACAATGAGGTCGATTTCCGACAGAAGCTTTTAACTTGTCCCCTAGACAGTGAAGAATCTGTCTTCGGAAAATTAAAAAAGAGCGGTGGTAAAAAGTTGGTAAAATCCAAGTCACTCCCTTCCTATCTCGGAGAGGAACCGGTTTGTGAGGACATTTCTTCCGAGTTTTATTGTTCTAAAGACGTTGACGTTGATGGTGAAGAAAATTCAGGTAATAATAACACCACGGAACAATTTGATTCTCCAAGTCAGTGTGTTGGTGACCAAGAGCAGGAGGCTTCAAGATCTAATCAGACAAATGAAAACAGATTGAACTCAGTGGACGATGGCGATCAAAATAACATGAATTTAAGGCTTGATGGAGAAGGAGAAGCAAAGAGTGTGCCGCTGATGTGAATAATGGCTGATACTGATGTCTTTGCAATAGTTTGGTCAATGGAAGTGCCTTTCTATCTTGTATCATGGCAGTTGGGTGCCTTATTGTACAAATATCATTTTGCTTCAAACAGGCTGATGTTTATTGTTTGTGTAAAATGTGAGCAATATTGAATGACAATGTAAGACATTCCAGGGTGTACTACTGTTGTTTTTTTAACAGTGTTGTCATGAACTTTACAGTTTTGAAGGTTTATCTTTTTATTTCAAATTGTGAAGAATTAAAGTACAAAATGAGATACTATTTTTCAATATGTGTAATACGTTTTAGTATGTTTGATAGGCAGGCTTTCTATCACTGTCACGAAACTACGCTTTCTCAACCGCCTATGTGTAGTATAAAAGTATTGACGATTAGTTTACGTTAGCTCTGTCTCAGTGTCCTGGTTTTACATTTATCGCTGAAAATGTCTGATTCCTGAATTTAAGAAGGAAATGGAGATCTAATGAAAAATTGTCTCATCTGGATCAGGGTTGATAGCTTAATGACACACGTGTGTTATTTTCCAAATAGGGGTGTTTTGTTCTTGTCTTCTATATTATTATAGAAGAAAATATCCATATCCTTTTCTTTAAGCAATTTTTTTCAGGTGGGTAAGTTTTTGAGGATTTTAAGTTCAAAAGAATACTGGTGGATGTCTTTGTGTATAGAATATGTACATGTATTATTAATTCATATTTTCACCATTTGCAAATCTACGGTTTAGAAAATTGAGATTGCACTTTTGAAACAATGTTGGATGGTGACAATGCTTAACCCTGCTTAAGTGTTAATGAATGCAGTGTACAATGGATATCTCAAAGGGTTTTAGCAATGATCTCATGGGTTTATTTTTAACCAGTGATAAAAATACTCAAAGTTGAAGCAGCTAGGAGTATTGGAGTGTATTTTT
>JAXRKP010000011.1:365000-377500 GCA_037039925.1 Doris montereyensis | reverse complement strand
AACGAAGAGAGAGAATAATGAGGGAGACAGACATACAGACAGACAAATACAAATAATAATAATAGTGATAATAATAATAATGCAAAATTTATATAGCGCCCCTACCCATGAGGTCATGCTCAATTGCGCTTTACAAAGGCCAAGACATACATCATAAAATAGCATCATAATGTACTCAATATTTAAGATTACTATAAAATCAAGACATCTACATACACGAAAAATTTACAATTAAGATGAACAGTACCTAAATGACGATATGTGATAATTACAAGATGGCCCTATACACGCGTGCGCACACACGCACTCACATACACACACATATACATACACACACATTGCAGGTGCCAACCTCACACTCCATGATAGGTCGAAAAAGTCTCCGTATATAAAAGTATAATAATAGTTTTAAAAATTCAAACTAAGAGATCTAAGAATAATTACCCATACATGATAGTGTTAAAGATACCATACATCAATAAAACACCAAACCCTTAACACGGGTTTTAGAAAATGCCAATAAGTTAAATATTATGAAAGTCGAAAGTGAAGCGAAACAACTCTGTTTTAAGTGATTGTTTAAAGGAAGGAAGGGTTGTACAATTTCTAGTTTTAACTGACAAAGAATTCCATATAGCTGGAGCCGAAAAGGTGAAAGAACGTTGGAGAAATGTTGTCTTAGGGACGCTTCTTTTTAGTTGCAAAGATTGTGATTATCCAAGCGGACGATTGGGGTGGTGAACTTTAAGGAGATGTTTTAGATAGTCGGGGGCAGTGTCATGAATGCAGTTGAAAGTGAGACATGCTATTTTTATATACGATTCTCCTCTCTACGAACATCCAACGTAGAGAGCACAAAACGGGAGTGATGTGCTCAGATTTTTTGATCTTAGTTACAATTCTTGCTGCTTTATTTTGAAGTAATTGTAATCGATGAATAGAAGTCTTTGGCAACCTATAGAGAAGAGAATTACAGTAGTCAAGACGACTAGTGACAAGGGCATGGACAAGCATTTTATATGTTTCTTCGTCTAACAGATTTCGGATACGAGAAATGCTTTTAAGGACATAATGGATTGTTTGACAAACTTTGGTAATGTGAACATGCATGTTTAAAAATTCATCAAAGAAGAAGCCGAAAAAACAAAGACAGATAGACAGGCAGAGATCGACACACAAACACACAGACACACGAAGGACGTAGATCTACATAATAATGATAATAATATGAAAGACAATTGTAATAATAATAATAATAATAATAATAATGATAATGTTCATAATAATAATGATAATGACAGTAATACATGTAGTGATAATGATAACAATAATAGTAATACTATTTCGGTAAAAAGCTCTAATACGGGGACATGACACCTGAACTTCACAGTCAGTAACTAGACACAATATTTGTCTTGATGTCGTAATCGGTGTAGCTTGAATGGATTAGTGAACGTTTTGTTCTCCTGTACCATTGGTTTACACGATACTTCACTGTAACCGTAATCGAGAAGGGAATATCAATAGGCTACGAGATTCACATTATAAAAAGCATTGCTTTTAGCAATCACTGGTTAATGTACTATTTTACGATGTTAATTTGAATTGTATTGAAGACGTGTTTGCTAATTTGAAAGTCATTTAATTAAACACTACTACTCAAATACAGTGACATACTTTGAAAGTCATTTAATTAAACACTACTACTCAAATACAGTGACATACTTTGAAAGTCATTTAATTAAATACTACTACTCAAATACAGTGACATACTTTGAAAGTCATTTAATTAAATACTACTACTCAAATACAGTGACATACTTTGAAAGTCATTTAATTAAATACTACTACTCAAATACAGTGACATACTTTGAAAGTCATTTAATTAAACGCTACTTAAAGTGCTACTCTCCAAATACAGTGACATACTTTGAAAGTCATTTAATTAAACTACGATGTAATCTCAATGTCACATACTGAAAGTCATTTAATTAAAAACTCAAATACTGTCACATAATTTGGAAGTCATTTCATTAAACACTATCAAATAGCGGTGACAGTTTGCATGTCATTTCATTAAACGCTTCTCAAATAATGGTTTTGACATACTCTGGGCTGTCTAAATAATGGTTTGGGTAACTCTCTAAATAATGGTTTGGGTAACTCTGTCTAAATAATGGTTTGGGTAACTCTGGGCTGTCTAAATAATGGTTTGGGTAACTCTGGGCCGTCTAAATAATGGTTTGGGTAACTCTGGCCGTCGAAATAATGGTTTGGGTAACTCTGGGCTGTCGAAATAATGGTTTGGGTAACTCTGGACCGTCTAAATAATGGTTTGGGTAACTCTGGGCCGTCTAAATAATGGTTTGGGTAACTCTGGGCTGTCTAAATAATGGTTTGGGTAACTCTGGACTGTCTAAATAATGGTTTGGGTAACTCTGGACTGTCTAAATAATGGTTTGGGTAACTCTGGACTGTCTAAATAATGGTTTGGGTAACTCTGGGCTGTCAAAATAATGGTTTGGGTAACTCTGGGCTGTCTAAATAATGGTTTGGGTAACTCTGGGCTGTCTAAATAATGGTTTGGGTAACTCTGGGCTGTCTAAATAATGGTTTGGGTAACTCTGGGCTGTCTAAATAATGGTTTGGGTAACTCTGGGCCGTCTAAATATGATTTGGGTAACTCTGGGCTGTCTAAATAATGGTTTGGGTAACTCTGGGCCGTCTAAATAATGGTTTGGGTAACTCTGGGCTGTCTAAATAATGGTTTGGGTAACTCTGGGCCGTCTAAAATAATGATTTGGGTAACTCTGGGCCGTCTAAATAATGGTTTGGGTAACTCTGGGCCGTCTAAATAATGATTTGGGTAACTCTGGGCCGTCTAAATAATGGTTTGGGTAACTCTGGGCTGTCTAAATATGATTTGGGTAACTCTGGGCTCTAAATAATGGTTTGGGTAACTCTGGGCCGTCTAAATAATGGTTTGGGTAAATAATGAACTGGGCTCTAACGTGTTTTGTCTTAACGCCGTTACGTATGTGGTGCGTTGTCTGCCACGAGCTCTTGTCCCTTCTATGAATCCAGATGTTGCTAGTTTTTCTAGTCCATTTTGTCTCCACACATGGCCAAAAAATCTCATTTGCCTTGTCTTGATGTTCTTCATAATGTTCTCTTTCTCTTTCTTTTCCAATTTTCACTAGAACTTCCATGTTTGTTACTTTTGCTGTCCAGGGGATTTTCAATATTCTTCTATATATCCACATTTCAAATGCTTCTAAACGTTTACGACATTGTGCATCTAAAGTCCACGTTTCGCATGCATATAATAGTGTGGAAAAGACATATGTCTGCGCTGTTTGTATTTTCGTGTCTGTTTTCAGTTTTGAATTGGAGACAACAGCTTTAATATTATGCAATGTTTGTTTTGCTATTGCTATCCTTTGCCTTATTTCGGTGGTGTCTTTGCAGTTGTTTGTTATGATTGCGCCGATGTATTTAAATTGTGTTACTTGTTTTATAGTTTCTTCTCTACTTGTTAAATTGAAGGACAGGTTATCATCTTGTTTACAAGCTACCATGCATTCTGTCTTTTTCACGTTCAGTAATAATCCTTTTGTCTCACTAAAGTCTACTAATTTGTCTAATATTTGTTGGACATCATCTGGCGTGTATGCCATTAACACGGCATCATCTGCATATCTTATGTTGGTCAGGTTAACGCCACCAATGCTTATACCTCTCATGTTTTCAATTTCACGGAAGATGATTTCGCTATATAAGTTGAAGAGGTCTGGTGAGAGAACACAGCCTTGTCTCACTCCTTTCTTGATGTTAAAAAAAGCTGATGTCTCGTTATCCACTTTGACGCAAGCTGTTTGGTGCCAATACAGGTTTCTTACCAGTCTAAGGTCTTTATCATCTATTCCTATTGACTTTAACATTTTGAAGAGGGTTTTGTGTTGTATGGAGTCGAAGGCTTTGGAATAGTCGATGAAGCAAAGGTATAATTTTTTTCTGTTTTTCAATTGACCTTTGCATGATCATTTTCAGTGTAAAAATCGCGTTGACTGTCCCTTTGTCCTTTACAAATCCAAACTGTTCTTTGCCTATTTCCGGTGTTATTTTATTTCGCATTCTTTTCATTATAATACGAAGTAAGATCTTTGTTGCCTGACTCATGATACTAATGGTTCGATGTTGATCACAATCTATTGCTCCTGGCTTTTTTGGTAGAGTGATAAACGCAGACTTTCTAAGCTCGTTTGGTAAAACCCCATTCTCATAGATGATATTGAATATCTTGACTAGAATATCCACCCCAAGGTCTCCTAGGGCATCTATCATTTCGATAGAAATACTATCTTGGCCAACCGCTTTTCCTTTTTTCATCTCTGTACAAGCAGCTGATACCTCTTCTCTTAGTATTTTTTGGCCGCTTATGTCTTCTGTATCTGAATTTATTTGGTTACTATCTCTTTCCTCATCTGAATACAGATTTTCTATATATTCAGCCCAGCGTTGTAAAATATCTTGGGTGTTCATTATGATGTTTCCCCGGGAGTCTCTTACACATTTTCCTCGTGTAGAGTTTCTTTTTCCTGTCAAGTTTTTGATCGACTCATGAAATTCTTTTGCGTTTTTATCCTTTTGTCTTTCAATGTGTTGGCATTCTATATCTATGTATTGTTCTTTGGCCTTGATGCACTCTTTCTTTATGTGTTTGTCTGCTTGTTTGTATTCAATACTATTCTTTTCCAACTTGCTTCGTCTATCCATCATTTCTAATATTTCCTGTGTCATCCATTTGTTTTTTGTTCCATGTTTTTTTATGGGAACAATATCCTGGATTGGCTCTGTTAGGCATTTTGTTAAATCAGTCCAATATTTTTTTACATTTTCTGTTACTCTGATATTTTCGTATCGTTGTTTCACCTCTTCTTTGTATTGTTCTCTAATCCCATCGTCTTTTCTCAAGAGCTCAATTTGCATCTTTGGTTGTGTCTTGCTTTTGTTTAGGCGTTTTAGTTTTAGTTTGAGAAATGCATTTCACTGGTCGATGATCGCTATTTATATCAGCTCTGGGTATTGTTTTTGCTGTTTTTACCAAATTTTTAAAGCGTTGTGGAACCAGTACGTAGTCAATTTGATTTTTATATATATATCTCCAGGCTTTGCCATGTCCATCTCCTTCTGATGTGGTCTTTGAACCATGTATTTGTTATCATGTAGCTTTCTTTCATGCACCAGTCTATTAACATGTCTCCTCTTTCGTTTTGTGTTCCCAAACCATATCCGCCGACGATGTTTTCAACTCTTTCACTACCTACTTTTGCGTTAAAGTCGCCCATTATGATAGTGATTTCTTGTGACTTGCATTGTCTTTTGGCCCTCTCTAAGTTCTCGTAGAATAGTTCTATATCACTTTCGTCGCTTTCTGCTGTAGGAGCATATGCTTGTATCACATTCAAATCAAAGGGTTGTCCTTTTAGTTTCACTAATAGAATTATATCGGAAATTCCCCCCAAAAACCACAATAGATCGGCTTGTCTGGTTGTCAAACAGTATTCCCACTCCTCTTTCGTGTTTCGCTCCTCCTGAGTAGATTATTTCATGTCCATCAATCTCAACTCTTCCTACACCTGTCCACCTCGTTTCTGCAACACCTAGTATTTGTATTTTAAATTTATTCATTTCTTGTATCAGATTTTCGAGTTTTCCTAGTTGGTATAATGTACGAACATTCCATGTGGCTATAGTGAGACTTTCTTTGTGACGTAGCGTTTTTTGTGTTGTATCGTGAGATTGAATTGACGTGTATTTGTTTTGAGAGTCAATGGTGTCCTGGGAAGGGTTAAAATAGACAGTAGTTTTCCGTTGCTTTCTGTCCTTGTTAATACATCTACAGTTACTGTTACACATACTACATTTAACACATTGATCGTTGATATACTTGTTTGTAAAAAAAACATCTAAAAGGGTGGGTGGTGGTCGGTTTCGATGACAATGGGAGAGTGGTCAATGGCCAAGCTGAACACTTATCACCCTCTGCTTTCTATAAATGTATCTGTTAAAACTCCTCCAAAATATTTTAAAATGACAACCACTTCTTCACAAATATCACAATATAAAATCCAAAGGAAATGTTAGTATTATATCCAATGAAAAATTAAAAATTAAAGTGCAAACTTCTCTTTCATGCCCCTTGCATCCCTGTTTGTACTACGGTTAAAGGCAGCTTACATCATAAAAAATGCACAATTATAACATTATTTCACGATTACATTTAGCGCAGTTTTCGTGGTCTTTCTAAATGCGACCCGTGTGATGACGTCAAAATTGATTTATTTGGCAATTTCAGATTCAATGCTAAGTCTTGTTAAATCCCCTGAACGATCTTGTAACATGGTTGAGCTCACATAATTCTTTACGAGCTTCAGATCTTTCTGCTGAAGCAACTGAGGGCTAGGATTGTTAGCAACATACACAAACTGACACGAATATTTGGGAACATAATATTTTTCAGTTTATATCGATAAAGAATGTTCAATATATCAAGTGGCCTTAGCTAGATCTAATGTATTTCCCAAATATGGTGTCCTGCACTTTTTCCTGATCCTGTCTACTCATCATATTAATGACCCCCTCCCTATGCAAGTCTCGATCTGTTACTCTCAACTGTAATTTTGTATTTTGTCTACAGCCAATCACTTAGCCCCACACATTTTAAAGTCCTTATATAAAAATAGAAATAATAATAATTAGAGGTCCCTTTCACATGCAACCCTTGATGTGCCAATATCAATGGTTATTCTTAGTAGTCTGGAATGGCCCTCATTTGAGTCATTAAAATTTAGTACACATTTACAAGTCAAAAGTCACCAGATATATACACATAATACGAAGGAGCCACAGTAGAGTGACGTCAAAGGCGAAATATGACAATAAGTGACAACTTCACTAATAAAGACAGAACAAACACGTGACGTTTCGGGTATAACCCTTCGTCAGACAACAAACGAGAAATATATAGAATCTAGATCTAGATCTAAGCACTACCTCAGGCATCACACAATGTGATGTCAGAAGAAAAACAGAAAGAGGAGGGAGAGGGAGAGAGGGAGAGAGGGAGAGAGGGAGAGAGGGAGGGAGAGAGAGAGAGAGAGAGAGAGAGAGAGAGAGAGGAGAGAGAGAGAGAGAGAGAGAGAGAGAGAGAGAGAGAGAGAGAGAGAGAGAGAGAGAGAGAGAGAGAGAGAGAGAGATACATACATACATACAGACAGACAGACAGACAGACAGAAAGAGATGGACAGACAGACACACACATAGACATGGAGACTCGTAGACAAGCAAGCGAACAAAGGCAGGACAGACAGGCTAGAACTGAGGTTCTTAACCTTGTTGGAGGTATTGGATCCCACAGATTTCAAATATGCATTCACCGAACTCGTCATAATTGGAAACATAAAATATAACCCTCACACAGTGTGTGTGTGGGTGCGTGTGTGTGTGTGTGTCTTGACCTCCACCGAGACCTTGAGACTGACTCACCTTTGATTTGATCGAATTCATGTTAACAACCACTAGGTTAGAATCATGAAGGTGAATCAGGGAGACAATAAATTAACCATTTCCATTTACTTGTTAGCTTTGTTTTTTCTAAAGCACAACTTTGAAACCTGAAATTCCTTAAAGACTTTTGCGACGGAAAGAGAAAGATAGAGAGCTCCTTCATTGCTGTCTTACAAGTAAGAACACCATTGCATTCACATCAGTCCGCACCATCATTGAACGGAACTTTCGAAATGACATGATAGCGATGAATCTATCCCGCAGCAAATAAAACACTAAGCCATACAGAAGCCCCGTGGCAATGGCAGACTCCCCACGTAACAGTTTTAGTCATGCAATGAGAGACTCTGACGACTGTTTCTCATCGCCACAAAGATCGCAACTTGCCAAAATCAACACAGGACCCGATGGAGTCTATGGCAGAGATGGTAGGTCCCACCACATTGTCATCCTGTTGTGAAAACAATTGAATCGACAAACCAAAAGTAGCAATCCCACGAAAGGAGACAAAATGTATATATTCACGTGACGTTTCGGATCAACCCTTTCGTCATGCTTGTTGATGTTTGCGTCTGGCAATGAAAGAACTCCAAACATCATATTATTATTATGCATGTTCTAGATCTATCTCCTTTTTTTAAATTGTCACCGTCGTTTTCACCCCATTATGGTTCCTTTTGTATATAAACTGCGGGTGGTTGGCGGGCACTGCTGGTAGGTCCTATTTCTTTCCTTTCCTTCTTTCACTTATCTTTCATCTTGCCGTTTCCTCTTAGTTCAACTTGAGATCACCACAATGGTGGATGTGGTAAATTTCAACGAAGTATATAAACTTGGTTATTGTTCGGAAAAGGACCGAACTAGGTATTGTCACTGTAAGACAGGCGGTGAGAATGAGACGAAGGAGCCACAGTGAAGTGAATTCAAAGGCGAAATATGACAATAAGTGACAACTCCACTAATAAAGACAGAACAATAATTCTGTCTTTATTAGTGGTGATAATGAGATGAGTAGTTGCTGGGGGCGGGGGGGCAAAGCTTGCCTCGGGTGGGAGGCGGAGGCGGGCGGGGGAAGGAGTTGCGGGATAGTGGTAGGGATGGTGATGGAATTTGTTTAAAACATGTGTTTTTCAAGTTGGAGATTAATTGGTATCGTCTTGACGCCACCATCTCCCCTTCAACAGTCATGGCGGACGCCATGT
The DNA here is from genome assembly GCA_037039925.1 of Doris montereyensis. Lineage (NCBI taxonomy): Eukaryota > Metazoa > Mollusca > Gastropoda > Nudibranchia > Dorididae > Doris > Doris montereyensis. Next base: position 368,729 of record JAXRKP010000011.1, on the reverse strand, counting down.
ACAATGTCTTATTATATAAATAAAAAAAATATGAACAACATTATAACGTGAAGGGAGCATTTGCCCAAAGATTGAAAAAATTCAGATCATTGATTGATATTTATACTCATGACAACTTGATGTGAATCGGTGTTTTCCGACAAGGCCATTACTCAATTCGTCGGGGTAATATCATATTAAGTGAAATATTATCTCGAAGTGACTATTTGTAGTACTACTGGAAAGAGAAAAAACTATTTAACCCAAAATAGAAGAACTAAATAAACTAGTAGTAAAGAAGATATACCAATCTAGGATAAAAAGATTTATCAGTGAAAGTGAAAGGCAGATGATCTGAATGATAGCACACAAGAAGAAAAGTGGCAAATGTATAAAGAAACACTCCTCAGTTGTAGGAATAGTACTACAAATAGGGAGAGAAGGGTTCATAGCCTATTGGTAGTAGTAATAGTACTGTACTACAAATAGGGAGAGAATGGTTTATAGCCTATTGGTAGTAGTACTACAAATAGGGAGAGAATGGTTTATAGCCTATTGGTAGTAGTACTACAAATAGGGCTTGCCATATTATCTTCTATTTTTATTCTTTGTCTTTCTCTCCCCTCTCTGTTAACCGTTCAGGTTTCTATTTTGCCAACTGTTCTAATCATGAAGATGAGCAGAATGATGATTCGTGGCTCCAACAACCTTCTCTCATGTGCTTTAACGGTAGGTTCTGACGTAACATTTACCTTAGGATTTGGTGGGTTTTTTATCCGATTTTTCATGAATTTAATTTCCTTGCAATGCAGAAGTCAAAGCGTTCAAATCCAAGTTGGAAGCACATTACGTTCACCTGGATTTTTCTCGGGTGGATACATACCTCTGATGACGAGGTAGCCTGGATTTGGAAGCTAATGGGCTGAAAATTGGTCTGCCTGTCTTGGGTACACATTGCGTTGGATGGCTTGAATTTCTTCAGCAGTTTATGATACATTTTGTACTTGCTGTGATGCAAGAGTCAATATGAGTCAATATGTTCTATCTGTCTCCGTCTGTGTCTCTCTAATCTCTGTTTCTCTGATTCTCTCTATCTCTGTCTCTGTCTCTGTCTCTGTCTCTGTCTCTGTTTCTCTGTCTCTGTCTCTGTCTCTGTCTCTCTGTCTCTGTTTGTCTGTCTGTCTGTCTGTCTATCTGTCTGTCTGTCTGTCTGTCTGTCTGTCTCTCTCTCTCTCTCTCTCTCTCTCTCTCTCTCTCTCTCTCTCTCTCTCTCTCTCTCTCTCTCTCTCTCTCTCTGCTCTCTCTCTCTCTCTCTCTCTCTCTCTCTCTCTCTCTCTCTCTCTCTCTCTCTCTCTCTCTCTCTCTCTCTCTCTCTCTCTCTCTCTCTCTCTCTCTCTCTCTCTCTCTCTCTCTCTCTCTCTCTCTCTCTCTCTCTCTGTGTGTATGTGCTCTATCTCTCCATCTCTCTCTCTCTCTTCTCTCTCTCTCTCTCTCTCTCTCTCTCTCTCTCTCTCTCTCTCTCTCTCTCTCTCTCTCTCTCTCTCTCTCTCTCTCTCTCTCTCTCTCTCTATCTATCTATCTATCTATCTATCTATCTATCTATCTATCTCTCTCTTTCTGCTCTTCAGTACGCTGCGTATTTTTTTTTTATTATCGATTTTAAAAGTAATTATAGCCGACTGTTTTAAAACCATGTTGATAAATAATTGCTGGTATGTTTAAAATGATGATTGTTTCAAACTTCTAAACGTCAGATGTGAGAAACGCAGGCATCATCGATCTCCTTGGTAATTTCCTGACTTTTCTCGTTCTCATTTTTGCTATTCTTGGAGCACTCGGTGAGTAATAGTTTTGAAAGAGTACAAGTAAGTTCTTGGAAGTACATTGCGGACTATAAACCCGGAGCTTATACCTGCTTCTGTGATGGGAAGCCGAACAGGTGAACATACATCACATCTTGAACAGGACGCTAGTCTGTGGCAGGTTTTACTTCCTGGCTCATGCTGGTACCCATTTTCACCTAGGCTGAGCGGGGAATATACGAGTTGAGTGTATATCCCAAGGAACACAAACGTCTTACCTCGCATTGCAAGGATTCGAACCCAAATCTGGAACCCAACCACTCGGCTGCCCACGCGACGTGTTTGGAAACCAAATATAAAAAATAAAAAACCCAATGATATTCACAAGCCAGTGCCCTCTGGGCAATTAAATGGATGCTCATCGACCTCCCAGATTGATTCCCCCCCTTCCCTTCCCCCATCCTACCCCACCATTGACGGTCAGCAGGTTTAGGGGAGATTCTAGTCTACAATGACGGGGTTCCTGTTACCTGAAGACCCCCAGCAAACCTCCCTCAGCGATGGGGCTAAGCGAGCCCTGGCATTGCAAGGGAGGGGGGGGTTTTCCTCTATACTCAACGTATTTATGAGGTCCCCGACATCGCCATGGAATTGATCCGCGGGTACCTGTAAGTGGCCTCCACTAAATGAAGGTACGCAGACATAGATGGTTGCCCTTTTAAGGTTTCTTCAAAGCTGAAACGTTGCACGTCCCATTGATCAGTCAGGCAGTCAGTCCTCACAACACAAAGCAATGTCATTGAGCACTCACGATGTATTGTTCCATCGAATGAATCTCTATGTTAGTAATTGTGGAGCTGCATTAAATGGTCATTCACTTAATTACTGATTATTAGTTTACTTGTTGTAGAAATACAATGCGATTGCTTTCCATCTCACCTTGGTATTATGTAGAGGCATGTTCTCGTATAAAAGACATTTTCAAAACCGCATACCGATGTAGATATAGTATCCACCTTTCGGATCAATTCCTTCACATCATTGTATAACTCACTTACATTTGATGTATAGTTTTTGCATTGTTGCCTTTTTTCTTAAGTTTTGTTTTAGTCTTTTCTTTTCTTTTCTTGATTCATATCGATGTATATCTGACATGTTCATGTATTTATACCACACGTGCCTGACAGAAATGTGCATCTTTCCTCCTCTTTTTTATCTTGAAGTTTTCTTATTCTTTTCGTTACGTGTTTTGTGGCGTCTGTGGACTTGTGGGTAGGCTGCCGGATTTGGGATCATGAAGTCCTGAGTTCAAATCCTAGCAAAAGTAAGTCCGACGTTGTGTTCCTTGGGAAAGACACTTAACACGCACATTTTCCCCCATTCGACCCAGGTGCAAATGAGTACAAGCACCAGCTTTGGAGTAGAAAACTGCGCCACACTAGAGCCCGGTCCAGGAAGTGATTATTATCACCTGTTCTGCTTTACGCTATAGACATCGGGTTGAGCTCCGGATCTATGGGCCGTAATGGCCTTGAAGGAACTTGTCTATACGTTTTTAGGGATCGGTTTGAAATCTGTATAAGTAAAACTGAGTTTGACCAAGCGTCCATTCACATTATTATCGATTTGATGTCTATGATACTAGAACGTAAATGTTGCACGTCACAAATCTACACAAGTGTTTTTTTATTTGATATTTGTTCTATTCGTCGTTTGTTTTAAATAATACGGTTCGGCCGTACTGTTGTAGATGTAGGAAAGAATCTGGTGTTGGTGTTTATTTTCAAATGCACTTAAGTTGTCAAGGAAGGCGACTAGATGTAACTTGAGGTAAAGACACGCCAAAACGTAGTTATTATTGTTATTATTATTATTATTATTATTATTATTATTATAGTAGTAGTAGTAGTAGTAGTAGTAGTAGTAGTAGTAGTAGTAGTAGTAGTAG
>JAXRKP010000011.1:345000-360000 GCA_037039925.1 Doris montereyensis | reverse complement strand
AAAAGACAACTTAACACGACAAAACATCGAAAGTACATTACAAGATATGGTTTTCCGTTCGTGTTGTTAATAACTCATTGGCATAATAATGATTAAAATATATGCTACTAGGCTTTAAAAAAAATACATTTTAGAAAAAAATATCTTTCTTTTTTCGAGTGCCTCACGTTCTTTGTTTTGTTGGTGTTGTTGTTATCTATTTATGTCTTCTTGTTTAGGCAGCGAGTCCACTTGAGTGTTTTGTCACTCCCAGATCTAACTGGCAGGCATAATATTCGTTAGCCACAGTGAGATGATGTCACTTTTGATTGGCCTAAAAGTGTTGAAAACTCAAGTGAACGTTCGGCCTTATTCTTCTTAGTTCTATTTGGATCATGTTTCACTGAGTCTCTTTTCTGAAATTTTTAGTCATTTAGTTTTGTTTTATTAGATCTTATCAGGACATCAAACTTTGATTTTCTGCATTCTCTCCCCCCCCCCCCCCACTCTCTCTCTCTCTCTCTCTCTCTCTCTCTCTCTCTCTCTCTCTCTCTCTCTCTCTCTCTCTCTCTTTCTCTCTCTCTTTCTCTCTCTCTGTCTCTCTCTCTCTTTCTCTCTCGCTCTCTCTCTCTCTCTCTCTCTCTCTCTCTCTCTCTCTCTCTCTCTCTCTCTCTCTCTCTCTCTCTCTCTCTCTCTCTGTGGCTGTCTCTGTCTCTGTCTCTGTCTCTGTCTCTGTCTCTGTCTCTGTCTCTCTCCTCTCTCTCTCTCTCTCTCTGTCTCTCTGTCTCTGTCTGTCTGTCTGTCTGTCTGTCTGTCTGTCTGTCTGTATGTCTCTCTCTCTCTCTCTCTCTCTCTCTCTCTCTCTCTCTCTCTCTCTCTCTCTCTCTCTCTCTCTCTCTCTCTCTCTCTCTCTCTCTCTCTCTCTTATATAGTTTTTAAACCACTAGCGATACACTCTTCTCTGTAATACAGATTCAGGTTTTGTTTACATATATCAACATATTCTAGTTTCTTATCCTATCTTATTATATTTCATCTTATCTTATCTCACACTCCCATGCATCGTCATTGTAACCATGCCGCTTGATAAACACAAATAGATACTAGTATAGACATGAAATAGAATTAGATCTAATGTTAAAGTCCCATGCCGACAAAGGCGAGACAAATACAAAATAGTCGACAGAAGAAATAAATGTGGGCACCAGGAATCCAGCCACACATGCCTGTCTTTCTGTCATGGCGAGGCGACGGGTACCGACGCTGAGGTCACTGGTTCCAGACTATTCGACGACCATACATTTTTTCTTTCATTCCTTCGATGGTGTTTGTTTTTCTTTCTTTGGGGAAGAAAAAACAAGGGGGGGCGGGCGGTGTCCACCTTGGACCTTAAGGCTACGTTTCCATGTGTACGTAATGCATTATTGCTGATGCGTATTTCCTGTGTCCATGTGCACCTTTCCAATTTACGTGCGGGATCTGTCAGGGTTTGGGTTTTTTTAGTTCTTTGAGGGGAGCACTGTGCACCTCACTGACCAAACTATGGCTCCTTGATGGTGTAGATATGACAGAACGCGGAAACATGAAGATGAGGTTGAAGACATCGCAACCATTGGACTTTTGTACTGCTTCATTTAGAGCTTCCGTGTAGACATTCCTCAATGGATACAAAATAGCGCCGAGCTGTAGCTCACAAAACCAATTAATATATCAAGAAGATCGTATAATATGAAATTTTGTGGTAATTTGCGAGTCGTCAGTCACAAACACGACTGGGGAAACACGTGATGCTTGGGAAATCCCCACGAAATTCCTAGTTTCCGGTGTCCGTACAGATGCGTGATGTCTACTCAAACGACGGCTCGATTGCTTGAATACGCATCTGGCATATCTGGCATTACACAGAACAAGCTATCACGCTCTCATGGAAACACCCTTGTTAAATGTCCATGTAAAAGTTGTTTACGCATCACACATCACGCATCACACATTACGAATACATGGAAACGTAGCTTCACATCTAGTTCATGTACGTATTTATTACTCTTGGCATGAACCCTTGCTTCAATATTTGTGCGCATGTCAAACTGACAAAGATAACAATTTGTATCGGCACATGCGTAGCGCACATTTTTAACAATTGATTAAAAGGCTACAGCAGTTCGTCTATTCTTTGTTCATGGTCGCTATAAAGACAAAACAAGTTATCACGATGTTTCCTTAATGTAAATACTTTACTATCTTTAGATAGAGCACACCCAGTGAGTTACGTTTATTTCTGTTTACACTGGCAACACACCTAATATAAAGAGTGACGCTATAGAGATAGCGGCGTGGGGGCCGAGCTGTTAGGCTGCCGAGTTCGAATTCTAGCAAAGCCAAGTCCAACGTTGTGTTCCTTGGGAAAGACACTTAATGCGCACTTTACCCATTTTGCCCAGGTGCAAATGGGTAAAAGCACTAACTTGTTATAAAAACCTGCGCCAGACTAGCGTCCTTACCAGGAGGTGATTATTATCACTTGATCTGCATCGCGCTATAGAAACCGGGATAAACTCCGTGTCTATGGACACTAACGGCCATGAAGGAACGTTACTATAAAGATAGCATGATACGTGCTCGTATGTAGTAAAGAGGCTAAGTTCCTTCAAGGCTAATACGACATATAGAGTCGAAGAACAATGACATGAAATAATACCAAAGCTCTGTAGAACGAAGATAAGATGAATATAGAGGAATAGACAGAAACCATCCTTGGGCATCAACGGTCGAACCGCGTCCTCTTCGTCGATACCCGTTGCTAGCCATGGAAAAAGAGCTCACTACCAAGCAAGCCGTTTCTATAGGGTGAAACGGGACAGATTGATTTCTGCCAAGGGGACCCTGGGGAGCTCGCAGCTTTCACACGCTTTCGATGATGTGATGATGATGATAATCATCTCCTAGACATGATAATAGACTCGTGTAGGTTTTAACTCCCCAGCTGATGCTGGTACCCATTTACACATGGGTCGAGTGGGGAAAACATGTGTACGTTTTAAGCGTCTTTACTAATGAACCCAATGCCGTACCCAGCATTGCCAGTTTTGTAACCCGGGGCCTAATGATCCCAAGACAGGCAGACAACGCACCAAGCCACTAAGGCCACATGTGCTCGTTTATAAACAACTACTACATGAATTTCTCTACCTCCAACACCCCCACTCGCTCCTTGTGTAGCTTTACGTTTTACCTCCAACACCCTCACTCGCTCCTTGTGTAGCTTTACGTTCTACCTCCAACACCCTCACTCGCTCCTTGTGTAGCTTTACGTTCTACCTCCAACACCCTCACTCGCTCCTTGTGTAGCTTTACGTTCTACCTCCAACACCCTCACTCGCTCCTTGTGTAGCTTTACGTTTTACCTTCAACACCTCACTCGCTCCTTGTGTAGCTTTACGTTTTACCTTCAACACCCTCACTCGCTCCTTGTGTAGCTTTACGTTTTACCTTCAACACCCTCACTCGCTCCTTGTGTAGCTTTACGTTCTACCTTCAACACCCCCACTCGCTTCCTGTGTAGGTTTACGTTCTACCTCCAACACCCTCACTCGTTCCCTGTGTAGGTTTACGTTCTACCTCCAATACCCTCACTCGCTCCCTGTGTAGGTTTACGTTCTACCTCCAATACCCTCACTCGCTCCTTGTGTAGCTTTACGTTGTACCTCAAACACCTTCATTCGCTCCTTGTGTAGCTTTACGTTCTACCTCCAACACCCTCACTCGCTCCTTGTGTAGCTTTACGTTTTACCTTCAACACCCTCACTCGCTCTTTATGTAGCTTTACGTTTTACCTTCAACACCCTCACTCGCTCTTTATGTAGCTTTACGTTTTACCTTCAACACCCTCACTCGCTCCTTGTGTAGCTTTACGTTCTACCTCCAACACCCTACTCGCTGCTTGCGTAACTTTACCTTCCTCCAACACCCTCACTCGCTCCTTGTGTAGCTTTACACGCAACATACCGCTGCCATGAGATGGACATTGACACGATGATAAGAAAGATAAATAAATGTACTGAGAATATCCCCAATGCTTATGTAATCCAGCGAAATGGGACTATTATTACGTCACCGTGTAGTAAGTCTTTTGCGCAAGATGTCCCAGTTTTTAAAGATAATTCTTAGACAGCAGGCTAGTCACGTGAAAGAGGTCACTCTCCACGACATGGTAATGTTGGGTACATGTACTAGGTCTGTGGATGGAGTCTAAGTCTTTGAAAACGGATTTGGTTTCGGAACGTATAGCTTTGTTGAAGAACATCAACGGTGTTTTTAAGAGTAGCGTGTCAAAAGTCTACCGGTGTCTTTCATCAAACATGTTGTTATGTAGGCTATATCTGTGCCTTGTTACTCTATGTGCCTTGCCGTTTTCTCGCGGTGCCAAAGAGTTGCTGGTCAACCCAGGCTTTGAGAACGGCATCACCGGCTGGCACCACGATGGCTTCACCATGCAGACGGACAACAGCCATGTCCATGGAGGCCTGGTGTCAGTGAAATGCACGGGAAGGTAAGGGCGTTGTCTCATCATGTCGTCTGCTTTCGTTTTTGTAGCAAATAAGGATCAGTTCTTTCTAGCTTCGTTCGGATCATTATTACATTTTCTCGTTGGTTTCACATGTGATAACAACAATGAGGTACAAATAATATTGCAAAATGTTTACTGAGTGCTAACTAAATCATAATAATATGTGCTTGGACATCAGAGTACTGCACTGGAAATCTTAAATAAAATCTTTTCCTAGGAATTTGCCAATCAGAAAACTGTTCTTACTGTGATTCAATCGATTTCATTGAAAATTTCTGAGGGGGACTCGATAGTCCAGAGACAAGGTGTCGGCCTCTCAACCCCAAAGGTCGAGGGTTCGAGCCCCGCCAATGGTTGAAAAAGATTCTCGAGCATTTTCGAGTAAAATCTAGCTCCCCTCCCCCTGGTCGAGGTAGGTGGATCGACACCTAGTCCCATCGGAGACGGACGATAAAAAGGAGGTCCCGTATGCAGGTCACAACACTCTGTGCAGTGTTAAAGATCCCTTGGCAATTTACAGGGCAGTACGGGCACATTTTTAAACAATCCTATCAAAAATCCCGAGATCACCCCAGTTGTGGATGTGGGTAAAGCAAATCAAATCGAATGAGAACATTTCGGATGAATATAAAAAGAGTAACCATTCTATAGATAAAACATTGAAGAAAGATTAGCTATGAAATACAGGAGACGCATTCAAGTGGACAAGAGGCGAATATTAATGAGCATAATGGACGTTGGTGGGGTTAAAACACACGATTTAGAAAGTATCAATAGAATCATTTTAATTGCCAAAATGTCAACATCACAATATAAACGTGGTAAGGGAGGTAACAATATTGATATATTTGAATCAAATCCAGAAACGTGTAATATTGACATATTACATATGTAAAGACACAATATTCAAAATATGACTGATTTGAAATAAATATTCTAATGATAAACTAATGATAAGGGCTTTAATGATTTGGTTCTCGCCTTATGTGGGGTATTAAAGAATTTTCAAAAAGAAAAAAACTCATTAAACAAAGTTTTATAAAAGAAAAAGATATACTCTCTGTATATAAAAAAAAAGAAATATATGATTACGTAGAAGCAATCGATTTAAAATTGAAAGAGCAAGCCATCCTATCCACAGGTACTTATCATCTAAACGGGGTGGGGGTGGGGGTGGTGTACGTAAATTGACAGAAATTCACTTGACAATTGATAACACTACGTTCTAGGAGACGTCTAATATAGACAACTGATTTGAAAACTCGATGGGAAAACACGGCATGGACAGTTTGGAAACATAATCTAACGGCAGCGCTCAGTTAAGAGGTTCAAGAATACGCATTAAGCTATGGAATGCAACAAGAATACGCATCAAGCTATGGAATGCAACAAGAATACGCATCAAGCTATGGAATGTAACAAGAATACGCATCAAGCTATGGAATGTAACAAGAATACGCATCAAGCTATGGAATGTAACAAGAATACGCATCAAGCTATGGAATGTAACAAGAATACGCATCAAGCTATGGAATGTAACAAGAATACGCATCAAGCTATGGAATGTAACAAGAATACGCATCAAGCTATGGAATGTAACAAGAATACGCATCAAGCTATGGAATGTTAACTGCCTGAAAAGAGAACCCAAACCAATCCTGAGTTGGGTTCAATTTTGCATTGGTCTGAATTGTGACATGGTAAGTCTGTAAGTCTGTGTAAGATAGTCTGTCATTGTATTGTTTAACGTTTACTTTTCACATTGTCTTCCCAAAGGACAAAGAAGTACATGGGTCCAGGACAAGATGTGAACCTTAAACCTGACGGCCGCTACGTGTTCAACTCCTACATCCGCCTGATTAACGAAAATCCGGCAAAGATGTATCAGCAGGCATCTGTCAAGATATCCTTTGCGTACAGAGACGGTAATGAATAGAGTGTGGTGTCAATGTTTGAAGTCAGGGTTTCCAAGTAATGAGTAGAGTGTGGTGTCAATGTTTTAAGTCAGGGTCCCCAGGTAATGAGTAGAGTGTGGTGTCAATGTTTTAAGTCAGGGTTCCCAGGTAATGAGTAGAGTGTGATGTCAATGTTTTAAGTCAAGAATCCCAGGTAATGAGTAGAGTGTGGTGTCAATGTTTGAAGGCAGGGTTCCCAGGTAATGAGTAGAGTGTGGTGTCAATGTTTTAAGTCAGGGTTCTCAGGTAATGAGTAGAGTGAGGTGTCAATGTTTTAAGTCAGGGTTCCCAGGTAATGAGTAGAGTGAGGTGTCAATGTTTAAATCAGGGTTCCCAGGTAATGAGTAGATTGTGGTGTCAATGTTTAAGTGCAGGGTTCCCAGGTAATGAGTAGAGTGTGATGTCGATGTTTTAAGTCAGGGTTCCCAGGTAATGAGTAGAGTGTGGCGTCAATGTTTTAGTGCAGGGTTCCCAGGTAATGAGTAGAGTGTGGTGTCAATGTTTTAGTGCAGGGTTCCCAGGTAATGAGTAGAGTGTGGCGTCAATGTTTAAGTGCAGGGTTCCCAGGTAATGAGTAGAGTGTGGTGTCAATGTTTTAAGTCAGGGTTCCCAGGTAATGAGTAGAATGTGGCGTCAATGTTTAAGTGCAGGGTTCCCAGGTAATGAGTAGATTGTAGATTCGATATTCTAAGTAAGGGTTCCCAGGTTAAGTGTGGTGTCCATGTTTTAGTGCAGGGTTCCTAACCAGGGATGCTCACACCCCTTTTTGGATTGGACAATTTAGCAAAACATAATAAACAAATAAATAAATGTAATTGCCTAACTACTTTAACGGCAGTGGAAAAGAAAATGACTTTTTTATAAGTTTTCCAGCGTAACACTGAAATACGGAAAACGGGGCGGAATCTTGATACAGTACTTTATAGACAATGAGATGATGTGAATCAGTAACCAATGTATGTCAGAGTTTTCTGTATCAACCATATTATACCAACACTTTTGGTACTGTAAACAATAGCAGGAAATACATGACAATAATACCGTAATACCTGCATGTATATTCTGATTGTTTTTAAAACCCAACCCAACGCACAACAATAACTACACACCTGATATTTTTACTCTTATTTATCCATGTTTAGGGATATGGAAAATCTTTTAGACGGAAAACGAATCATATTGTCCATTTCTGTATTGATACATACAAATGATTTATTTGATGTTCTAGATCTAGATGTGATTTATTCTAGTAGGTACATTTTCAAAAGTCTGAGATTCAACATCGTGTATTTCCGCCTCTTGCTTGGATTACTCCGGTGTTTTCATAGAGAGGGTGGGGATCCTATTGCCCCATTGATACAAGATTATGAAAACCTCATATTCATGCACGACAACGCGACAGCTTACAGGGCATTTAGTACAAGAGACCATATTGAGCAACACAACGTCAATACACTTAAACCATAGCCAGCTCTGAGTCCTGACCTCAATCCCATAGAGCATCTAAAGACATCATGAAGGTGAAAGTGAAGGTGCTACCCAATAAACCAAGAACTCTACCAGAATGTTACAAAGCAAACAAGGATGCTTGTGATGCTATTCGACAGGCCCAAATTTAAATACGTGTATGTTCTGTGATCGGTGTACCGCAGTAATCCAAGCCAGAGGCAGAAACACACAATATTGAATCTCAGACTTTTGAAAAGCCTCCCTGCTTCATTTCAAAGACAATCTAGAATGTTAACCCTTTTGCTTAATTTATTTCAGGTTTATGAAACAGTCTACAATGCTAGCCTCTCTGCTTCATTTCAGGTCATAAACAATACTTCCCTGTAGCCTCCAGACCTTATCTCAGCCCGGGTGAGGGATGGGTGACCATAGGTGGAGATTTTATCGTGCCATCCGACGGTAAGTTCTAATTCTATCATCTCATTTTGATCACTGCGTGTAGAGATAGACTTTCTCACTGTTGCGAAGGGAACAAAATGGAGCAGACAATGACTCTAGATCTAAATGGGGAGTTGACAATCTAGTAACACCACAGCTCGATTAATAATTATAACAAGGCTACTTATTATCCACAATCAACAGTCAATCAATGGATGAAACAAATTCATAAATAGATCTAATGTGAGCTGGCATAAAACGAGGTTAAATCTACACTACACTTCTTGTTCTACTTTCCCCATGTTATGGATAACCCCCGCTATTTATAGTCGAAAACTAAGATATTTCTAAAACTTAAATTTGTACACCAGTCTAAACATTTCGACACAGTTCTATAAAATTCTCTCCCTTTCCAGAATACACAAATCGATACTAGGACACACTAAAATGATTACGTCACAAACTCAATAGGGATTATACTCGCTAAAATTGATTATAGTCACAGGCTTTCCTCTACTAGGGGAATCCCCGTTAACAATATAAGAAACTATATTACACTCATATTGATACGTCTGTGATGTGGATTGGGGAGTCCAAAGGCAAGGTATCGGACTCTCAACCAAAAGGCCGTGGGTTAAAAATAAAATAGTACTGGTAAATGGATCGGAGACGGACGAGAAAAAAGACGGTCCCGTGTGCAGATCACACAACTCTGTGCACGATAAAGATCCCTTGGCTGTCTACCTGTTTACCGGGCAGTACCGATAACATTACAAAATCCCATCAAAGCCCCGAGATCACCTTTGTTGTGGATGCAGGTAAAGTCAAACCAAACGTTTATCGTGATTCGAATATTCTGATCCATGTGCGTGACTATTTCTGTATCTATACAGACAACACTGTCAAGGACATTATACACTTGTTGCAGAAGCCATTCGTTCAATAAAATGCATTGATAATTAGGCTTAATTTTCCATTTAAGTACGATTCAATGACAGTGATGGCCACAGTGAATTTAAAACTTTGCCAATTACAGTTTTCTGTTTGTATGAGCATGACGTCTTCCAAGAATTGGTATAGAGCTATAATGTTGTATCTACAAATTTGAAGTTTTTGGAAAATTAACTTCAAAACCTCTCAAATGCCAGCAAGATGAGTTTCCACAGTACCTCTTTTGTATGGAAGAATATATAGATATGACCCATCATTTCTTTCAACGTGTAAATGGTTTTATCAATCTTAATGAATTACATGTATACTTATCAATATCATTATCAAACAAGAGGAAGTTTTGTTTTCTTCCCGTTTCATGTTTGTTTTTTGTGTCTTTGGGGCGGAGGGGGGGGGTGAGAGGAGTTAGAGGGGTGGCGGTAGGGAAGTTAAGAGCAGTTTTGGAGTCTTTTTTTGGGGGTGCTATTTCAAGGGTCGGTATGTTGCTTGGGCAAGAGGGAGACCGTTTGTGACAGGGGTGAAGTTGGTTGGCTTGGACAAAGGATGAAGGAGAGTTACACATACCTCTGTGTTTTGCACACGCACTTAAAAGTATTTCTTTTTCATGCGCACTATTTACACTCTACAGGATGGACTAGTGCAAGGCTGTACGTGGAAGGCCTTGACCCCAACATCGACTACTACTACGATGATGCGACACTGACTGAGATTGCCAGCGATCCAACATGGGAAACCCACGCCAATCAAAGAATAGAAAACCTGAGAAAAAGCAACATTCACTTCAAGTGTGTACACCTCTCTCTTTTTGTAAACAACATTCACTTCAAGTTTGTATACCTCTCTCTTTTTGTAAACAACATTCACTTCAAGTTTGTATACCTCTCTCTTTTTTGTAAACAACATTCACTTCAAGTGTGTACACCTCTCTCTTTTTGTAAACAACATTCACTTCAAATTTGTACACTCTCTCTTTTTGTAAACAACATTCACTTCAAGTTTGTATACCTCTCTCTTTTTGTAAACAACATTCACTTCAAGTGTGTACACCTCTCTCTTTTTGTAAACAACATTCATTCACTTCAAGTTTGTACACCATTCACTTCTTTTTTCTCTCTTAAACAACATTCACTTCAAATTTGTACACCTCTCTTTTTGTAAACAACATTCACTTCAAGTGTGTACACCTCTCTTTTTTGTAAACAACATTCACTTCAAGTTTGTAACCTCTCTTTTTGTAAACAACATTCACTTCAAGTTTGTATACCTCTCTTTTTGTAAACAACATTCACTTCAAATGTGTACACCTCTCTCTTTTTGTAAACAACATTCACTTCAAATTTGTACACCTCTTTTTTGTAAACAACATTCAAATTTGTACACTTCAAACAACATTCACTTCAAGTTCTCTTTTTTTGTAAACAACATTCACTTCAAGTTTGTATACCTCTCTCTTTTTGTAAACAACATTCACTTCAAGTGTGTACACCTCTCTCTTTTTGTAAACAACATTCACTTCAAGTTTGTATACCTCTCTCTTTTTGTAAACAACATTCACTTCAAGTTTGTATACCTCTCTCTTTTTGTAAACAACATTCACTTCAAGTTTGTATACTTCAAACAACATTCACTTCAAGTTTGTATACCTCTCTCTTTTGTAAACAACATTCACTTCAAGTTTGTATACCTCTCTCTTTTTGTAAACAACATTCACTTCAAGTTTGTATACCTCTCTCTTTTTGTAAACAACATTCACTTCAAGTTTGTATACCTCTCTCTTTTTGTAAACAACATTCACTTCAAGTTTGTATACCTCTCTCTTTTTGTAAACAACATTCACTTCAAGTTTGTATACCTCTCTTTTTGTAAACAACATTCACTTCAAGTTTGTATACCTCATCATTCACACAGTCGCGATTGTCTCCATCCACATGATGCTGCGACTAACTAACTACATGTAGATTGTATTGTATTGTATTGGATTGGATTGTATTGTATTGGATTGGATTGGATTGGATTGGATATTTTTAATAGATTTGTGACTTTCTAGTTGTGCTGGGTTTTGAAAGGGTGGCTCCGTCTGGCTTTGGCATATTTGCTGCACCTTGAGAATGATTCGGGGCGACGGCGATAAGGAATGTATTGAATAACAGTGGTGAGGTGGGCTAAATGGAAAGCAAAAGGACGGTTGTATCGATTTGTTTCCATACATGCATTATGCTAGATTTACTCATATTAATCGTTCATTTCGTTACTCTACATACTTTCATTTTTTTTCTTCAGATTTAATGTAGATTCCCATTTCAACAAAAACGATCTACAAGTACAGGTATCGTCGTTGTTTGTCTCTAGTCCATCCAAGTCAATCATAAGCGCTGATATCATAGTTTTGTGTTGCAAATGTGTTGATTTTTATCAGTACATCCTTTCACATTGACAAAAAGCTCTGTGTGACGTTTTAAACAATTCAAACATTCATATAAATCTTGTTTAATTTAATATACCAAGAGTTAATTCACTGGGCAGTGGACAGGTAAGCACCTGTACGGGGAGTAGATGATCCCACCCTCCACGAGTCTCCTGCTGCCTTGTAGGTGGGTCTTGGATGACCAAAGGCTAAGGGAGTTAACCCTGAAAGAAAACACCTGCTGTCTTGCTGGACGGTCTTGGTTGACCAAAGGCTAAGGGAGTTAACCCTGACAAAAAATAACAACATGCTGCCTTGCATACTGATCTTGAATGACTAAAAGCTAAGGGAGTTAACCCTGACAGAAAATAACAAGGCATGGTAGGGGACCTCAAGGTGGCAGCCCCACCATCTACCTAGGGTACAGTGGGCTAATTCCCTGCTTATCCAAAACCTAACTGATGCAGAGAACCAAATATAATACAACCGGCTTGATCTTTCGAAGGCGAACTTGGAAGCGAATACGGACTGTGATTTTTGGAACATGGAACGTTAGGGCAATAAATGGAAAAGAGTTAGAATTAGTTGAAGAAATGGGAAAATTCAAAGTAGATATTTTGGCCATTACAGAAACAAAGAAAAAATGACGAGGAATAGAAAATGTAGGACCGAATCATATGTTAATCTTCTCAGAAGTAGATGTCACAGATAGCTAGAGCAGGAGTAGGCCTCCTACTACATAAGAGGCATGAAAAACTACTAAAAAAGACAAATTAAGAAAGCTAAAGGAGAAATAATGAAAGAAGACAGCGAAATCATGGCAACGTGGAGAATGTATTTTCACCAATTACATAATCCCCCCCCAAGAACGTATGAAACGAGGAGTAAAGATCAATTAGTAAGAGTAACAAGTAATCCAGAGGAGACAGCTGAAGATGTAGATATATCAATGGAAGAAATCCAAACAGCTATAAGAAAAGTGAAATTAAGAAAAGCCACAGGAGCAGATCACGTTTATCTAGAAATAATTAAAAAACCAAGGGAGAGAGGCAGACAAACTACTACATGCAATATGCCAATAAGCATGAAAGTCACAACAGGTGCCAGCCGACTGGAAAAAGGGTATGGTAGTACCAATACATAAGAAAGGATCAACTATGGAATGCTCAAAGTATAGAGGGATATCACTACTTAGCGTTCCAGGAAAAGTATATGCCAGGATACTGGAAATGAGACTAAGGAAAAGAGTAGAGGATCAGATTGAAGAGCATCAGAGTGGATTTAGACCAGGAAGAAGTGCACAGGACCACATATTAACAATTAGACAAATAATAGAAAAATGTCTTGACAGAAACATTGATTTAAAGCTGTGTTTTATTGACTTAGAAAAGGCATTTGACACTGTGAGAAGGGACGAACTATGGCATTCCTTAAAAGAACACAGTGTAGAGCAATATTTAATAGAAGTCGTTAAAAAGTTTTTACAATAAACCAAGATGTGCAGTGAGAGTAGCTGGAAACGTATCTGCAGAATTTGATGTAGATATAGGAGTAAGACAGAGTTGTACCCTAAGTCCTCTTTTGTTTATCACATCATTGGATTCAGTCGCAAAGGCATCCTCAAAAATGAAGAAAATGAATGTAGGTATGTGGAAGGTCAACCCAGTAAATATATCAATGCTTTCATTTGCCGATGATTTAGTTTTGTTTGGAAAATCAGAAAGTGACCTTCAGTCAAATATCAACATTATGAACAAACCAATTAAAAGAGAAATGAGAGTAAATGCAAAGAAAATCAAAACAATGCTAGTAACTAGGAAACTAAAACACAAAATCTTAACTTGGGCAGGAGAATTTAGAACAAGTTCAAAGCTACAATTACCTAGGAGTAATGATTAATTCAAAGGGAAAACTAAAAGAAGAAATCAGCCAGAGAATAAAAAAGGCAAGTGCAACATATAACCATCTAGGAAAGGCATTCGTAGGTAAGCAAGAATTGTCAACAAAAACCAGAATGATAGTATACAATACAGTTTATTGTCCTATTCTCCTCTATCGCAGCGAAACCTGGACCTTAGACAGTAGAGAATACAGTAGAGTGCAGGCAGCCGAGATGAAATATCTAAAAAGAGTAGTAGGGAGAAAGATCATCTCGAGCATCTGAACCCATACACCAAAAGGTAGAATGGGAACTGATAAAGAATGAAAGAAAAAAGAGCTATTTCAAAACTAGATAATGCAAACTTTTGTATTTTATAGATATATAGATAGATAGATAGATAGATAGATAGATAGATAGATAGATAGATAGATAGGTAGATAGATAGATAGATCACTAGTTGATATCTACTTATTTCGGTATCAATAAATATCTTACAATGGATTTTCACAACTGCCTTGTAGTTGTACCTGATGCCTTGATTGATTAGTGAATTCATTGATTGGTGTTAACACAATAATAGTATTTATCTAACTATATATATATATATATATATATATCTATTTATCTCTCTGTCTATCTACCTCTCTATCTATCTATTTATCAATCTATCAATCAATCTATCTAGCTATCCATCCATCTATCTATCTAATTGTCTATTCATCCATCTATCTACATGTCTATATATCTATCCATCCATGTATCCATCCATCCATCCATCTATATATCCATCCATCCACCCATCTATCTATCCATCTATCTAGCTATGCATTCATCCATCCATCCATCTATCCATCTATCTATTTATATATCTATATATCCATCCATCTATCCATTTATCCATCCATCTATATATCCATCCATCCATCCATCTACCTATATATCTATCTATCCATCCATCCATCCAACCATCCATCCAACAATCCATACATCCATCCATTCATTTATCCATCCATCCATCCGTCTATCCCTACATCCATCCATCCGTCCATCTATCTATCCATCCATCCATCCATCTATATATCCATACTTCCATCGATCATCCATCAATCCATCCATCCACCCAACCATCCATCCATCTATCCATCTATCCATCCATCCATTCATCCATTCATCAATCCATTTACCCATCCATCAATCCATTCATCCATCTATCCATCCATTTATCCATCTACCCATCCATCCATCCATACATCCATCTATATATCCATCCATCCACCCACTCACCCATCCATCCATCCATTCATTCATCCATCCACCCATTCATCCATCTATCCACCCACCCATCCATCCATCCATCCACTCATCTATCCACCTA
>JAXRKP010000011.1:330000-340000 GCA_037039925.1 Doris montereyensis | reverse complement strand
AACGGTCTAATGTAATAATAGATTGCTTTACCGACTGCTTTCTACGGTCTAATGTAATAATAGATTGCCATAGCTTTCTACGGTCTAATGTAATAATAGATCGCCATTGCTTTCTACGGTCTAATGTAATAATAGATTGCCATTGTTGAAAATAATAGATTGCCATTGCTTTCTACGGTCTAATGTAATAATAGATTGCCATTGCTTTCTACGGTCTAATGTAATAATAGATTGCCATAGCTTTCTACGGTCTAATGTAATAATAGATTGCCATTGCTTTCTACGGTCTAATGTAATAATAGATTGCCATTGCTTTGCTACGGTCTGATGTAATAATAGATCGCCATTGCTTTCTGTCGACATGTCCAATGTAATAATAGATCGCCATTGCTTTCTACGAGTCCAATGTACATAAAACCACAGATTGCCATTGCCAAAGACGTTGACTGATGTAATAAAGATGGCGACCGGCGCGTTGAGTCACAGATTGCAGTAACCAGAGAATAATCAGCGCCCATTGCATGAAAACAGTCTGATGTAGTAACCAAAGATGGCCACGTCTTTCTACGGTCCACAATTATAATAATAGATTGCCATTGATTTCTACGGTCTAATGTAATAATCCATTGCCATAGCTTTCCACTAATGTAATAATAGATTGCCATTGATTTCTACGGTCTAATGTAATAATAGATTGCCATTGCTTTCCACAGATCTAATGTAATAATAGATCGCCATTGCTCTCTAAGGCACCTATCCACTTTCCCGACTTTCAATAGTAGACTCAGTAAAGCTACCGGTTTTACTGCTGGGTCGACAGAAGGGCCAACAAAATTGTGTACCGGGCTGGGAATCGAACTCAGACCTCCTGTGTGGTAGTCAGATGCTTTAAGTCGACTGAGCAACCAGCCCTTCTACCAACATGAAAATCACAGATTGCAGTAACCAAAGATGGCGACCGGCGCGTCCACGACATGAAAATCACAGATTGCAGTAACCAAACAGATGGGTGATCGGCGCCTCTACGACATGAAAATCACAGATTGCAGTAACCAAAGAGCAGATGGCGACTAATGAAAGCAGTCTACGACATGAAAACCACAGATTATAGTAACCAAAGACAGTTGATAGGGAGTCTAACTAAATTTGAGTCCACCTGTCCGACATGAAAACCACAGATTGTAGTAACCAAACACAGTTGATTGGTGAGTCTAACTAAGGGCTTTAGTCCACCTGTCCGACATGAAAACCACAGATTGTAGTAACCAAAGACAGTTGATTGGTGAGTCTAACTAAGGGCTTGAGTCCACCTGTCCGACATGACACGGCTGTACAACTGAGTCGTTTGGACGTGGCGTTTCTTTTTTTCAAAGTGTTTTCATTAGAAGCGTAAACAACACGACTTCATGTCTCGGTCGTTGGTGTTACCTAATTTGAAATGGATGTGGTTTTTTTGCACATTTTCCTTTTGTAATGAAGGGCGGAACTCTAGCGGCGAGAATCTCGTGGTGGAAGTCTATTGGTACGTCTTGGGTCCCATCAACCAAAATAAAGAAAAGCATTAATTTACTGAAATCTTAAATACAAAGAAAAATGTGGGGTTTTTTTTACGTGCAATTTTGGTGTGCTGAACTCAAAAAACGGAGTTCATTTCCATTGCCTTCATAGCTGATGACTAATCACTTGTCAGCACGACCAACCGACAAAAAAATGGAACATGCCATACTCAAAACGACCCGTCTGTTTAGTCGTTTAGTTGTGTTGGCTACGTGAACACACATTTCTATTCTTGTAAACGTAAGGTCTCAAAGAGCAATAAATATCTGTGCTTCTTTCTCTTCAAGATAGAACATCAGTCTTATGAAATGAGCCTTTGAAGAGTTACGACATTTAAGATAAGTTGACAATGGTGTGGAAGGAAGAAAATACTGCGAAACAACAAGTATTGCAAAGCTTCGGGCTCCGACTCGAAATTTGAGTGACAAGGTTAACATGTTCCAGTTCTACGTTAGGGAATAACATTTCTTTCACAAATGCATTATAAAAAATTGAATCAATTTGCGTAAAAAATGTTATTTATTCACATGTACATATAAAAAGTTGAAGCAATTTACGTAATAAGTAATGACTTTCTTGATGTATATTTAAAATAGAAAAATACCGAAAGTGAAATCTGTGACGCCAGGATAAGGTCTACACTAGTTTGGACCGTATTAATCTGGGGTCATGACGTATTTTTCTGAATTTTCAAAGAGTTTATCATTAGTACGATTTCATCTCTTTCCCACCAGAATCGACCAATAAATTTATTATCATTACGATTTCATCTCTTTTCCCACCAGAATCGACCAATGAATTTATTATCATTACGATTTCATCTCTTTTCCCACCAGAATCGACCAATGAATTTATTAGCATTACGATTTCATCTCTTTTCTCACCAGAATCGACCAATGAGTTCATTATCATTACGATTTCATCTCTTTTCCCACCAGAATTGACCATGAGTTTATTATCATTACAATTTCGTCTCTTTCCCACTTGAATTGACCAATGAATTTATTATCATTACGATTTCATCATTTCCCCACCAGAATCGACCAATGGGATGTAAACAACGAGCTGGTTCACGGCCATTTCTTTGAGACCCAGCCTACTGAACACATGTTCCAACAAGTCCAGCCTTCACGGAACAACGTTGTGTCCAACAAGTCTACAAAAGTGACAACGTTGTGTCTAATGGACAGTCTACACAGGTAGCTTGATTACAACGTTGTGTCTAGTGGACAGTCTACACGGGTAGCTTGATTACAACGTTGTGTCTAGTGGACAGTCTACATTAGCTTGATTACAACGTTGTGTCTAATTGACAGTCTACACAGGTAGCTTGATTACAACGTTGTGTCTAATGGACAGTCTACACAGGTAGCTTGATTACAACGTTGTGTCTAATGGACAGTCTACACAGGTAGCTTGATTACAACGTTGTGTCTAATGGACAGTAATTGATTACAACGTTGTGTCTAATTGACAGTCTAGGTAGCTTGATTACAACGTTGTGTCTAATTGGACAGTCTACACAGGTAGCTTGATTACAACGTTGTGTCTAATTGACAGTCTACGCGGGTAGCTTGATTAATTTGTCCCAGCGTCCTGTTGAGTTTCCAACACTTCCAGACCAATCAAAACGTGACGTCATCTTTTACTGTTGGTCTAATTGACGTCTATTTTGATTACTAACGGGTTCGATCTGGGAGTGATTACAAAAAAACGCAAGTTGGAAGCAGCCGCCTATTACAACGTGAAACTAATACCTTTTCCATTCAATGACAGACGTCCGTTGTCAACGTTGGCTACAATGAGATTACAACCCCACCCATAAGACAGTAAAGAGAAACTGAGGGAGGCAACAGGTAATTCGTCTCATTGTTGTAAGACATCAGCCCAAGCCATACATGAAGTTCATTAAAAATTGTGTTTCCAACTGTTGATTATGATTCTGCTTCATAAAAACGTTGTGGTCGCAAAGGGAGACGTCTTCAGGATTAATCAGGTTTATCTTTTAAAGATGAAAGATAAAGATGGATTCATAGTCCGTATCCCCGCACAAGTGCAGGCTTACCTACTGTTACATCATTTATACCCAAGCAGGCCATTTTATTCAAAGTCCTCCTCAACTCCCAGGGGAGCATACAGTCTACACAAGCCTGTTAACGATTACTCTGCCAAGATATGTTTCTATCTACAGCTGGGTCACACCTGAGTCACACCTGAGTCAGGTGAGAAAAGTCTAGAGTGAAGAACCTTTCCTTAGAGTACAACGTTGTGAAAACAGTCTACCCACCTTTTTGGGTCAGACATGTCAAAACGTGTTTTAGAAGGTTGTAAATGGTAGATTACCATTCAATGCAACATATTCAGATACAATAGATAGATAGATAGATAGATTGTTGATAGATACATGATTCATTAAAAATGTGTTTCCAACTGATAGATAGATAGATAGATGGATAGATATCCCCGCACAAGTGCAGGCTTACCTACTGATAGATAGATAGATAGATAGATAGATAGATATATAGATAGATAGATAGTATAGATAGATAGTTAGATATATAGATAGATATAGATAGATAGATAGATAGATAGATAGATAGATAGATAGATAGATAGTCAGATAGATAGATAGGTAGATAGATAGATAGATAGATAGATAGATAGATAGATAGATAGATAGATAGATAGATAGATAGATAGATAGATAGATAGATAGATAGATAGATAGATAGATAGATAGATATATAGATACATAGATACATAGATATAGATAGATAGATAGATAGATAGATAGATAGATAGATAGTTAGATAGATAGATAGATAGATAGATAGTTAGATAGATAGATAGATAGATAGATAGATAGATAGATAGATAGATACATAGATAGATAGAGAGAGAGAGAGAGAGAGAGAGAGAGAGAGACAGAGAGAGAGAGAGAGAGAGAGAGATAGAGAGAGAGAGATAGAGAGAGAGAGACAGAGATAGACAGACAGACAGAGAGAGAGAGAGGAGAGGGAGAGGAGAGGGGAGAGAGAGAGGAGAGAGAGAGAGAGAGAGAGAGAGAGAGAGAGAGAGAGAGAGAGAGAGAGAGAGAGAGAGAGAGAGAGAGAGAGAGAGAGAGAGAGAGAGAGAGAGAGAGAGAGAGAGAGAGAGAGAGAGAGAGAGAGAGAGAAAGAGTATTAACACACTCATATCATAATGATACTCAAGACGAAGATAAGGTGGAAGCAGAAACGAATTGTTTGATCACTTGTCTTTCTTTTAAATCGTATGCAGGCTTACCTGACCCAAATTCTACAGTTCAAAGCTGCTAATGTTGGCCTTGCAATGGTTGGAGTTCAAAGCCACTTGAAGGGTTTTGCTGAACCCGATACCAACCTCCTAAAGGTGAGGTCACACTTCTTTGGTTCGTGTTGGATATTTTTCATCTGCTTACTGATCTTCCACCGCGATCACTGGTTTGACAAGTCGTCACTTTGTTGTTGTTAGAGTTTGTCCCTCTTTGCTTCGTTAAATCTATGCGTGAATATTATAAAAGTAAACGCTCATTTCTGTGAACCTTTAAAAATTGTGTCATTGTGATGCTTACAATGGACAATGGGGAGAGAAACGTGTACACAGACACAGACACAGACAGACACAGACAGATACAGAAAGAAATAGAAATTGGGTGCTAGCAAACATGTAAAGTTGCAATGTTAATGTTCTCCTCTCATCGACCTGTACCAAGGCCTTGCCTGTACCGGTTCTTATTAAGCAGCACCCAGCCAATGACACGATGTGTGCGTGTCGAGACCCAAAGAAAAGAGCACAGGCTGGGCAGACAGTTTATGAATAACATCTCAGTGTGCTAAGATGTTGGCCTAAGTCATCTTCGCTGCTTTTGACAAAAGTGTGAAAAAACTCGCTTTTTTTTTTTGTCCTGACTTTTCCAGCGACATGGGTCAAAATAAAACATCAATTTAACTCAGGAATTCTCGGTACATTTTGTCCTCATTTACTGAGATGATAGATCATAGGATGATCAAAGGATAAGGAGTGTTGATATGAATCTATTTCATTTTCACGTAAGTCTAGCTTAGGCAAAAATGTTAGCACATTGACCCAATGTTCTTTGTCCACATAGAAACGTTTGGACATTTTGGCCCAAGCAGGTTTGCCCATCTGGATAACAGAGCTGGACCTGAGCAGTCGAGATGAGAACACAAAGGCAGACTGGTAAGCTTGTGCCCTTTTGGTTTTACACGTTATTCATTTGAAATCTACAAATTCTTACTAAAGTTTTTGAAGGTGAATTATTAACAGTCTAGCATAATCAACGACACTAAGACGTGAGGACAAGCAGACAAAATGAACACTGCCAAGCCATTAATTTCTTTCATTTTTTCTTTCCCCTGATAACAAGAAGAAGCACGTAAAAGCTAACGTGGAAAGATAAGTTTCGTAAGAAGAAAATAACAAAAAAAGAATGAAAGAAATACTATCAATCGCAATCTAGCCTCTCACTCTCACAAGCAGCAACTGAAGCCGACAACCTAGCCAGCTTACAAAAATATAATCTCCCGAGCTGGTCTTTTGCCTAAATGAAAATAAAATAATGATACATTCTCATACAACAAACTAATCTGCTACCCCTAACCAGTTATTTGACTGCTTCGTGATGTGCTTAGACTGTTGAATATTGCAAAAGAAAACTGTACCGGTACATAAACATACCTGAGTTGTCCTTCCACAGGTACGAAAAGGTACTTCGCCTTTACTTCAGCCATCCGGCCGTTGAGGGCGTGACCTTTTGGGGATTCTGGGATCACGACATTGACCCCTTGAAGGCCCTGGTGCATGGTTACACCTATGCGGTATGTCATTGTCGTCTGCCCATATCACATTGATTGTTTTCTTTGGTTCCAATTTGAGTTTTTGTTTTTATTAGTTTGTTATTTCTTTCTGTTTAGGGTGGGGGTTTTTTTTGGCGTGTTGGGTGGAGTGGGGGAGGGGAGGGGGGTGTTGGTTTGTATTCTTCAAACTTGTAGGGTATCTTGTTCAACATTTCGTTTGGTAATGTGCCCTTCTACGACTACATTAAACCTTGACCTTGGGGTCTCGTCTCCATGTAAATATTTGCAGCCATGCTGGGATTTGAACCTTAATCCACTTGGTTGAGAGCGGAACATATTTTCTTTGTCCCTTGGACTCTTCTGTTGCTGTTCCTTCGTTTGCTTTCTAGTGAAGACAAAGGTCTTTTTCATATCATTTTATCCAAGCTTTTATAACTACTCAGGATTTTTAATCTGTCGGAGAACCAAATATACTATGGGGTGGTTCACGTACACCACGTGTACAGGAGACCTCCAATGTTTGATCTATTTCCATTGAATCATGCCATAGTGAAAAAAATGCCTATAAAAACAATTCTTTTACGTCTGCGGGTTTGTTTTACTTTGGTTTTTATGTCGGTTTTTGTGTGTATTTACTTGGGGGGGGGGGGGGGGGGGAAGGGGGTGCATTTTATTTTTCTTGCTTGTTAGTTTTTAAGGGTTTTATTCGCTTCATTATTTTAAAAAAAAATTTTTTAAGTATTCTGTCGGATGGAGAGTTTGTTTTGTTCGCGATTCTTCGTCGTTGTTGTTTTGTTTTTAGTTTGTTTTATGAGTCGGGAGGCACCGATGCTTTAAATTTGAAATTTGAACCAATTTCTGATGAGGGTCTGCTGAGTACTTTCTTTCTTTTTTCACCCCCCCCCCCTCTCTCTCTCTCCCTTCTAGTTGGACGAGGCTGGAAGCAGATTCTTGAAGCTGACCAGGGAAGAGTGGAGCACCCATGTCAACCGATCCTTGTCGTCTGCCACAGATTTCACCTTGAGGGGCTTCCAAGGGGATTATGACGTCATCGTCTGGTACCAAGGACAACCCATCAAGAGGTCGACGTTCCACGTGGGCAAAGCAACCAAAACCGTCTCCATCCGTGTCCAAGGCAACGGACGTATGTTGTGGCTTTAACTTGTGTCTTGTGGTGCAGTTCTGAGTTCTTTCTAGTTGATGTTGTGGCTTTAACTTGTGTCTTGTAATGCAGTTCTGAGTTCTTTGTAGTTGATGTTGAGGTTTTAACTTGTGTCTTGTAATGCAGTTCTGAGTTCTTTGTAGTTGATGTTGTTGCTTTAACTTGTGTCTTGTAATGCAGTTCTGAGTTCCTTGTAATTGACGTTGTGGCATTAACTTGTGTCTTGTAGTGCAGTTCTGAGTTCTTTGTAGTTGATGTTGTGGCTTTAACTTGTGTCTTATGGTGCGATTCTGAGTTCTTTGTAGTTGATGTCCCTCTGATTTTTTTGTAGTTGATATTGTGGCTTTAACTTGTGTCTTGTGATGCAGTTCTGAGTTCTTTGTAGTTGATGTTGTGGCTTTAACTTGTGTCTTGTAATTGTAATGCAGTTCTGAGTTCTTTGTAGTTGATGTTGTGGCTTTATTTGTAGTTCATGTTATGGCTTTAAGTTGTCTCTTGTGATGCAGTTCTGAGTTGTTTGTAGTTGATATTGTTGCTTTAACTTGTGTCTTGTGGTGCAGTTCTGAGTTCTTTGTAGTTGATATTGTTGCTTTAACTTGTGTCTTGTGGTGCAGTTCTGACTTCTTTGTACTTGATGTTGTGGCTTTAACTTGTGTCTTGTGGTGCAGTTCTGAGTTCTTTCTAGTTGATGTTGTGGCTTTAACTTGTGTCTTGTGGTGCAGTTCTGAGTTCTTTCTAGTTGATGTTGTGGCTTTAACTTGGGTCTTGTGGTGCAGTTCTGAGTTCTTTGTACTTGATGTTGTGGCTTTAACTTGTGTCTTGTAATGCAGTTCTGAGTTCTTTCTAATTGATGTTGTGGCTTTAACTTGTGTCTTGTGGTGCAGTTCTGAGTTCTTTGTAGTTGATGTTGTGGCTTTAACTTGTGTCTTGTGGTGCAGTTCTGAGTTCTTTGTAGTTGATGTTGTGGCTTTAACTTGTGTCTTGTTGTGCAGTTCTGAGTTCTTTGTAGTTGATGTTGTGGCTTTAACTTGTGTCTTCTTGTGGTGCAGTTCTGAGTTCTTTGTAGTTGATGTCGTGGCTTTAACTTGTGTCTTGTGGTGCAGTTCTGAGTTCTTTCTAGTTGATGTTGTGGCTTTAACTTGTGTCTTGTGGTGCAGTTCTGAGTTCTTTGTAGTTGATGTTGTGGCTTTAACTTGTGTCTTGTGGTGCAGTTCTGAGTTCTTTCTAGTTGATGTTGTTGCTTTAACTTGTGTCTTGCAATTGTAATGCAGTTCTGAGTTCTTTCTACTTGATATTGTGGCTTTAACTTGTGTCTTGCAATTGTAATGCAGTTCTGAGTTCTTTGTAGTTGATGTTGTGGCTTTAACTTGTGTCTTGTGGTGCAGTTCTGAGTTCTTTCTAGTTGATGTTGTGGCTTTAACTTGTGTCTTGTAATGCAGTTCTGAGTTCTTTGTAGTTGATGTTGAGGCTTTTAACTTGTGTCTTGTAATGCAGTTCTGAGTTCTTTTAGTTGATGTTGTGGCTTTAACTTGTGTCTTGTAATGCAGTTCTGAGTTCTTTGTAGTTGACGTTGTGGCATTAACTTGTGTCTTGTGGTGCAGTTCTGAGTTCTTTCTAGTTGATGTTGTGGCTTTAACTTGTGTCTTGTGGTGCGATTCTGAGTTCTTTGTAGTTGACGTTGTGGCATTAACTTGTGTCTTGTAATGCAGTTCTGATTTCTTTGTAGTTGATGTTGTGGCTTTAACTTGTGTCTTGTAATGCAGTTCTGAGTTCTTTCTAGTTGATGTCCCTCTGTTTTTTTTTGTAGTTGATGTTGTGGCTTTAACTTGTGTCTTGTAATTGTAATCCAGTTCTGAGTTCTTTTGTAGTTGATGTTGTGGCTTTATTTGTAGTTCATGTTATGGCTTTAAGTTGTCTCTTGTGATGCAGTTCTGAGTTGTTTGTAGTTGATATTGTTGCTTTAACTTGTGTCTTGTGGTGCAGTTCTGAGTTCTTTGTAGTTGATATTGTGGCTTTAACTTGTGTCTTGTGGTGCAGTTCTGAGTTCTTTGTACTTGATGTTGTTGCTTTAACTTGTGTCGTGTGGTGCAGTTCTGACTTCTTTGTACTTGATGTTGTGGCTTTAACTTGTGTCTTGTGGTGCAGTTCTGAGTTCTTTGTACTTGATGTTGTGGCTTTAACTTGTGTCTTGTAATGCAGTTCTGAGTTCTTTCTAGTTGATGTTGTGGCTTTAACTTGTGTCTTGTTGTGCAGTTCTGAGTTCTTTGTAGTTGATGTTGTGGCTTTAACTTGTGTCTTGTGGTGCAGTTCTGAGTTCTTTGTAGTTGATGTTGTGGCTTTAACTTGCGTCTTGTGGTGCAGTTCTGAGTTCCTTCTAGTTGATGTTGTGGCTTTAACTTGTGTCTTCTTGTGGTGGTGCAGTTCTGAGTTCTTTGTAGTTGAT
>JAXRKP010000011.1:257500-320000 GCA_037039925.1 Doris montereyensis | reverse complement strand
TGCCCTTAAACCATTGCTTTTCTAGACATAAGGCATATCCGGTAATATGGTCGTAGACCATTGCTTTTCTAGGCATAAGGCATACCCGGTAATATGATCGTAAACCATTGCTTTTCTATAAGGCATATCCGGTAATATGCTCTTAAACCATTGCTTTTCTAGGCATAAGGCATACCAGGTAATATAGTCGTAAACCATTGTTTTTCTAGGCATAAGGCATACCCGGTAATATGGTCATAAACCATTGCTTTTCTAGGCATAAGGCATATCAGGTAATATGGTCGTAAACCATTGTTTTTCTAGGCATAAGGCATATCAGGTAATATGATCGTAAACCATTGTTTTTCTAGGCATAAGGCGTACCCGGTAATATGGTCGTAAACCATTGCTTTTTTAGGCATAAGGCATACCGGGTAATATGGTCGTAAACCATATGGTCGTAAACCATTGCTTTTCTAGGCATAAGGCGTACCCGGTAATATGATCGTAAAACATTGCTTTTCTAGGCATAAGGCGTACCCGGTAATATGATCGTAAAACATTGTTTTTCTAGGCATAAGGCGTACCCGGTAATATGGTCGTAAACCATTGCTTTTCTAGGCATAAGGCATACCGGGTAATAATAATATGGTCGTAAACCATTGCTTTTCTAGGCATAAGGCATACCGGGTAATAATAATATGGTCGTAAACCATTGCTGTTCTAGGCATAAGGCATATCAGGTAATATTGTCGTAAACCATTGCTTTTCTAGGCATAAAGCATATCAGGTAATATGGTCGTTAACCATTCCTTTTGTAGGCATAAAGCATACCCGGTAATATGGTCATAAACCATTGCTTTTGTAGGCATAAGGTATACCAGGTAATATGGCCGTAACCCATTGATTTTCTAGGCATAAGGCATATCCGGTAATATGGTCGTAAACCATTGTTTTTCTAGGCATAAGGCGTACCCGGTAATATGATCGTAAACCATTGCTTTTCTAGGCATAAGGCATACCAGGTAATATGGTCGTAAACCATTGCTTTTCTAGGCAAAAGGCATATCAGGTAATATGGTCGTAAACCATTGCTGTTCTAGGCATAAGGCATATCAGGTAATATGGTCGTAAACCATTGCTTTTCTAGGCATAAGGCATACCAGGTAATATGGTCGTAAACCATTGCTTTTCTAGGCATAAGGCATATCAGGTAATATGGTCGTAAACCATTGCTTTTCTAGGCATAAGGCATACCAGGTAATATGGTCGTAAACCATTGCTTTTCTAGGCATAAGGCATATCAGGTAATGCGGTGGTTTGCCATTGCTTTTCTAGGCATAAGGCATATCAGGTAATGCGGTGGTTTGCCATTGCTTTTCCACGCCGCGTCTATAACACAAGGTAGATTCAATTAAACGTCAGGTATTCAAAAGTTTCGTCAAGTAAATTCCAACTTACACATCTGCTTTTTATTGACTATTCAAATGCCTCAAATGATGTAATAAAGATTGAAAGAAATGAACTCCATCCAAAATGTATACACCTGATCAAGTATCTATAAGGAGAACAACAATCAGCTGTGCAACTGGAATGCGTAACGTCAGAATGGATTCGTGTTATCAAAGGTGTCAGACACGGATGTATACTATCTTCACATTTGTTCAGTCTGTGCGCAGACTCTAGATGAGTAGACCTAGAGAATGGTCCAAGGGGGAAAAAATATTTAACCTTGTTCAAGCAGTAACAGAATACAGATGATGATTTTTTTTGTATACAGGAACATTACCACTTTTACTTCTAGACTGATTTTCTTCCTTCAAATGACCCCCCCCCTCCCCCACCTTCCATTGTTCCCCGATTCGCCAAGGTATCCACAGTATACATTTCAATATTTAAGAATAATGAGACAAATACCGGGTAACGTACATAATTTAAATAATTATCTTCTAATTAGGAGTTTATTCTTATGCCGCTTGTTGTGCCGGGGGAACATTGAGTGTGACGTGGTGAGCTCCTCTCCGAGTGGTCAACACATAGGGGACAGTGCGCATGTGCAGTGCCCTTCCGGAAATGTCATGACCGGCTGTAACGTGTATTCCAAATATGGAAGATCCGCCGGAGCCACAATTTCAAGTAAGTTGCTAGATCTAAACCCTTCGACTATGACGCAATCTGAAATATTTGATAAAGTTTTCTTCCTCTGAATCAGCAAAGTTCGAAAACACGAAACAGAACTTTATTTTCATGATTTTTTCTTCTTCTTTTCTTCTATTAGCGTTACATCCAATTCAAATCTTCATTTGCCTAGAACTTATCAGAAGATAAAAAAAATTGGAAATCGCTGTGAACTTCTTGCGTGATTTCAATCTATAACAATAATAACATCAATCAAGACGTGTTTGTCATATAATAATATACTCACGGACAACAAAATTTAAAGGTATACTATTTTCTCGTGTTTACTGCTCATGGGCAAAAATGACATTTTGGGAAGAATGGGTGAAAGCTGCTCACCATAAGCACTTGCCTCACTTGATGACAGAGTGGTTTGACCTAAAATGCTCTTGAATTATCTCCCTTGGTGATTAATCAATAATGTATTTTAATTTTAGTCCTTCATTTGTTTATTTATGTGTGTAAATTACAATTTCAAAAACCAGTCGAAGAGTTTGACCGCAAAATGAGATAAATCCATTTTTGTCATTTTGCGAGCAAACACATTTTTTCATCCCAAATTTTTGTTTAAGTTATCCGTGACTTTTTCAGCTAATAATATAATTTAAAAATACTCCATCCAGATGCATGGGTGAGCAAAAATCATTATTCTAGATTATAATTTTGATAATAGTCTTCTTAAAAGTGATTTTTTTTTGGTGGCAAAATGAGACAAATCCAGTTTAGTATATTTTCCTATGCCTGAATGCCTCCCTTTTTTTTTAAAGAGATCTCTTCCAGGATTAGTGGATTTACGTTTTCTTTTTCGTCCTCTGGGAAGGAGAAGGATTCGTGAGTTTACGTTTTACTTTTTCGTCCTCTGGAAATGTAAGACTTTGTTGACCTGATACTGTTGGACACCACCTCGTGTTTTGCACACACAAATTGAAACACCATACCCAGTTCACGTGACAGAACCATGTTACTCGTTTATCAGAGATATTTCAAAAATGGCGTTTATGGCGTTTTGCGGTCACACCTAAGCCTCCCTAACTATGAACGCTCAGGGTCAGACCCTTTTTGTATTATATGTATTCTTTTCTATACACGAAAACTTTTTTTTCTTCCTTTATCAGCTCCCATTCTACCTTCCGGTGTATGTGTTTTAGATGCCCCAAATGACCTTTCTCCAGGCTGCTCTGTTCTGACATTTTCTGTTTCCTTCTGTGAAAGTTAAATTGCTTTGTGTTAATGCCTCTTTTATACCTTCTTCCCACTTTCTCCGAGGTCTGCCTTTTGATCTTTTACCTTGAATTTTAGCACTGTATACTGATTTAGCTATTCTATTGTCATTCATTCTGTTAACATGCCAAAACCATCTCAGTTGATTCATTTCTATCTTAGTTTTTATGCTATCTGCTTTGGTTTGATCTCTTATTGTTGTGTTTCTGATTCTGTCTCTTTTAGTTTTTCCTACTATTTTTCTTAGATATTTCATTTCGGCTGCCTGTACTCTACTGTATCCCCTACTGTCTAAGGTCCAGGTTTCACTGCCATAGAGGAGAGTAGGACAATAAACTGTGTTGTATACTGCCATTTTAGTTTTTGTTGACAATTCTTGTTTACCTCCAAATGCCTTTCCTAGATGGTTATATATTGCACTTGTCTTTTGGATTCTTTGGCTGATTTCTTCTCTTAGTTTTCCCTCGGAGTTAATTATTACTCCTACGTAATTGTAGCTTTGAACTTGTTCTAAATTCTCCCTGCCTAATTCAAGGTTTTGTTTTTTTAGCTTCCTACTTACTAGCATTGTTTTGGTTTTTCTTTGCATTTACTCTCATTCCTCTTTTATTTAATTCATTATTCATTATGTTAATATTTGACTGGAGGTCCCTTTCTGATTTTCCAAACAGAACTAAATGATCAGCAAATAAAAGCATTAATACATTTACTGGTTTGAGCTTCCACATACCTACATTAATTTTCTTCATGTTTGAGGATGCCTTTGCGACTAAATCCATAAATGTGATAAACAAAAGAGGACTTAGGACACAACCCTGTCTTACTCCTATATCTACATCAAATCCTCTGATACGTTTCTAGCTACTCTCACTTCACATGTTGGTTTTTTGTAAAAACTTTTATGGTTTCTATTAAATTTTGCTCAACATTGTGTTCTTTTAAGGAATTCCATAGTTCGTCCCTCCTCACATTGTCAAATGCCTTTTCAAATAAAACACAGCTTTAAGTCAATGTTTCTCTCAAGGAATGTTTCTATTATTTGTCTAATTGTAAATATGTGGTCTTGTACACTTCTTCCTGGTCTAAATCCACTCTGGTGTTCTTCAATCTGATCTTCTACTCTTTTCCTTAGTCTCATTTCCAGAATCCTGGCATACACATTTCCTGGAACGCTAAGTAGTGATATCCGTCTATAGTTTGAACATTCCATAGTTGATCCTTTTTTATATGTTGGTACTACCGTTCCCTTATTCCAGTCGTCTGGCACCTGTTTTGACTTCATGCTTATTGACATATTGCATGTAATAGTTTGTCTGCCTCTCTCCCTTGGTTTTTAAGCATTTCTGAATAAACTTGATTTGCTCCTGGGGCTTTTCCTAATTTCACTTTTCTTATAGCTGTTTGGAGTTCTTCCATTGCCATATCTACATCTTCAGCTGTCTCATCTGGATTACTTGTTACTCTTACTAATTGATCTGTACTCCTTGTTTCATATGTTCTGGAGGGATTATATAATTGGTGAAAATACTTTCTCCACGCTTCCATAATTTGGCTGTCTTCTTTCATTATTTCTCCTTTGGCATTCTTAATTTGTCGTATTGGGCATGCTCATCCTTGTCCCCCAGAACAGCTTTTGATTTCCTTGATAGCTTTCTTGAAGTCTTTGTCCAAACTCTTCCCACTGTTCCTGTTTTGCTTTCCTAACTTCCTCTTTTGCGATAGTTCTTTTACTCACGTAATCTATCCTATCCTCTGATCTCTTTGTTTGCAAGTATTTCTTCCAGGCACCTTTCTTTTCTTTGATCTTAGTCTCGACATTCTCATACCACCATGCTGTTCTTTTCATATCTCCTTTAATTTGTTTTCTACCACAGACCTCTTCAGTTTAACTGAGGAGTGTTTCTTTTCTTCTATTGTGCTTTCCTTCAGATACATCTGCTTTTCACTGATAAATATTTTTATCCTGGATTGGTATATCTGTTTTACTATTGGTTTATTTAGTTCTTCTATTTTGAGTTTAGTAGCTTTCTTCTCTTTCCTTTTCTGTCAAATAATGTCATTTTGGCAATCACTACGTGATGATCACTAAATATTTCTGCTCCTCTGTTCACTCTTGCATCAATTGTACTGTAAAAAAGGGAGCTGCTAACTATTATGTAGTCTACGATTGATTTTTCACATATGTCTTCATTTACCCTTGTATATGTGTGGATATCTTTATGAGGAAAAATATGTTACCTATTTTCATGTTATTCTTTAGACAAAAATCTATTAATCTCTCTCCATTTGGAGAAGTTGTTGTTTCTCCTTCTTTACCTATTACGCCTCCTGGTGTTTCTACATTGTTGCCTACTCTAGCGTTTAAATCTCCTAAAAGCATTAGTTCCTGTTTGGGTTTAAGATTCTCTGCAGCTATTTGTAAATCATTTTCGAAGATATCTGTTTCTTCTTTAGTGGCATCTTCGTTTGGTCCATAAGCTATTAATTATTTAATTTATCTTCCTTTTAGTTTAATATTTACCTCTAATAGCCGTGGGCTTATAGATTTCCATCCTTCTAGTAGCATTTTTTGCCTTTTATGCATTAGGAGACCTACTCCTGCTCTAACTCTATATGTGACATCTACTCCAGAGAAGATTAAAGTATGATTTGGTCCTACATTTTCTATTCCTTGTCCTTTTTCTTTGTTTCTGTAATAGCCAAAATGTCTACTTTGAATTTTTCCATTTCTTCAGCTAATTCTAACTCTTTTCCATTAATTGCCCTAACATTCCATGTTCCAAAATCACAGTCCGTGTTCTTTTCCAGAGTCGTCTTCGAAAGTTCAATCCGGGTATATCATATTTTTTTCTTTGAACCAGTTTGGTTTTGGATAAGCAGGGGTAGCCCACTGTACCCTAGGTAGATGGTGGGGTTGCCACCTTGAGGCATTCTACCGGGCCTTGTTATTTTCTGTCGGGGTTAACTCCCTTAGCCTTTGGTCATTCAAAACCATCCCGCAAGGCAGCAGGTTGTTATTTTATGTCAGGGTTAACCTCCTTAGCCTTTGATCAACCAAGACCCGCCTGCAAGACAACAGGAGACTCATGGAGGGCGGGACCGCCTATTTTCCGTACAGGTGCTTACCTGTCCACTGCACAGTGTATACGAAAACATAATTTAAAATTCCTGATACACGTCTTAAAACTTTAACACTATGCCACGGTTAAGCATTGAAGAACATGGCAGAGCAATTAAAATGCTTGACTTTGAAATATCCGCAAGAAGAATATGTAGAATATTCAATTGTTCTTTCACAGGTTTAAATAGCATTAACGAATAGATATAGATTTAGATCGCCCCCCCCCCCCCCCCCCCCCCACACATACACGAGATCATGTGTTACTGGTGAAAGACAGAACCGTGGGGTCTATGCGGCACTTCTGTATTCCTTCTCCCATGTCAAGTGACAGCGGTCATGACATTGTTTATCCGCCGCCCAGTCATAGACTTAACCATGGCTTATGCTGACGATGGTACTACATGTATTACATGTAGTATCGTTTCATTTGTGTCCATCATAATTCCCCACCCATTGTTGAAAAAACATACCTTCATAAACTTTGTAAAGTATACAGATTAAATAAATCGTGTTCATGACTATGAGAACAAATCAATATGATTTTGCATTAAAATGTATGCTAATCACTGATATTCTCTCCCTCCCTCTTTCTCTTTCTCTTTCTCTCTCTCTCTCTCTCTCTCTCTCTCTCTCTCTCTCTCTCTCTCTCTCTCTCTCTCTCTCTCTCTCTCTCTCTCTCTCTCTCTCTCTCTCTCTCTCTCTCTCTCTCTCTCTCTCTCTCTCTCTCTCTCTCTCTCTCTCTCTCTCTCGCTCTCTCTCTCTCTCTCTCTCTCTCTCTCTCTCTCTCTCTCTCTCTCTCTCTCTCTCTCTCTCTCTCTCTCTCTCTCTCTCTCTCTCTCTCTCTCTCTCTCTCTCTCTCTCTCTCTCTCTCTCAGTCAGTTTGTATAAGGTGCAACATGGAAATGGACCATGATAAATACGTACAATAATTGTATGGATCTATGTTATATGGCTTCGATTCAAATTTGTTGTAATAGTATTGAATTATTATTTAACTTTTTCAGTCTTTCATTTCCACCAGACCTTATTATTATATGATCAAAAGTGTCAGTTGTGAATGCACACGGGGCCGGGGAGTGCTTATCCTGCTTTCTGCAAGCATTTATTTGACTCTGTGTCTTTTGGGAGACTCCTTATGACAGGAACGAGATTTTTGGGAGAGTGGGGGCGGAGGGGGGGGCGACATAAAGTAATGCAACAAGTTGATACCTGTAGGAATATCTCGAATGAAAGATTCCATCTAATATGATAATTGGCCCTATTATTTTATGGTTATATAAGTCAAAACTACTAGATCTAGTTTCCTTCAATCTCCAATGAAACAATACGCACCAAATCCACCTACCAGTAAAATCACCAACATAAGACACTGTACTTCGTGAGCTTGAAATGTAGATCTAGATCTGATATAGTCTCTTGATGCATGCAACCCACTTTCAAAATCGCAGGTTTTGTTATACTCTTCCTGGTCAGAGGAGTTAAAACAGGTAAAAGCGGTACAATGCCTTGGCATTTTTTCAAATGAGCTCATCTCAAAGCGAAAAATAATATCACTCAACGTAGAACAATATTTAAGTCTTCTTCCAGGCCTGTACTAACAGTACACGCATCGGTCTTGCCAACCAA
Organism: Doris montereyensis; assembly: GCA_037039925.1. Lineage (NCBI taxonomy): Eukaryota > Metazoa > Mollusca > Gastropoda > Nudibranchia > Dorididae > Doris > Doris montereyensis. Next base: position 311,875 of record JAXRKP010000011.1, on the reverse strand, counting down.
TGTAAACACCATTGTCACGTGACCGCAATGAACGATGCATAGACCCCCATTAACAGTTCTTCAATGTTTAATTAATTGAGGCATAATTTTAAAGTTTTGACACCTGTATTAGGGAATTTGTAGTTATATTTTCGTATAAAGAAAAGGATATAGATAAAGAGTGGTTTTGAACTCTTAATGTACACACATCAATAAACAAATACATGTGTGAAGAGCTAAAACACATTTTCATTAATCATCAACGGGAGATAAGCCAAGAACATTTTAGGTCAAAAAATGGTTGTGTCATTACGTGGGTCAAGTGGTTGTGGAAAATAATTTCACCCATTCTTCCCATGAGGTCATTTCCCCTTGAGCAGTAAACATGAGAAAAGTGTACATTTTCTTTTGCCCACGAGCAGTTTTTGAGCATGTAAAAAATATTATGAAACTTTTCATGGTTACTAATTCATCGATTTCTGATCGATTTCTTGTCATTACAATAAAAAATCTGCGTAACTTGATTACCAACAACTGACTCGATCTGAAAATCGTACTTAATGTCACCCGTACACGCTTCATTGGTTTCTGAGATTACCGCAGTCAAGTTTTGTAAATTCATTGTAATAATTGTATGAAGATAACTCATAACCTACCATTGTCTCCGGGCATACATATCTTACTATCAATATAAACCTGCAGTACACAATTATAAATTCAAACTCAGTGTGAGTACTGACTTTTTCTTCACCAGCTTCTAACGGCAAAGACACGTGCAATGCTGTCAATGGCTTTGAGAAATACGGCGATGAGGAAGGAGTGCGGGCCAGTGCTACTTGTTGCCACACCAAGTGAACACAAAACCAATCACGTCTTTCTTATTGTCTACAATGCAAAGTAAAAAAAAAAAGTCACTTGTAAAATCCACATGTCTTGTTTTCATATTATTGTAACACTAATATACTACATGTATTTGCAGTAGACCCCTACGCCTGTATAAAAGATAGCATACTGCAACTCCTACCTATTGTATGTACGTATGTGTTCTGACAAGTGTGTTTGCATTTTGACTGCATGTAGTTTTATTCCACAACTCCAATTTCAGGACACGAAATGTTTATGGCAACCGCTCATTTTTTTCTTGACAAAACTATACTATACATATTTTATACGAATCGAGCCATACTTACCTTCCATTCCAGTGATCAATGTTATTTTCAAACCAGTACGGCCTTGTTTCACTGAAACTCACTCCGTCGACCTGATCTCAAGAGGAATCAACTCAACAAGATAAAAGATAAGTGAAAGAGGGAACTGAAAGTATGACCTACCAGCTACGCCTGCGAAAGTGGTACGACAAAAAAAATGAAAAGTGAAGGAAGATCTAAAAGAAAACTATATAGATCTAGATCTAGTCACAAATCAAGTAGATCTACATCCGTATTAAAACATTTAGAGACTGTGAACAGTGTGGGTTGGCATTCTAACATTTTCAGCTCTAGCTTCCACTCCAACTACTACTACTACCACAACTACTACTATTACAACAACAACTATTGCTACTACTACTACTGCTGCTACTACTGCTACTACTACTGCTGCTGCTGCTGCTGCTGCTGCTGCTGCTGCTGCTGCTGCTGCTGCTGCTACAACAGCTGCTGCTGCTACTACTGCTGCTACTACTGCTGCTGCTACTACAACAGCAATAACTACTACTACTACTACCACTACTACCACTACAACTGCTACTACTACTACCTGCTGCTGCTGCTATTGCTACTGCTACTGCTATTGCTGCTGCTGCTACTACTGCTACTACTACTGCTGCTGCTGCTGCTGCTGTTGCTACTACTGCTACTACTACTACTACTGCTAATATTACCACTGCAACTGCTACTACTAATGCTACTACTCCTATTACTACTACTACTACTGCTGCTGCTGCTGCTACTACTGCTGCTGCTACTACTGCTGCTACTACTGCTGCTGCTGCTGCTACTGCTGCTGCTGCTGCTACTACTACTACTACAACCATAACTACTGCTGCTACTACACTGCTGCCACTGCAACTACTACTGCTACTGCTACTGCTGCTGCTGCTGCTGCTGCTGCTACTACTACTGCTGCTGCTGCTGCTGCTACTGCTACTGCTGCTGCTGCTACTGCTGCTGCTGCTGCTGCTACTGCTACTGCTGCTGCTGCTGCTGCTGCTGCTGCTGCTGCTGCTGCTGCTGCTGCTGCTGCTGCTGCTGCTACTACTGCCGCTACTGCTGCTGCTGCTGCTGCTGCTGCTGCTACTACTGCTACTGCTGCTACTGCTGCTGCTGCTGCTGCTGCTGCTGCTGCTGCTGCTGCTGCAATGTTTGCTGCTGCTACTGCCGCTGCTGCTGCAACTACTGCTGCTGCTGCTGCTACTTTGCTGCTGCTGCTACTGCTGCTACTGCTGCTGCTGCTGCTGCTACTGCTGCTGCTGCTGCTGCTGCTACTGCTACTACTGCTGCTGCTACTACTACTACTACTACTACCACTGCAACTACTACTACAACTACTACTACTGAATGCTGCTACTACTACTGCTGCTGCTGCTGCTACTGCTGCTGCTGCTGCTGCTGCTGCTGCTGCTGCTGCTGCTGCTGCTACTGCTGCTGCTGCTGCTGCTGCTGCTACTGCTGCTACTACAGCTGCTACTTCTACTACTACTGCTAATAATACTACAACAACAACAACTACTACTACTTCTACTACTACTGCTACTACTACTGCAACTACTACAACTACTTCTACTACTACTACTACTACTGAATTACTACTACTACTACTACTACTACTGACTACTACTACTACTACTACTATGACTATGAATACTACTACTACTACTACTACTACTACTGCTACTACTACTACTACTACTACTACTACTACTACTACTACTTCTTCTACTATGAATACTACTACTACTACTACTACTACTAAGGACAATTTATATAGCGCTGGTATCCACCATAATAGTGCTCAGAGTCGTTCGTGTACATTCCAAACTAAAGCACGGAACACAACATTACGAAACAGTGCATCACGACTGCAGGGTCGTTCATTAAAGGAAATACATACATGTACGTAAGCAAACTGTAGTGAACTCGGATAATCAGTCCATATATATTTCTAGGTATACGGTTTAAACGGTATAATGTGGTAGCTTGACCTTTTATCCACGCCGCCTTTACTTTCGCCCAATCTGAATTGACCTGGTGACCCATTTCCCTGCTGGAAATTGAACTCGCATCTGCTGTGTGGTAGTCAGACACTCTACCGACTGAGCTACCGGCGCCTCTGAAGGGAACAAACCATAGACACACAACGTTATGTATAAACATAGTTGCCCTGTTGTCCCGATTATAGCGCCACTTGTAGGCCTCAACGGTAGATCAGGAGCATATCACGGTTTATGTAGCGTTATCTAAAACATGTGATAGTAATTACCTCCTGAACAGGACTCTAGTCTGACGCAGATGTTTACTCCTAAGCTAGTGTTTGTACCCATGTGCACCAGAGTCAAGTGGGGAAATGTGAGTTAAGCGTTTTCCCCAGGTAATACAATACAACATCGAAATTGGCTTTCATGCCTCTTATATCATTTTCCCACTTTCTTCGAGACCTGCCTTTTTGTCTTTTACCTTGGGCTTTAGCACTGTATACTGATTAAGCTATTCTATTGTCATTCATTCTGTTTACATGCCCAAACCATCTCAATTGATTTATTTCTATCTTAGTTTTTATGCCATCTGCTTTTGATCTCTTATTGTTGTGTTTCTGATTTTGTCTCTTTTAGTTTTTCCTACTATTCTTCTTAGATATTTCATTTCAGTTGATTGCACTCTACTGTATTTCAGAATTGATAATTCGCAAAAGGCATTTTGCCCATGAATGCGAATATAGTGTTACACTTCACAGTTCATATTCACACATTTTCACGTCCAAGCACACGTTTAAATTGGTCAACAGATAGGCTGTTGATGACTCTATTTGGCAGGGCATTCCACTCGCAGATGGTTCGAGGGAAAAAGCTGTGTTTGTAAATGTTGGTCCGGGTATGTGGGTTGATGAATTTTTGCTGGTGATGATTTCTTGTTGAGCGAGTATATTCATTGTTGCGTTGAGAAAAATAAGTTGGGATTTTCACGGTTGATGTGTCTGTGTTTATTGCTTTGTAAATATGTGAGGCGAGAGTGTTTTCGGCGGGTTTCAGAGAAGACCAGTTAAGTTCCTATAATGCTTGAGTCACGCATCCTTGTTCTCTTGACCAGCATTTTTTTACAACTCGCGCTGCCCGTCTCTGTACCTTTTCAATTTGGTCAATTTGGTATTGGTGGTGTGGATCCCATGCAGCACTAGCGTATTCTAGCGTAGGCCTAACAAGTCCTGTGTATGCCTGAGATTTAATTTGCATGGGGCATTGACGCAGGTTTCGGTGGATAAACCCAAGGCATCTATTTGCTTTTAATGTGATTTCATTTATATGATCATCCCATTGGAGTTTGTTGTTGAGGCGGACTCCCAGATATGGTATGCTTTGAACGTGTTCCAGATGCTCGTTCATGAGGGTATAATCATATATGACTGGCTTTCGTTTTGGTGTAATGTTCATCATATAGCACTTTGATGGATGGAATTTCATATGCCACTCTTCAGTCCATTTTCAAGGGTTGACACTGACAGATCTCTTTGAAGGTTTTCTGCACTGGCTTTGTTTGTTATTTCTCGAAACAACAGGCTGTAGATCCGCAAACAGTTTAAGATTTGTATCAGGGGACAGATTTTTCCCAAGATCATTTATGAATATTAAAAAACAGAGAGGTCCAAGAACTGTGCCCTGGGGGACTCAGATAGAACATGACACGGTTCGCTTGATTTTCCTTCTAGGATTACTCTTTACGGAGCCAACTTTCAAACCATTTCAGGAGCTGTTGGTTGTTTGTTTCATTATCGGATATATCGTTGGTGTTTCTTATACCATAATTCTCTAGTTTTTGGAGGAGGCGTTGGTGGGGTACAGTGTCAAAAGCCTTACTAAAATCAAGGATTAGTAGGTCAACCTGTTTTTTTGTCATCTATTGATTTAGCTATCGACTCTATTGTTGATATAAGTTGTGTTTCACAGGAATGGTGCTTACGGAATCCATATTGGTAGTCTACCAGTACGTTGTTTTCTTCTAGATGGTTCATTATCGTGTGTGCTATGATCGTGGTTGGATCACATTCAGTCATTCACAATTTTAGGCTTGTTGACTACTTGTTTATAGTTTGTTTAATTGGAATGCACCCCGTCTACCATTTGTGATGTTCTCACAATCTCAGGGTGAATTGAGAGGAAACAGCAAGATGAAAGGATAAGTAAAAGAGTGAAAGTGAAAGCAAGATGTAGGACCTACCACTACCACTCAGAGTGCATGCCAATGCCAACCACCCATGACTGTGTACTGTAGTGTGTGTGTGTATTCGTGGGGGATGGATTAGGTGGGCGACTGTTGTTACTGTTTATTTCTTTCACTTTCATCTTGCTGTGTAGATGGTAATCTATAAATATAATTCTGAGTTGGTCTTTTGTTCGTCAAAGACTGTTGCCAAGCCCCTAAGAGTAATCATATTTTACATGCAAGCTCTGAATATAAAATGATCCCAAGATCGTTTTCTTTTGAGGAATTTTTCTACCAGAAGTGATGTTTAATTAAATCATTAATGAACATTTCATTGTTTCCCCATCTTTGAATTTTCTTTCATTTACCTAAGCTGCCAGTTTGATCAGGATTTTTAATTCAATTAAATAATGAGTTGGATTAGTACTAGTGTAGTACCGTTCACACCTACCTGTGTAACCTCAGTATCGAATACTGACTCAATCTAATAGTTGTATTTGGGGTCACTCGGGGTTGTAACATCAACAAGACATTTTAAATAACAAGATGTTTCACTAGCACTACTAGCAGCTCACAATACGGGTGAAGAGAGGCCACGATGCCCCTACTCCCGCTTTACTGCTGTGCATGTAAACACAATGAAAAAGCGTGTCCCGCCTGTAGCACAACAGGGAATTTTTATTTTGTATAATAAATGATAGAATAATTAGATACTTCTTTTTTAAATCTTTAGTACAGGTCGACCTACATAACGATAATGTTGCAGATAGAACATAGCATCCCCCCCCCCCCCCCCCCACACACACACACATCATCAAGACAGGTAATATGACAGCCCTCGTGCTGATGTAAAGATAATGCAGCTGTGCTCTAAAGCAGACAAAACAAGGTAAACGTAGCAGAGAGTTAAATTTAGTCAACGCATACAATTCTTGAAGTAAATTGCGAAATAGTGTATCATTTAATGTTCATGAACAACGAACACAGAGCATACAAAATATGAATCAGACAAATGGTATTTAATAGTGATAGCTGAATTACACGCGAGCACAGAAATTAACAAAAACAAAACCCAGAAAACATAGGAACAGATCAACAACCAGATTGTCACAGTGCACGAAACGTAATTCAAACTACAGTAGTCTCCACCAAACTGTGAAAAATACATTTGATAATGATAACCTCTTCTTGCCTCGTCCCACTAGTCCCAGTGACAAATTCTGTCAAGCACGTGTGTCTGTGTGTGTGTAATCAAATTTGTGTGCGTGTAGCACCTAGATGTATGTTAACCATGTGTACACACACACACATGACAATCTTGTAACTAATGTAACTAGTCTTGGCCGTCTCAACTCTGGTCACCCTTGCCTTACCCACCCCTTCCTCCCGTCTCGGTGGGTCTGCTAGACAGTCCGATGGGCTCTCTCTTTGATCACAGTGAGAAAATCTGAGAAAGGTCTTGTGTCACCTTTACCCCACTGTATGACATACGTGTCAACCAATTAAGACCTTGTTCCTAGTTACCAAATGTCTTCACCATCCCACCCCTTGAAGAAGAATGTAACAGATCTATGGGAAGAGGTGAGGTCTATTGAGATCCTCAAACCAATGAACAAGAAACAAAACCAAAACAATAAGAAACAACTAACAACAAAAAGTTTACTCCCAAACAAGAATGGCAATGTAAATACATAAAAATATCTACCGGACAGTGCAAGCCTTAACATTCATTCTAAAAGATAATGACATAATCCATATAAACTAACACTAACCTTAAAAAATTAGACTGAGATAGTTTGAAAATTTGCAGAAACAACAAATGGTGATTACAGTTTCAAATTCAAGCAAGGCCTCTGTGATTAAATTCTTGTTCACAAAAACATTTAATTTCAACTGAACTGAATATAGAAACTTGTCTGGAAATATCAAATTTATTTCATTTGACCAAAATCCAACATTAGTAAGAAGCCCAATGTTTCTGATAACTAACTTTCATTCTGACAGCTTATACCTTTCCCATTTTCTCACCAGTTAATTGATACATACGGCCATTTAGCCATGTCACATAACCAGAGGTCTATGTATATTCCTATTGACAGGTGGTGCCTAGAAATTGTATCAATAGCCTTTTGATTTGCTGCGTGAAATATTGACGGAGACCTTGCCTGGTGCAAGTATGTACGCAAACAATAAAATAAACACATAGCAAATGTGATGACAACAAAAATTTCATCAACAAAGATCAATGCATTGACTGATCGGATAATTCATAAACAATAGGTTGTTTTTCTTTCCCTCATGGGATCTTCATACACTACATTTATTTTTACAAAAGAAAATGCCTGGGATAACAACACACATCTCATTTCAATTATTCAGTTACACAAAAAATATTCAATATTTTAAGACATGCCTCCAAATCAAAGCAGGGCAAAGATCATTCCTCAAAAATGACTTATGACAAAAAAGCTGTTTGAGTGTTGGGTTTGAATTTGGACTCGCCACAAGCAACTCATTTTGTAAACAAAGATTTCTTTTGAAAAACTCAAATCTGAAGACAACGATGAAGCAACATCAACATGACTCTTCAGAGTCTTCAGTAAAAAATATATATATAAAAATTAAAAAGACAAACAAAAAAAAGAAATCTAGAGCTGCTTGAATGTCTTTCCGGAAATCCCAACCACTGTTTAACTTGGCATGGCTGGCAGGTCTCTTGTTTTGCACCAAGACAAACAACAAACAGATCAATAGTTGCTTCCTTTTCCTGACTGGACCTTGGCGATGATTCTCTCCAGCTGCCGCCTGGCCTCACACATAGGGAAATTGGCCATGTCATAATACTGGGGTGCCATTTTGATCAGCCTGAAAAGTGGAAGATAAAGAGTTTCATAATAAGCAACATTCCACTGGAATGAAAGCAAAAAATCAACATCTTACATAAAACGTAATAAATCAAAAAAACGAAATGAAGTTGAGCCTGATTCTGTAATTTGAAGTAAAACACACACGCTGGTCCAGGTACGTGGATTGACACCTAGTCCCACCAGAGATGCACAATAAGGAGGTCCTGTGTGCAGACCACAACAATATGCACGTTAAAGATCCCATGTCTGTTTAACAGGGCAATCTGGGCAATGTAAAAAATCCTACCAAAATCCTGAAATCACCTTAGTTGTGGATGTGGGAGAGATCTAATTTGAATTTTTAAAAACTACAGAGGTGCATGGCAACAACGAGGAGATTAAATTAATGTTAAAGCCTACAAAACCATTCCATTGAGTCATGTTCACATAGAACATTTCAATAAACTTGTTGAACTCATGAAGATGAGATTAAAAATAAGAATGCAACTAATACAAGATTGTCAAGTGTGACTTGTGAATTATCTTTGTCTTTAAAACCTACCAGTCAGGTTTGACGTCGGAGACTGTGCGGATGTAGTTCTTAGTGGTCAGTACAAACTCGTTATAGAGAACCCAATCTGGCTTGTGGTCTAAGACGGTGGAGGGATGTAGCTGGACGACTTGGCTGTCTTTTACCGTCAAATAATGGCCTGTCCTCTCAAGGTGGGCTACCTGTGAGGAGAAATTTCAAAACTGCACTGTGTTAACTCAAGATCTACACCAACATAACAGGCCATAAAAAAACAAACTTGTCCCAGCCAACAAAGTACTAGAACACAAAGTCATTTTTAATCACCTCTTTAACAGGAAATTTCCATTTCTGAAAAGAGAGTATGAATGCAAAATGAATATTACAATCATAGAAAAAATACAATTATTCTCCTATAACATATATATATATATGTAATCTTGAATAAGCATCATATGCTTAATTTAAACTACGTTTCAAACACTGTTTTTCTTGAGCAGAAGAAAAAAAGAAACATTTTGAAAACATTTTCCTGAAGATTTGTATCCTGGGATACAAAATGTTCCATTTTTTCAAAGGCTTGTTAAAACATGAAGAGAAAAACAACAAAAAAAAACCCAAAAAACAAAAGCAAAAAAAAACAACCCCGAGCATGTATCTTCTAAAATGTAATCTTCTCCAAAGTAAAGCATGATTTATGAGCCAAGGAGGATAAATAGATGTGAAATCTTTAAAAAAAAAATGTTTATGTAATGTAATAGATAAAAGGTAATAGATTCCTGTGTTATACATCAGATCAAGCATCGTTAGACATTTCAGGAAAAGGTATACAATTTTACAATATGTACCTGCATGAAAAAGCCAGACACCAAAGCCTTTCTGATGTTGATGTAATAATCCCGTGATGTGAAGTCTGTGCTCGACCTGCGCAGATTGAAGCGGTCCATGATACGAGCCAGCTGCTGGCGTACATTGTCAGCACTCTTCAGAGAACGGAAGTTCACGAAATTGTCATAGCACCACTGTGGATCTTCATGATCTGGAAACAAACAAAAGAACAAAACCAAAATTGTTAGGGATAAGACTTTCATTTGAAATATTTAAAAAAATTAATAAATAAAAGAAGCTCCACTTCATCCACCTTTCCAAATATTTCAAACGGTAAGGCAGTTCTTCAGAACACATGAAAGTATTGGAAGATGTGATTTCTTGACGGAACTGACTTAAGCAAATGTTATTTCACTCATGTAACAAAGGAATCAGGAAAATATCCCTAGCAGGGAAATTGGAAAAATGTCCCCAGCAAGGAAAATGGTAAAAATATTACCAGAAAGGAATATGGGAAAAATATCCCCAGCAAGAAAATGGAAAAAGTGTCCCCAGCAAAGTAATGGAAAAATTTCACAAGGAAGAAAATGGGAAAAGTATCCTCAGCAAAGTAATGAAAAAATATCCCCAGGAAGAAAATGGGAAAAATTTCCCCAGCAAAGAAATTAATTAAATATCCTAAGTAAGGAAATGAGACAAACATCCCCAGCAAGAGAACAGGAAAAAGTATCCCAAGCTAGGAAATGGGGAAAATCCTTAATAAGCAACGAAATGGGAAAAATATTCCCAGCAAGGAAATGGAAAAAAATGTCCCCAGCAAAGAAATGGGAAAAATGTCCCCAGCAAAAATTGGGAAAAACGTCCATAGCAAGGAAAGCTTTTGCTTGTCTCCAATTTTAAGATGTTATTTTTTAATTGCAATTTATCCACTTCACAATTTGCAATGATCTCAAGGTAAATAAAGAGGAAAGGGCATGATAAAAGACATGAAAAAATGAAAGGAAAGAAGTAGCAACTGCCAACCATCCACTAACTTTGAGAAACTTCAGACACTGAAGTCTTACAAAAAAAAAAAAAAAGGTTTATGAGAAAAAAAGAAAAAAGAAATGTATCACTGGCATGAAACAATATATTCTAATTCTCAGAACATTTAAAAAAAAAGGTTTAACATTTGATGCATATGGACCCGATTTTAAAACATCCTGCAAAAATGTGTCACCTATGGAAAAACAAACCCTGCAACCATGTAGTTGGGTACACACCCTTAAGTAAGTAGTAATGTTATTTTAAGGCCATTATGGCCCATAGAGCCAGAGCTTATCCCGGTTTCTATAGCGTGAAGTGGAACATTTGAAGATAATCACCTGCTGGACAGGATGCTAGTTTGATGTAGGTTTTACTTCCAAGCTAGTGCTTGTACCCATTTGCACCTGGTCCAGCAGAAAAAGTGTGTGTTAAACGTCTGTTCCAAGGAACACAATGGCGGGCCTAGATTTACTAGGATTCGAACCCCGGTACCTCACCATCCAAAGTCTGGTAGCCTAACTCATCAGCCACCGATGCCCCATTGACAATTGAAACAATGACATTTTAAGATGATACAAAATTGTATAAATAAATTGTAATATATGTAAACAAAAACAAAGCTGGCAGACTTTGATTGTAGTCAGTAGACATGCATCCGTGGACATATAGACATGTTGTAACCATTAACATTTCCACACCTTTATCTTTTCATTCATCTTTTGAAACATCTTAAAGACAAACATTAATTACATCCCTTAGAACCCCAAATAATTTTTTTCTTCTCTAGTATCAAACATGTGACCGCTTCAAGGGTATTGATAATTGTGAAGATTGACTACAGCAGGTCGTTCTAAAACTAGTGTTACGATTTTAAATGTCTACAATTGTTATCGAACCGATCGTTCTGAGTTTTTCTTGCGATGACTCATGAGGTTTGGGAATTTTTGTTAATTTAAGTTAAGAGATCATGACATGAGTTTTTGCGATGGACATTAGAATCTACACATGACGTGATTACCACACAGATGCGTAGTCTTTGAATGACATTGTTTCTTCATAGTTATAGTAAGTTAATGTGACCATTACTCTGTACATAATGGGTTTATGATGACATATCTTGTATGAAATAAAATTCCTTTATGACAGTTTCAAATATTTTAACTTGTTTTAAATATTAGCTTCATTAATTTTCAATACCAGGCTTATGAAATCGTAACACTTATTTTGGAATGGTACTGTGTATATTCAACACTGCTGAAAAGAAATCTGCATCTGCAATCAATAATGTGATACGAACAATAGAACAAGAAAACACTGACACACAAACTTACTTTGTTTAAATGCATGGTAGACATTGAGCAGAGTGAGGTGGTCGCCATCAATGTGGGCAAACCGCATCTTCGCCTCATCTGCTGCTTTCTTGGCTTCTGAAGGTCTGACAAAACACTGGGGGACTAAACATGAGAAGCGGGTGGGGCCTGCTCCACCCATCCCCAGCGCCATTAGTTCAAGGTCACTAAAAGGAAGCCAATATATTAGCCAGAGGACATCTTAACTATAATCAAACATAATATCCACGCAAACGTTTTTGCCTCAAAATCAAGGAAATTCTGTGATGGCAAAGATTCAAAATACATCAAACACTTTAATTCTAATAAAAATAATAACCATAATAATCATTATTGTTAGAAAGAACGGATGAAAAAGAAGGAAAGAAGTCAACTGCATAAATCGCTCTTTTATACCACTGAAGTTTTCTCATGTATTGCAAATTAAGAAATTTAAAAAAAAAGACTTTTCCTCAGTCCTAGTTGCCTTTGTCAGAAAAGAATTGAAACAAAATGAAAGGTGAATTGCAACTAAAAACCCCCACCAAAAACGAACAAATAAAAAAACAAATAATAAAACAAAACAAAATAAAAAAACAAAACATTAATGATGGCAAAAACCGTAATGTGAATGAAAAAAAATAATTTCTGCGTTGTGAAAAGCTGAAATGGAAAATTTTCAATCACATTATGCCTTGATATGATTGTAATTCAACTTTGTAGTAGTAATGAGGCGGCCTAAATCAAGGTTTCTTTTACTACAGAAATGAGCATGAGTAAGGGGAAGTAATGAAAAACACATAAAGGACATGAACACACACACATACACACAAAGACGAAAGAAATGAAAGAAAGAAAGAATCAACAAACCGACAAAAAAACAGAGGAGGCACAGTATGATAGTATGAGAGTCACCTGAGAGCATGGCAGTAATGGACAAGATTTCATTGGAGCACTGGTTATCACAACTGGCAATGACCATTTTTGCCAACTGAGGTCCAGCGGGAATTCTGCCATCATGGATCCCAGCTCTGTGATTTCACCGTCATCGTCTAAGGCTGCCAGGTAGTTGAGAAGTTCTAAAGCTCTCATCAAGGTCTCTGGAGCTGAAAAGATAAACAACATCAATGAGATATCTTCATTTAGTATATATTTCATTACAAAATCAAATAACAAGAACTGAGTTGTAAGTTATTAGAAAGAACTTTCTTTTTACCCCTTCTACAAAAAAATCCAAACAAACTCCCACGATACACATCCCGGGTCTGCTTGTTTCATCGTACACTACATGCGATGATATGGCACAGGTGGCCGATTGATTAGACTACCGGATCATGAGACCCCGGGTTCGAATCCTGGCAAAGCTAGGCCCGCCCTTGTGTTCCTTGGGACAGACACTTAACATGCATTTCTCCCACTGCATCAGGTGCTAATGGATACAAGCACTAGCTTCGAGTATAAACCTGCATAAAACTAGCATCCTGTCCAGGAGGTGATTATTATCACCTGTTCTGCTTCAAACTATAGAAACTGGGATAAGCTCCAGCTCTATGGGTCATAATGGCCTTGAAGGAACTTTACTTGTATGTGGTGATATCAGGATGACGTAAGTGGAAACAACAAGATAAAAGACATGTAAACGAGTACCATTTTGAAAAACATCCATTTAAAAAAAATCTGATGTATGAGTACTGATAATAATATTTGTGACTACCAATGAAATGAAATCGTTTGCGGCGTCCACTTCCCTTTATTTCACTTAAAACTCAGCGAGTAAAAGGCGACACTTAAATGCAAGCAAATCCTTTCAAAACATAACATTAACATAGGTCATTTCATTAACTGCTCCATGATTGTGGTGTATGAAATAATTTACCCGGGGGATCCATGAAATCGAAGTGAACCAGGTCGTCAATGCCAAGTTTCTTCAGTTGAAGCACCACTGTTCCCAAATTTGATCTGAGGATTTCAGGATATGTGTTTTCTTGCATTTCTTGCTTATAAGCCTTTTCTGTGTACAAACGGAAACATTTTCCCGGTCTTGTTCTTCCAGCCCGACCTGCTCTTTGCTGGGCACTGGCTTTTGAAATGGCAGTTACAAGAAGTGACTCGACACGAATACGAGGATTATAGACCTGAAATATTGATAACACAAAAAATTTAAAAAAAAAAAAACTATTTATTTTAAAACATTTAGATCTAAGCTATAACAAAAAGGAGAAAAAAATGTATTATCAAGTATACCAAGAAAAAAATATATAATATAACACTCAGAATTTTTTTTGGGTTAAAACTGTAAAACATTTTATAACTATCAAATACCTTTTGCTTAGCAAACCCAGGATCAATCACAAAGACAACACCATCTATTGTGAGGGATGTCTCAGCTAAATTTGTAGAAACAACAATTTTTCTGCCTATAGCCCCATTGGGCTTCTTTGGAGGAGGTGCCTCAAAGATTCGCTGCTGTAAATTTGGTGGTAATGTTGAGTACAATGGTATACATTTGAGGTCTCCAACATCCTGCCCAAGATTGTCAACTTCCCTTTGTATTCTTTTACAAGCCTCGTCAATTTCCTGACAAACAGAGAAAAAGAAGATGTTATTAAAACAGGAATTGTACACTCAATTCATTAAAACCAATTATTCTTTCAAAATCAATATCTATCAATGCAAAAGTGCTAGATATGCAGACATAAAATAACAGTAAGAAAAAATTGCTTTCACATTTGGAAAACTGATCCTTCTATTTGCTTACATGAGCTGACAAGAGTGAATGTGTAGTAAAGTTATAATTGTAGAAAAATATAATAATATTTTCTCTCTCAAACTGCAACAGAGTGGAAAAGGATTTGGCTTTAGGATTTACTTAAAAGACATACTTCTTTAAATGAAAATACACACAGAACCTATTTCATAGCTCTTTATGATATGAAAACAAAACTATTAGATGCTAATGCATCCTATTTTATGTCCCACAGCATTATTAAATGAACTACAATTACTGATGACTGTAGGAATACCCCTTTATGAGAATTGCAGCTAACTTGAAATATATTCTGACAAAAATCAATAATTTCAATACATGTCAACCTAGAACACCAGACCTGCCAACCTCCTCCAGACCAAGTTAGAGAAAACTCCAGACGGAATTTTATTTTAATTTTCACTACACGTGCGCAAAGGGGCCTTGGTGTACAAACGCATTACCATCTAAGTCCAACTTAATAAATACATATGGCAGGTTTCACAAAAATAGTCCATCCCCATTTCCCTCTTGTCAAAATTCAAATGTTATATTTCTTACAAGTGTTATATACCATGTTAAAGCCTTCAGATATATGACTTTAAGAGATAACAAAAGCAATGTGAGGCGAGTAAATTGACTTTTGAAAGTCATGTTTTTCAGTCAAGGGGCGTGACTGTGAAAATCCTTGGTCGCGTGACTATTTAGTCATGAAGAGCACTGTGAAAGTGTTCAAGATCGCCACCCCACTAGACTAGCACAAACTTGTGTCTTTATCGATCGATAATTGCTTCACTGAATACGGGATGGTGCGGGAGTGGTAACTGAGCAATTTTATCTCTACTTGAACCTGTGCTATTTAACTTAGTATTATTTTCTTTCTCTTGTTTTAATATGTTTTTAGTAATATTTAATCGCAATTTAAATTTTTTAGTGAATTTTTTCTCTCTTAACCGTTTTTCGGAAAATGTCAGCAGTTTCGGGATGTCGGGAACAGTGCATTCAAATCAGGAATTTCCCGATCATTTCGGGAAGACTGGCAGGTCTGGAATATATACATTGGTTTATTCCAAGATAGCATAAAAAGAAAAAAACCACAAATAATCCCAGTGTTAGTCTGACAAAAGTCAGTTGTCTTTCAATCCAGTACTTAAGCTTTTACGTCTCTCATTGACATAAATGAACACAAAATTAAAACCAGATTTTCAAGAATCTATTTTATTTCACACATTCTAGTTTTCCTCTTTTATTGGCAAACTCACCTCCTGACCAGTAAGAAATAAGAGCATGTCACCTTCTCCTTCTTCACACATGTGTATCTGCACAACTGTTCTGATAGCTGCTTCAAGGTAGTCCCTTTCAGGCTCAGGTGTGTAGAAAATTTCTACTGGGTGAGTTCTGCCAGGTACACTCATAAGTGGTGCATTGTCGAAGTATGTCTGCAAATGTTACAAATGTGATGAAGTCACTTGTTAAATTCAATAAATTGAGAACCGAATACTGAGATGACTTTTTAGTCTTGATCAAGGATAGACAAACTCTATATTTTGAGTAATAGTTCAAGTAAACTTACAGGGAGATGGAAAAAAAAAACTACGAGAAACTGCATATATTTTGCGAAGCATTAAATGTCACCCTGATTAATTTGAAGAAAAATAAATGCAGAATAGCTAATTTAGCCAGACAATACATTTATAAGCTAGATTATATCAAAAACGAAGATTTAGTTTTTGTTAATCCCTACATTTATCGCTTCAGAATTAACATCAAGTGATAACATACAAAAACAATATGACAGAAAAAAGCGCAACAAAAAAACCCATCATGTTTTATTCATTCATGCTACCACAGCCATTCTAAGAAGTAGGAAATCAAGTGAAAAACAGCCATGACAACGTAATAATACAGTTGCAGTGGTCTAAGAACATGCCGCCTAACACATATCTGAGGAAACATTTTGTTCTGTATAAATTGGCCCCTTCACAACATGCCCAGCCGGTTGACAACATGATTTCTAACAGACGCCTAACTTGTCAAAGTTGATTTCTAACAGACACCTAACTTGTCAAAGTTGATTTCTAACAGACACCTAACTTGTTAATGTTGTCAAGGCATGTCTTTTATCACAAACTTTAAAAAATGTTAGAAGGCATTTCAATTAAACCAGATATGTAGATGATCAAGAAACGCCTCCCAGCAATTATAAATAGGTGCTGATAGCGAACTCTCTCTACCTGTCAGACAGCAAGGAGCCAATTCCATCCACCTGGACCAAGCAAACAATGGGTGTTATCCAGCATGGGCGTTCCCGATGCACAACATTTTGTGTAGGCAAAACAAGCAATGATCTAAAGTCAACACTCCTTAATATACATTATAAAAACAATTGGGTTAATCGTTGTCAATAAAATCTAACATGTGTGTCAAACCAGTCGGTGTTGGTGAGTGATTTTGTGGATTTGTTACGCGCATGTCAAGTGATTATGGATGGCCATTAGCTATATATAGTTTTACAAACCCCCCCCCCCCCCCCCCCCTGCAAGGCCGACCTATCCCTCATTAAAATGGCAGACGTTTATTGCATGATTGATAGGTTGGGTAAGAATTAAATGTAATTATAGTCAAAACCTTCATTTGTGAATGAATGTTTGCCGTCCCCCCACCAGCATGACTTTTCGATCTCCCTAGCGGCATGTTCTTAGACCACTACTCACTACTACTGTAATATAAAACTCTCAGCACACTGAATTTGAATTGATACTACATTACATTTTGCAGTTAATAGATTTTCTTGTAGAACTCTAGATGCTATAAATTCATGTCTACAATTACAAAACATTTTATAAACATACAAATCAGACAAATGGGTGCATACCATGCATACAAAACAAAAAACTACAAATACCTGAAATTTTCCAGCATCTAAGGTTGCGCTCATAATGATGATTTTCAGGTCTGCTCTCTGTTGGCAACCTCCTTTAGCAAACCCATGAGAATATCAGTGGCAAGTGTACGTTCATGAGCTTCATCAAGCATAATAATTCCGTAAGCTTCTAGCAGTGGATCAGACATAGCTTCTCGCAAAAGCATACCATCAGTCATGTACCTGCAAAGTTGCAATTATTCGTCAGCTTTTAAATTGATAGGAAGGTGCAAATCACAATTTCATGATTTAAAAATTCAGGTCCTTATGAATTTCAACAGAAAACCAACACAAGCTACTTATTTTCTTCTTTATCATTCCTATTTATTTATCTTCTGACATCTTAGCATGAGCAGTTTTACAGAACATTTTTTCTCCACCCTTCTTCTTGGTACTTTCTTGTATATTATTCCATTGATGAAAACATTTCTTTTCTATAACCTTTCTGTATATCTTCATCACATGTCCTCTGCTTTTGGAGTTTTCCCCCTTAGTGTATGTACTGTATACATTGATTTGACTTTTCTTTCATCATTTATTTTCTTCAGCTGACGTCTATATCTATTTCGCTTTAAAAACGAGTTACATTTGTAAAAATGTTTTTGAAAAGACCAAAAAAGCAATGATACAATTGTAGAGAACCAAGAAAACAGTAAAGAAATTGAATAGTAAGAGGGAGAAAAAAGATTCATAATGGCTTAATTTTTTATAACAACAAATTTTATCTTTCACCATGATTTACTTTAAAAAGAGTTTTCTGTGATGTGCAATCCTCAAACCGAATACTGTATCCGACTTCTGGCCAAGACAAACGTCCATTTCTTCTGATACACGCTGAGCTACAGACATGGCAGCCACTCTGCGGGGCTGGGTGCAAGCTACTCCTTTTTGGGATTGCGGGCACGGACCCATTCCAAACACCATTGGGGTATCTTTGAATAAAATTAAGATATAATAAAATTAGCTGTGTGATAAATTACAGAAAGACATAAACACACACATATATATATATATATATATATATATATATATATATATATATATATATATATATATATATATATATATATATATATATATATATATATATATATATATATACTTGAAAATATGCATGAACTTGAAAAAAAGGCCCAACTGCTAACTCTTCATCTGATTTCCCCCATCACATCTTCTAACGTTGAAAAGCCTATGGCAGGCACCATAACTCTTTTGTCTCCGCATTTGAATTCTACCAGTGGACACAGGCATTTTACATAGCCTGACAAATTTACTCACCTGCATATTTGAAAGGTCAATAATCAAGTAAAATTTCTTACAAAACTCTAACATGTTGTACCTCATTTTGTTTGGTAATGAATGTGCTTTCAGTATTGGGTGAATATGTTGCATTTTTTTTTCAAACTATGTCAACAAAGAAAAATTTTTAAACTCTGAAACAATTACATGCGAAGTTTAAAGGATGAAAAATCTTGTATTTCCATCTATTCATTGATTCCCAACATATTATCCAATAAAATGCAGTGAAAAAGTATAAACATCATTTTGACATTTGTACAATGACGGTAAGAAGAAATAATGCCTTCATTGTCTTATTCACTAAAAAGAACTTGAAATAACCTCTCAAACATGTTAATAGGCCTCTTTCAAACCTTCAAGCATAGAACACCTTCGTTATTGACCACATTCATCTTTTTAGAATAAGACTTTCTTTTTTCTCTGCTTGGCAACCTCCTTTAGCAAACCCATGAGAATATCAGTGGCAAGTGTACGTTCATGAGCTTCGTCAAGCATAATAATTACGTGAGCTTCTAGCAGTGGATCAGACATACCTATTTGAACTACTAGATTCACATTTTTATACCACTAAACCTAGGAGCCAATGGGATCAGCTTGGTGTCCTCACTGTAAATTTCTTGAGTCGTTGACAATGGTTTGGTGAAGAAAAGAGTTGTAGTTTGTAATGTCATTCTGGTTTTCTTTAAGGCCTTTCTGCAACTCATTAATATTAAGATAGTTTCTCTCTTTTTTTAACAAGCGTTTACTGCTTCTAATGTGTATCAAATTTTAGGGACATCTTCTTTGTTTCAAATTTTATATATTTATTTTTGTGCGTCTAACTCAAATCTTATAATTACTTCCCCACCTAAATAAGAGAAGCTAAAAAAACAGTTTTTATATGAAAAACCATCTTTCTAACATAAGGGATGAACAACAACATATGACAATTTCACCAAGGAAGAAAGAACAGATATCCGACTGTAGAGAGTTCAAACTGTTCTGTCTTCCTTGGTGGAGTTGTCACTCATTACGTTAATCACCTTTGACTTCACTCTACTGTGGCTCCTCAATGTTTTCTAACATGATAAAATGTACCTGTGTAGTTTTTCCAGATCCTGTTTCACCAACGAGGACCAACGTCTGATGTTTGTTGACCATGTCTGAGAACCTCTCTTTGTATTCCCATACTGGCAAGGTCGAGCGCTTTCGGAACAGTTCAAAGTAACGAGGGGTGAATGGTAGACCTGAAAAAAAAAATGCATCCAGATCAGTCCAACATAAACTTTCAACTTCGCCACAACTGACTATTCATTTGTTACATCCACCATCTGACAGAAGGGTATACGCTTAAACTTAAAGTAGACCAGCAAGTACCGATGAGTGGGCCATGTGATAATGGTTTGAAGAATCAAGTCTCACATTACTGTCAGTGACAGGGCTAATAATAAATGGCATAAATTCTTCAAGTATGTTACAATATAAGCACACTCTGACTTATTTAGACATCTACGTGAATGCTGCACATAGAATGTAAAGTATGCATTGGGATAGATTTTATTAATCTTTACCCAGGGGCATTACCTATAAGATGTATTTTCTTCTAGATAATAAATAACAAAGGTAAGAGTTATTGCTCTTCATCTGTTTAAAGGATAAGATAAGATCTCTTTACTTGCTCTGGTCAAAAAATTAAAAGGAAATAAATAACAATACAATTTATCTCTTTCACTCTCTATTTCACAAACTAAAAGCAGTAAATCAATACATTACAAAATCAACGCTTTATGATAAGGATAATATAACACAGTCTTTGTAATAAATGCAGCATTTAGAGTCGCCCTCTCAAATAATCATTGAGTGAACTCATTCAAGAACATTTCCAACAGTTTGTTACAATAAATTATATATATATATATATATTCATTTTGATAACATTGTGAGAAATGCATCATACTCAAGTTTATATAACTTAACAGATGTTTTGATTTTATTATGCTATTATGAGTACCAGAAAGGATGTTGCGAAAGATTATGTGACAGAACATTTCTTTTATTTCTTGTATCATAAAACACATGCATGACAGATTTTGTCTCTGGAACAAGACAAGAAGAGGTTATCAAGTTTATTTTTCACAAGAAGCGAGTCTCTAAATGCAACAAATCGAAGACACTCTTACAAAACCTGTTCTATTTTGGCGATGAAGCCAGCCGATTTTAGCGTCCCGTAATTAGGATCAAACTACTGTAATGTATTAAGCACTAACCTGTGAAAGGATTTAGCTGAAGGGTTGGTCGAGGAATGTTGAATTGATCAAAGATAGACTGATTATTGCCGTTTTTATCGTCATTTTGGTTGTCTCCACCATTATCCTCGTCCCTGTGGAAAGTACGATGCAATTTTTCAGCTACAAAATCATTCTAGGTTTATGAAGGTTTTTTATTTGATTTTACCAATATCCAACACTTAAGTGATCTTGGGGGCTTTGCTAAATTTTTTTAATTTTGCCCAATCTTTGACATGTACACCTGCAGATGGGACAAATGGCATTGGGTGTTGAGGCACCTACCTAGACAGGGGGAGTGGGGTTACTAAAACAAACTGAAGAATAATTGACATGTACTGACATCCTGTCTCTAGCCTAATATGGGACCTTAATTTCAAAAGGGACCTGTTTTTTTAAAATGGCATTGGGTGTTATGAATTTCACGAGCACCTTTTAGACAGTGTGAGACTGTTATCTGCAAACTGAAGAATATTTTTTTCATTTTGATTTTTGGGACCAATGTTGGGGATCTTTTCCAGTTAGCCCACAGAGACATAACAAGTTTTGAATTATTATAACTTTAGGTTGAGAAGCTGACATCCTGTCTCTAGCCTCAATAGGGAGTGGGTGGGGGCACCTATAGGACAGGAAGAAAAAAATAGTAATTTACGCTAAAATATTTTGACTTTTCAATAAAAATCTTAAGCATTGAAGAATCAATGAAACTTTGCATCCATGGGTTTCTTTTCGGGTCAAAAGGTTTTGTTGGTGTTAACTACGCTTGAAAATATTCTTTCTCTCTCCTAGCTCCTTTAAATAATAATTATAAGAGTAAGAGCTAATAGGGAGTGGGTGGGGGCCTCTTTTACCTTCCCTCCAGTCTATCAAAATATCAGCAAGTAAATATCAGCCATATAACAATCCAAATCATTCAATATTATCAATCAACAACTACATGTATACAGTGTCCTCACTGTTTTCATCTGGTCAGTCGGTGCCATTTTTTCCTCCAAATCTTCTCTCCACCGGTCCCCTCTCTCCTCTTTTAGCAGCAGAATGGCACCTGGGCTTCACACGTATAAACCTGTAACACGTAATAATTGATAGTGGACCTTATTAAATTAGTCTTCTACCGCATGTCATACTTCACAAATTTTACCAAAATTTGTCGGGACAAAATAGCAACAAGACATATTATGTCATCAAAAAAAGAAAAACACCATCCAGAACGATAAATCTGATCTAAATCCAGGAACGGGACGGACCTGTAGGAGTTCCGCATACCAAAACGTCCCGCATTGGTTTTCAGAAATTTCGTTAAATGCCTTCCACCTCTCTTTTTCCTTCCCCTCCCTCTCTACAGAAACAAGACTTCACATCTTATTGAGAACTAGAGAAAAGTCAGAACTCGCCCAAACCCAAATGCCCAATCAAGCCTTTGCATCTTAAATGGACTCATAAAACATAAACACAGACTTCACATCTTATTGAGAACTAGAGAAAAGTCAGGGAACTCTCCAAACCAAATGCCCAAGCATTACGTCACTAAATAAATGCCAGGAAACCTTCCGCATTCCGCAACATTGCGTCACTGGCATTGGACCTAGAATTTTCAGTTATGCCCTTGACTGAAAAACATGACTTTTAAAAAGCAAATTTACTCGCCTCATAGTCCTTTGCTATCTCTTAAAGTCATTGACACATATCTGGAATCCTCAGGTTCTAAGCTTTAACATGTTATATAACATTTGTAAGAAATATAACACGTACATTTTGACAAAAGAGGGAAGTGGGGATGGACCATTTTGTGAAACCTGCCATATATGTCTTTTGCAGTTATTCTTTGACTAAAACCATCAGTTTGTGATGGTTAGAGCTGTATCGACACAGTATCGAGTACGCTATTTTAGACCATTGCAAGCCTCAAAACTTCCGGTTTGTGCTTTTTTGCAAACTGATTTGCATCTTGCAGTGATGACGTCACAGCAAGCAGGTCACAAGAGTGTTGTTAGAAGCAAGTACCTATCAAGCCTGAAATCAGTATTGGATCTTGCATCTTGGGAGCGCTGATGTCACAGCAAGCAGGTCACGTGAGTCTTGTTAGCTATCAAGCCTCAAATCAGTGTTGCATCCACTCTCACTCGAATGGGAAGAGGAATATAAACCCACACAGTCAAAGCAAGAAAGGTAACCTCGAAGACTTGCTCAAGGCTTTCAAGATCAAGCAACACTACCAGTACCGATATGCAAGACTCTGCGGGCAGGCAAGATGCAAGCAGCCTATGTATCAAGGTGTTGAGGCTTGAGGCGTGTATCAGAGAGTTGCAAGCCTCAAGTAGTATAGTGATTACGATACAGCTCTAGTGATGGTTTTAGTGGCCATTTTTTTTTTTAAATGGGGGTGACAGTAGTTGTGAGTATCTCAGTATCCCTCATTTGTTATGTTTATTGATCTAGACTAAGATAGAATTTTGTATATGATCGATGTCACGTTAATTACTGTCAACAGTGCACAGATCGTATGTTTGTTGTGACTTTTATGACTTCTGCCGGTGGCCTGCATTCATATTATATAAAAATTACAATTTTACAATTGAATTATCGATATTTGGTTGTTTGTGGTGTTACAACGCGCTATGCGTTCTTCGAGGCCTTCCACATCTCCAGTAAGGCTCATACACTTTATATTAATTTTGTACAAATTACATCACGATAATTGATATATCATATTCATCTTTACCTATTCTTTTTAAGATTTGACATACTGTCGCCGACGTCAATCCGTCGTTTTGACATGGTCTTGCTTCGCCTTTGATTCGTGCGGTAAGCTGAGGCCGGAAACTCAGAAACCGGAAATAAACGCTTATTTTGTTGGAATCGTTCAGATGACTGTATACAATAGGTGTGTATACCGTCGTTCAACCTCACTTTCTCTTTTCTTCCCATTTTACTTTCTTGTGTATGGGTTTAGCTTAGAATCAGATGCACAGAAATATCCTTTCTTCAGACTACCCTGTCCTGACATTTTCTGTTTCTATTTCTTTCTGTGACAGTGATGTTTCTTTGCTATAGTGCCACTTTTATATATCATTATTATCATTTATCTTCTATACTGATTTAGATAATATCCTCTTATAGCTCATTCTGTTTATATGCCCAAGCCATCTGAGTGGATCTATTTCTGTCTTAGTTTTTATGCCATTTGTTTTGGTTTAATCTTTTATTGTTGGGTTTCTGATTTTGCCTCTTCTAGTTTTATATTCCTTGCTACTCTTCTTAGATAGCCTACGTACATGTATTTCATTTCAGCTGCTTGCACTTTACTGTGTTTCCTTCTGTGCATATTCCACTGCCATATAGGAGAGCAGGACAATAAACTGTGTTGTATATTGCCATTTTGGTTTTTGTTGACAATTTTTTTGTTTATCTATAAATACATTCCCAGATGGTTACATTGTCATGGCCTTATTGGATTCTCTGGCTGATTTCATCTCTAAGTTTCCCTTTCAGTTACTCATTATGCCTACTCCAAGGTAATTTTAGCTTTGAACTCTCTGCCCAGTTTAAGGTTGGTAGCAAACTTTCTTTTCATGACAAGGCGATGGGTGCCGACGCAGAGGTCGCGGGTTCGATCCCATGGTGGCCAAGATTTGTTTCTGTCTATTCCTTGTATTTGTCTCGTCTTTGTTCCTATGGGACTTTCATATTATCTTATGTCATTACCTTCACTGAAGGTAAGGGAACAACGTTTGTTGTCCACTGCTTAGGTCAACCGAATGAAGAGTAGTGACATTGGCATAAGCCCAGGCCGAGATCATGTCATCCTGACAATAACCTGGCGGGATAGTATTGTTATAACCTAAGCTTATCCATTTGGAAGCACTACTACTGGTACTGCTGTTGCTGCTACTACTCTGTTCTGACTCTTTCTGTTTACAGGCGGGACAGGAATCTTCGTGATCTCCTGGTCCACAGCAGGTTACATGCTCCTTCCTACATGGGCACTCGCCAGTGTGGCAGGAGACGTTGTAATACCTGCCCATATGTTGAGAAAATGTATTGGTATCCATATCCTTCCAACCATGAATTAGAAGTCACGTTAGGCTTCATCTGTGTCAGCAGAAACATCGTTTACACCATTTCTTGTAAACGATGTCCTATTGGGAAACCGGTCTTCGCTTGGCTGACCTCTTTACCCAACACCTTAACGACATCAGAAACTGTCATTCCAAACCTGTTCCTTTCCGCTTTAACTCCAGTGACCATCAGGGTATCGTAGACATCTCAGTCACTGCTGTCCGCCAGTGCTACGGTACTTGACGTGACAGATTCCATGCGGAACAGGGCCTATCAGCCAAACCAATGTGATACATGCCACCCTCATGGTCTCAACAGCAAACTACAGTATCATTAATTCATCATTACAATAGTAGTATGACTCCCCCTCTCTCCTCTCACACACGCACTCTCTCTCTCTCTCTCTCTCTCTCTCTCTCTCTCTCTCTCTCTCTCTCTCTCTCTCTCTCTCTCTCTCTCTCTCTCTCTCTCTCTCTCTCTCTCTCTCTCTATCTCACACTCTCTCTCTCTCTCTCTCTCTCTCTCTCTCTCTCTCTCTCTCTCTCTCTCTCTCTCTCTCTCTCTCTCTCTCTCTCTCTCTCTCTCTCTCTCTCTCTCTCTCTCTCTCTCTCTCTCTCTCTCTCTCTCTCTCTCTCTCTCTCTCTCTCTCTCTCTCTCTCTCTCTCTCTCTCTCTCTCTCTCTCTCTCTCTCTCTCTCTCTCTCTCTCTCTCTCTCTGTCCATTTGTCTGCCTGTCTCTGCCCATTAGCGGCTTTACGTCATTCCCTTATTTCCTTTTTTTTTCTTTTTTCCATTCTTATATTTTTATTACATATTTACTTTTGGTTTCTATTGTTATGAGGTTTACCAATGGAATCTATGTGATGGGTCATTACATGTCTGGCCACCTTTTGGCGCCATAAGTGTCACTCACGACCACTAAAGCAGTCTTGTATCGTATCGTTTTACAGTGTGACTGAGGGAGGGGGTTTTGCTCGAAAATTTTCTGTCTTTGTAACTGTCTCTGTTCTACCTATTAGGCCTCAAATTGTAATTTCGTATTTCCTATTTACTACTACTACTACTACTACTACATATACTACTGCTACTTCTTCTTCTACTACTACTAACGACTAATACTACTACTAGTAGTACTACTATTACTTTACTACTACTACTACTACTACTACTACTACTACTACTACTACTACTACTACTACTACTACTACTACTACTACTACTACTACTACTACTACAACAGTAGCTTTTCACATGCAGTGGCTTAATTGTTCCATGGTTCTTGCAGATCTATATAGAGTATCTACACAATGTTCCTTACATCGATATTGATTATTATATCCATAAGGTAAGGGCGTGTTCGCCGTAAGGCGACCATATGGGATACAGAACGCTTATTCCCGCTCTTCTCCGCTTGCTTTGACCTACTAACTGACTGTCCCAAATTGCAGGTCTTTTAAAGATGGCTGCTATCACTGACTCAATGTCCACATCTAGCTAATTGGAGGAGACAACTCAATACAAGCACAAAAGACGACTATTCTGTAGCTGCAAAGTTTTATGTGAAATACAATGGCATCTAGATCTACACGCTGTGTAGAAAATAAAGCCTCAATTAACACACCCAATGGCATTGAAGTTAGTCTTGCTATATAATGTAATGACACAAGATAAAATGAAAGACCCATAGGAACAAAGACGAGACAAATACAAGGAATAGACAGAAAAATCCTGGCCACCATGGTGATCGAACCCGCGACCTCTGCGTCGGCACCCATCGCCTCGCCATGAAAGGAAAGCGTGCTACCAACCGAGCTAACTACGCTCCCTTGCATCTTGCTATATATTGAACTATTATTACCCCATTCCATTTAGGTATTCTAAAAAAACCCACATTATTATTGAAGAATATCGAATTCTGCTAGAATATTGTCTTAATTTTTGGTCCCCGGTTTCAAAAATGTCATCAGATTTTGAGTGTGGTCAATCCCCATGAAGATATTGGCCACGGAAATTAAGGTCCAGTTAGGCCCAGTGACGTCAAACATCATGGCGCCAGGTGTTCGAGGCCCAGCTCATGACAGGCCATGAGGGTACAAAAAAGCGCTAGTAGTAGGAATTGCAACTTCATTTCTACGAAAAAAACGTCGCCTTCGTATGTTTTCGAATGCTTTGAAAAGTTTTTGACGCGTTGATCAAGTGACAAGTAATTACACAATTTAGGCTTTCGACGGAGCGATGCAGAAAAAGTGTTCTATCTGAGGTCGCACTGGCGGCCACAGGAAGGATTCCTACGCTTTCCGTTACATATAGGCGCCGCGCGGCGCCTCGCCTCACCTCGCCTCTCCTTTTTTTCAAATGGCTGTTCATAGAGAACGTCTACTCGCGCTCTTCTCGGCTTGCTCCTACGTCACACTGTGTGTATGAACCACTGTACCAATTATATATATATATATATATATATATATATATATATATATATATATATATATATATATATATATATATATATATATATATATATATATATATATATATATATATATATATATATATATATATATATATATATATATATTATATATAATATATATATATATATATATATATTATAATATACGAAAGAGGAAATTAAAATCGACAGATCTAGATCTCGCCTTCACTGTGCATTGTTTACCAGCATGTCTTCCTATTCGTCTTCAGACGAAGAATTTCTTTTGTTGGATAGTGTGCTTCCAAAACTGAAAAGGAGAGTGGCAGTACATGCAATAAATAAAACGAGACAAGATCTGGACGAGTACCATTATCTTTTCAAGAAGCTTAAAGGGCATCTTGACAGATTCTTTTCTTATATGAGAATGAGTCTCGAAACATTTGATTATATCTTGAGCAAAGTTAAAGACAGACTTGAAAAATCATGGTGTAATTGGCATAGGCGTATTTTGCCTGAGGAGCGGCTTGTTGTGACTATGACTATGAGGTAAGTGGTTGTTTGTTATTGTCAGGGTTTTTAAAAAAGTTATTGACGGATACGCTTGTTTAATGATGATGATAATAATAATAATGATAATAATAATAATAATAATAATATTAATAATAATAATAATAATAATGATAACGGCAACAACCAGAATGACGATACACATTATTTTATTTGTATTTGGGAGCATACAGTAAAGCAGCCTGCTTGGCGCATCATACTGAGATTCGGACAAATTTCGAAAGTCTGGTCCTCATTCACACCTTGGTCAAGCCAAGTAGGGGATAATCGTGTAAACTGTTGGTCCATGTGCCTGGTGAAGATTCGAATCATCAGAGACCTCTCGGTACCTCTTCGGTCCAATCGTCCACAGCACTGAGTGATATCAAACTATCTGCTCTTGTGGTATTTATACTGATAACAATATGTCAAATTAATTATTTGATCACGATTATGTTTGTTGCAACACAACATATGAAATACAAAAGAACTAACATACACGTGTGTCTGATCAAGTTCAACTTACGAAACGTTTTAATAAACATTCGGCTTAACAAAAGCAGCAAATTTTGAAATTTGTTTTATTGAATGTACGTTACTTATTCTTGAATAAAAATGTATTACAATTACTGTGTATGGTAGCCTATATATTATCATCCATCGGTTGCCGCGCTGTCGCATATTCACGGGAGGTGGATGGAGATTGAGAAGAGGAAGTAGGCCCATATGAGCCTCCATAGCTTTGATAATAGGGCATGCTTTCCTCAGATGGTCTTGGTGGGTAAGCGTACTTTTTTATGACGGCTTGGATTTCCCTTGAAATTGAAGTTTTTTCTCCGGAGGAATCAATCTCACATGACACAGGAGGGCTTTATAAAACATTAAGTCACTATCCTCTTCGTCTGCGCCTCTTCTCGGTTTGTTCAAATAGTACTGGATTTTTCTTTCTTCTAATTCCAGCAACTTGTTTTGGTAATCTATTGTTTTTCTTCTGCGTTTGTGAGCAGATGGAGGAGAAAAGGCGCTTTCTACACTAGCAGTACCGGTACTTGTATCTTCTTGATGCTTTCTTTCTCCATGCACTCTCCTGGTTGAGAGTCGTCTGGGACTTCGTTCTGGGTAAGCTCATCCTGAAGCGAAGACTCATGCTCATGGTCACTGATTTGTCCTTGCTCTGGTTCTGGCTGATTTGTCTCAGTGCCGGTACAGTTTGAAAGACAGAGCCAGAGATGTGAGTGACCCCGAAGAGACTCTTTGAGTTACTATGTCTTTTAAAAACGAAATATGACAATAAGTGACAACTCCACTAATAAAGACAGAACAAACACGTGACATTTCGAGTATAACCCCCTTTAAAAACACGAGCTACTGGTAGAACACCCACTTCGACGGAGGACAACTGTCTGCAGCGTCTCCCGAACGACTCTTCATCTCCTTCTCACATTCTACAGCAAATTTGTCCCGCAGGTATTTCCATTTCTTCTTGATAGTTGATAGTGATTTCTGTGGGAGAAATTTAAAGCAAATGTATAGCATATTATCTACATTACTTTGTAAATATATCCATTTTGTTATCACCTTCGTTCTTCTTATCTTTACAGATATTTAGCTTCAGGATCATCTTTTCAGACGCTTTCATTCTCTTTTAGGATGGGCTCCTTTACCGTTGATGCCATTGTTGATGAGAATGTAAATGTCCTGTGGGAGAGTTGCAGCCTCAACACATGCCAGCCCCAACTGTAGCATTGTTTAAATGCGTTGCAAATGACTTTATGGAAACATGGAATTTTCCCAATTGTGTTGGTGCCTTGGATGGAAAACATGGCCGAGTAAAGCGCCCACCTAACTCAGGGTCAACGTATTTTAACTATAAGAAATTATTTTTCATTGTTTTACAAGCTGTTGTAGATGCTCGCTACAAATTCCTAGTCATTGAAGTCGGTGGAGTCACTTTTCAGGCCTCTGAACTACATTGGGCATTGCTGGGCAAAAGACTACGACTACCAGAACTATCCCCATTTCTACATTCGAATGTTGTGGCTCCATTCGTATTTTTGGCTGATGAGGCCTATCCACTTTTACCCTATCTGATGAAACCATACAGTGGAACGAGACTACAACCAGACTTTGACAACTTCAACAAGAGGCTGTCCCGCGCCAGGCAAACAATGGAACGCGCCTTTGGCATCCTTAATTCAAAATGGACAATTTTAGGTAAATGTATTGAAACACGCCCTGAACTTGCAGACAGGATCATCAAATATGTTTGTGTATTGCATAATACAATAATCGACAAAGAGGGTATGCCCCAAAACCACACAGATGTTTCAGGTTCCATGGCAACAACAGTTTGGGAACATGTCGGCAGACCCATGAACGATGCCAGGGGTATCCGAGAGCTGTTCTCAGCATATTTTGCCCACCATCCCCTGGTGTATGAAGTTTGAAGAATTACTTGGCCTTCTGTTATTTATTAAATAAAGTTTTCTTTCAATTAATGTTACTGTTACTGACATTTTGAATATATTATCAGCAGGAATTATCTACATGTTTGTCACGTTATATTTTCCGGTACATGACCTTCATTTATTGTGACATCAGAGTTTGACTTATTATGATAGTGTGTGTGTGTGTGTGTGTGTGTGTGTGTGTGTGAGAGAGAGAGAGAGAGATAGATACATACATATATATATATATATATATATATATATATATATATATATATATATATATATATAGATGGATATATATATATATAGAGAGAGAGAGAGAGAGAGAGAGAGAGAGAGAGGAGAGAGAGAGAGAGAGAGAGAGAGAGAGAGAGAGAGAGAGAGAGAGAGAGAGAGAGAGAGAGAGAGAGAGAGAGAGAGAGAGAGAGAGAGGGGTAGGGAGAGAGAGACAGACAGACAGAAAAATTAGGGACGAGAGGGAGACAGATAGATAAGACAGACTGGCAGACGAACATAATAGAGATAGATAGACAATGATGATCACGATAATGATGATGTATGATTTTATTCACCTTCATTATGAAGTTCTGTTGCAATCTCCTTTCAGTATTTATCAACAACATTTCTGTTGCAATGTTGCTTATGCCGTTTGTCCCAAATTGCAGGTCTTTTAAAGATGGCTGCTATCACTGACTCAATGCCCATATCTAGCTAAATGGAGGAGACAACTTTCAATACAAGCACAAAAGACGACTATTCTGTAGCTGCAAAGTTTTATGTGAAATACATTGGCATCTAGATCTACACGCTGTGTAGAAAATAGAGCCTCAATTAACACACCCAATTCCCCAAGGGCGGGAAAATCCCATTTAGGTATTTAAAAAAATAATTTTTTTATTATTGAAGAATATCGAATTCTGCTTCTAATCGCCTTAATTTTTGGTCCCCGGTTTCAAAAATGTCATCAGATTTTAAGTGCGGTCAATTCCCATGGAGATATTGGCCATGGAAAGTAAGGACCTGTTAGGCCCAGTGACGTCAGACTTCCTGGCGCCAGGTGTTCGACGTCCGGCTCGTGCGACGACGGGTGATGACGCGTCACGAAGGTACAAAAAAGCGCGAGTAGGAATTACAACTTCATTCCTACGAAAAAAGCGTCGCCTTTGCATGCTTTCGAATGCTTTGAACAGTTTTTGACGTGTTGATCAAGTGGCAAATAAGAACACAATTTATGCTTTGAACGCCGCCGCGCAGCGCTGATGCGAAAAAAGCGTTCTCTCTGTGGTCGCACCTCATATTTTTCATGCTGATCACATGGCCTAGCCACTTCCATCTTCTCTTGAAACTTCTGACACAATGTTATTCATTCCATCTCTTGCTGCAATCTTTTCCTTGAAATTCTATCTTCCCATTTTATGTGAAGTATTCTTCTTAGACACCTTCCTTCGAATCCTCTCAACTTGCCCTCTATACTCGTGAGTCGTATTAGTTTTCCAAGTTGTAGCTGCATTCAGTAGGACTGAGCAAACGCTGGAGTTGTGTAACTTCAATTTCGTTTTTCTGAGTACCGTAGCTTTTGGATTTCCAAATGAATCTCACCTTCTGAAATGCTGAAGAAGCTGATGCTATTCTTGTAGTTGTAGCTATTTCTTTTTCCATGTCATTTTCTGCTGCCAAGGTAGGCTACAAGCATTTGAACTTATTTACTTCATCCAGATCCTTTTCATTCACCTTCACGGGTGTTTTTGTCTTGATGTTCAGTTTCAGGATTTTATTTTTAGATTGATTTATCTTTAATCAATCCAATAGGCTTCGCTGCTCTTTCTACCGTGTAGGGTTTCTCCTAGATGTCTTTGTGATTGTGTGAAAGCAGAGCAATTTCATCACAAACTCAACACCCTCTAGTCTTCTGTTATAATCATTGAAAAGGACTGACAACACAAACAAAACACAACAACGCAAAATGATTTCATTTCGGAATGAGCGACCTTCATTTAGATCTAAGTCAAGATCCAAGCAGAATTTTTTTTCTTCTTTCAATATTAGAAAAATTCACGAATCATTTCCATTTGTAACACATTTTTGTGACTGATGATAAATATGTCCTTTTATGGTATAATAGCCTACAGTGCGTAGTAGCTCTCATCTCACGCACGCACACACACACACACACACACACTCACTCAAGTCTCTCTCTCTCCCTCTTTCAAGTCTCTCTCTCTCTCTCTCTCTCTCTCTCTCTCTCTCTCTCTCTCTCTCTCTCTCTCTCTCTCTCTCTCTCTTTCTTTCAATCTCTCTCTCTCTCTCTGTATGTCTGTCTCTCTCTCATCTCTGTCTGTCTGACTGTTGTCTGTTTGTCTCCTCCCTCCCTCTCTCTTTTTTTCTGTCTGTCTCCCCTCTCTCTTTCTCTCTCGCGTAGTCTCCGTCTGTTTGTCTATATATCTGTCTGTCTCTCTGACTATGTCTGTCTGTCCGTCCGACTGTCTGTCTCTCGCTCGGTGTGCTTATAAGAAGGCATTATCAGTGGCCTCTAAACGCCTTCTATGAAAGCTCATTTTCTTTTAATTTGTGTTTTTCATTAGTACATGTGTATTTATTTTTCTAGGAATAAAATGTCTTCTTCAAATTCTTTCACTTTTCAAATGAAAATTAAATCGAATAATAATAAACACTGACGAAAAGAAGAGAAATCCAAATGATGTCTTCGTAGTTTGAGAGGCTCGGTGAACAAAACAAGAATCTATTTTAAGCATTACTCTTACTCGGATGCTATAAATATAACTGCAGGTTAGCTTGGTGTATTTCTCTGTTCTATCTCTTTCATGATTTACTCTGAAATGACGAAACTCACTGTCATAAGTGTATAATATACGTAGATCCAGTACCAGATATAGATGGTTAGAAATGCAAACATCGTTCTCATTTAACTGGAGATATCTAGACAACTGGATCTTGTTTCTAGTGAGTGTTGCACGATAAGTGTTGCGTTTATGTGTAGACACTTTCCATGTGAGTTTTAGTTTTAGTTTTCTCCTCCATTCACTCCACTGCATCAAACATCGAAATCTATTTCTAGATCTAGATCTAGAACTAGAAGATCTAATATATAGCAAAATCAAGGCGTGTCAGAGGCTTAGATAGGTGTAATTTTATATTTAAATACCCCATGGCATAAATCTACAATAATATGGAGATTGAACACACAATGACCAATAAGGAAAATGCACATATTCATTCATCATACTAATATTTTAAAGTTTAGAGCTCCATATCGATGACATTTTAAAAGAATTAATCCATTTTTAATTTTTCGTTTTGAACCGTTAACTGTTCCATGTTTTGATTGTTCTTATGTTTTATAATGAAAAAAAAATGTCGAACAGAAGCAGAGCTAGATCTTCCTATAATATATTTTATCTAGATATATATCTATTTCCCCGAGTAAAACTTACATGAGAATCGTTGAAAATGATTTATTTAATCAATGTTATTTAGAATCTAGATCTATATCATGATCATGAACAATTTTATACAACTGGATAAGATCCCCGGTTATTTTCAAACTTGTTTCCGAAACAAGACGTAGAAAGTTTTTAAATTAAACCCTGGTAGGGCATAATATTATATTATGACTCATTCATAACGCGTTTGTTTACCTTTTTTTCTCGTTCAAAACATTGAAAACATCAACATATAGAGCTAAGAGCTATGTCGATGCGTTGTATTTCTAAAATGAGAAAGATTCAAAACAGAACGAAAAATTGCTTTTAGAGTTATTTTAAAAGTGATTTAATCTAGACTAGATCTAGATCTAATAAACATACAAAAGGAAAAGAGAACTTCAAACAGCGTATTATTATTCATGTAGACATCCCAATAATTTATAATGTGTTGACAGAAGTTTATCTATGAAGAAAATGAGAATACATTATGTGGCTACTGAGTAACATTATGTTATAGCAAAGTTGTGTTGAAAAACACTAGCAGACACAAAACAGGATTTATTTTGTGATAGTTGTACTAGATGATGATTAAATACATAAACGAGCAAACAAACTTTAAAGAAAAACTACCACTATCATAATATGCTTTGAGAGAACTATAATAACACTGTTTAGTCTGAGATATGAGTAGTTTTCAGTTTTGTATTGAGTGTGGGTTTGAGTGTATTTGTCCACCTAGGGGGTGGGACTCCAAACTGATTAGCTCAAAATAATCAAAACAACTTTAACAGTGAAAGAGGTGAGTGTAGGAGGGGAGAAGCAGACAGTGTAGGCAGACAAATACACTCAAACCCACATTTATTACAAAACTGAAAACTACTCACATCTCAGACTTAACAGTGTCACACTATAGAGCATAAAAACATAAAAACAAACAAACAAAATAAATAAATATATATATATATATATATATATATATATGTGTGTGTGTGTGTGCCGATGCTACCTTTGTCAACTTATAATTTTATCTTGCAAACAGAAATATAGCCTAGAATCGAGTACAAGAACATCGACAGCAGCAACAAAACACTTGAACATTTAGTGTACAGTTTAAACGAACCGATGCTTTTGTGCTATTATTGATGAACCCATTTCCTGTTTATTAGATGTAACACCACCAGTACAGCTATTATATCAGAATGGCTGGTCAGTTCTGTTTAATGTGTCTGTAAAAAAATTTTCAAATTTCAATAAAAGTTCTCATTTCAGTAAAAAATAAATGTTGTTTGTCAAGTTGTCATTTCAATAAATGTTGTTAGTTCCGGACTAACAGAATCTGTTGTGATGATATTTTGTCTTTTTGTGAGTGGTTGCACTGTTGCTACATGTAGCGCAAATGATGTTACAGTGGCCATGTTGATGAAATAAGGGAAACTTGGGATAGTCCACCCCATCAATCAATCAAAACGCAGTTTAACAAATGGATCATATCTATTATAAGATGGATTACTTTTAGATATCTTCCAACATCAGAAGACGATTCATTGACACAAATAGGTTCCTTTCTTTACATGACTTCTGTTTCTGGTCCTTAGGTAGCCATATTGACGTTACACGACTCCATATTATGTGTATTACAAATTACAGTGGAACCTCTCAAATCCAGAAATCTTGGTGGATTATAAAATTGTCTCCATTAGCTGGTTTTCCTGATTGCCCAGAGGCTTAGGGATTTTGGTTTTCCTTCAACAGTTTGAGATACTTTTAAAAGCCCTTTGTGAATGGTAAAATACTGACTTGAACGAACAATTTATTGTAGCCACAGGACCAGCCCATCAAAACAAATATGGCTTTCATCGTTGGACGGTAGGTAGATAAGACTCATAATCAAGAATGTATGGTGGATTATTAAATATCTTCGCATGTCAATATTGTCAACCCTTATCATTGACAAGTTAGCGAATGATGAAAGGCTGTGACAGTGCATAAGTCTGCTTTTCTAAGCGCTACCCCATGCCAACACCATACTGTATTGTAAGGTGGATGGGCAAGGACTGGCTCGACGCCTGATTTCACACCTGCATTATGGATGTCTGGTGTGTCTGGTTTATGGTCATTATGAATTTTCACTTATAACCTCGTGTACACATTATGTTATGTATAAAACATGTAGCACTATCGCAGGTGTAATAATCAATGTTTTGCTGACACAGAAATCAAATTTTCATAAAAACAAGTGAGTGTTGGAAATAATAATTATAGGGGAAATGATGCTGGTAATTGATACAAGCCAGTGAAAGATTGTCTTGATTAGTTGGGGACCTTCCCCGTTCATAGAGGTAAAATGTATAGAAAAATTTCCGTTCCCTGGGATTTCTATGAAATTGGCCGGGTTTCCCGATTCCTGGGGTTCCCGATTGGAGAGATTCCATATGTTGATCTAGAAACATTGAATTGTGACAAATTTATATTAGGAAAGACCAAGGACAAATTGCAATTGGTGGGGGTAGGGGAATGCAATTATTAGTCATTGTTTTTGTTTGCTGAAGTTCCAAGAAAAAATCTATGAAGTTCCAAGAAAAATTCTAGAAAGAACATTTTGTCCCATTCAATCTGTTACACCCAAATATTTTCAGTCTGAGGGAAAATTGGAATATAATTTTATGTGGGTCATTACAATAAAGAAAAGTATCGGCATAATCTTGACCAGACTCATTCTATTGTCCTGTTAAATTATTAATGTGGCATGATGAGCAAAATCACCACTTTAAGTTGTCGCTATTTAAATATATCCAGTTCTACATGTTATTTAAATACAAATACTTCCTTTTCTTTCCAATTTTATTTCTCTTCTGTGTATGAATTTGTTTGGTTGTAAGAAATATTGATTCTGTCATTTGAGCACAGTTGTACTCTTTCCATATTTAATCTGGTGAAAAATAAATGACTTTTCTTTTTTGAAATATTTCAGGCTTGACTAAACGGCAATTACTGTAGGTGTGAATCCCTGCTCACTAATTCAGGTGGGGATCACAATTTCTGATCAGAATACATTTCTGACAAAATGGCTACAAATCAAGGAGCATTCAGTTCCTCTGAAATAAAGGAATTACAAAAGCTTTGTCAGGAAAATCCTGTAGATCTCCACATGAAGGTGGAAACAGTAAAGACTGATGAAGCGGCAAAAGGTAATACATATATAAATGTATTTTGAAAAGAAAGGGAGTAAAATACAAACAAAATTATATTTACAATTGTGTAGGGCTTGTTTATTATATTAGTTTTTAGAATGAATTCATTGATTTGTTACCGTTTTGTTTCATATGTCTTATTAATATGCAATCTAGTTTGCTTTGAAATTGTTTCCTTTAGGTTTTTTGTTAATTTCTTCTGAGTCTGTCTGTCTGTCCCAATACTATTTTAACTCTTTCTGTTGGAATTATTGTAGAGTAAGTAAGCCCAACATGTCTTTATCTAAATATCTATATTACTTATTTCTTTATATGTAAATTATGTGTGTGTATTGGTGTTCTCTCAGTTTTTTTGAGTCGAACCCACCCCCTCTGGTCCAGGTATGTGGATCGACACATAGTTCTATTGGAGACGGACGATAAAAAGGAGGTCCTGTCTGTAGATCCCAACACTGCACACGTTAAGGTCCCTTGGGTGTCTGTAGGGCGGTCCGGCAAAATTTAACAATCCTTTCAAAACTCTGAGGTCGCCTTAGTTGTGGATATGGGTAACATCAAATCAAATCAATTCAAAGTCTTTGAGTATGTATGCCTGAATTAATTATGATTTGCAATTCTTGGTATTTCATTCAAAACAAATTAGAAAATGAAGCCATTTAAAAAAAAATTAATGTCTTGTTTTAGTTCTCAGCTGTTTCTTCCTTTACATTTACGGTGCAAGCGAATTTTGTATCAATTAACATTTAGAAAAAAAAGAAAATTGTAATAATTTATTTTAAATTGTGATTGAAAAGTTCAGATACCTACAAGTTGTTAAGATAACAGTAATATTGTCACATCAGTAATACATTGAAATGTTACAAATCTGAATCCTTGGTCAAAATATGTCTTGTGATTTATATTTAATCTCCATTTATTTGAATGTCCATGATCATTTTACATGCAAGTATAAAGTAGTGGAAGAAAAAGCATGGGATTTAATTTCAATATTACGATTTATTATCAATGGTTCATGACTTTAATATTTTGAAGATATTTATCAATGCTAATAATAGTAATAATAATCTGTTCATTGCAGACTTGAGGTTTTTGTATTGTTTGTTATTTTATACAATGAATAAGGATCAAAAATGTTTCCATTAGTAATCAAAGTTCTCATGGCTCTCTAGATCAGGAAGGGACATGCACTCAACTGAGGCATGGTCAACTTGTCCACTTTGTTGGATGTATAAACGTGCATTTGAAGGAAGCATTCTGCAAGTTTATTAAACCAGAGAGCAAGAAATGTCACACCATCATCGTTGTTGATCGAAGTGGTTCCATGGCTGGAAATCCTTTCAACCAGGTATTAAGAGGAAAAATGTTACTGATTAAAAACTTAAAGTTAGATGTTATATATGGTAAGGTATTAATACACACACAAAAAAACCTCCACAAATCTATGATGTTGTTAACAAAAATTTCAGTACATAGTTATCTTTCAACCATGTTTAAATTGTTTTTATGTTTTACGATTTTAGTGGAATGAAACCTGTCTCTTTTCAAGAATCTTGTTGCTTTTATCATTAATTCAAGAATAAATTTAGTTGGTCAATTTTGTTTTAGATCTTGTGTTGTACTGAATGAAGCCTATAAAAGATACCACTTCCTCTTAATTTAAAAATGAGCCATATGCATGTATATACAAGAACAAAAAAATTGAAAACTTTTTTTTCTCAGGTTTTAGAATGGCTTATAAAAAAATGTGTATCTTTGCTGAAGAAAATTGGATAAACATACAGGAGTTATATATGAAAGATTCTGAAACGTCAATCTAAA
Source organism: Doris montereyensis (assembly GCA_037039925.1). Taxonomy (NCBI): domain Eukaryota; kingdom Metazoa; phylum Mollusca; class Gastropoda; order Nudibranchia; family Dorididae; genus Doris; species Doris montereyensis. The sequence continues at coordinate 272,756 of JAXRKP010000011.1, read as the reverse complement.
ACGAATGTTTTTAATTGATAATCCCAGGTAAAGATGGCACTTGAAGAGATCATTGGTCAAGTTATCAACATGGAAAATCAAACTGTTGATATCATTCTTTATGATAAAACAGCTGTGACTTTTAATTATTCTCCCCAAAATTACAAAGATGCCGTGAAAGCCATAAGAGTTGGAGGAGTCACAAGCTTCAAAAGTGCTTTTGATGAAATTGAAGCCGTCCTCAAGAGATACAAAAGTACGTACCTTACACACCTTAATTGACTTAATTGACTTAATTGAAATATTTTCATTTATGCTTTTGTTTTGGGTTTGGGGAATGCAGTTGTTTTTATTTATTTTTGTAGTTGTTTGTTATATCTGTTTTTTCCCCTTTAAAATTTTTTGTTGTTGATTTCTTGTTTCCTTCAGTCTCTTTTATCCTATCACACTTATTGGTTTTTTTCCTCTCTCCTTTGTTTCAAATTTGAGGTTGTATCAAAATTGGCTGCAGGCGGGGGATGAGCAGGAAGAATATTCATAGATTTACAAAGGGGAAAAGTTTGGATTGCCATATTTTTTATCTTTTTGTTTTATTTTGTTGTACCACTACTTGTTTCTTTTTGTTTTTGTTTTTTATTTCTTCACTAGTTGAGGAAAAAGAGATGGCCTCTTTTAAAAAAATTTGTTTTCATTTTTCTTCCTAGTTTTTTCTTGAGATGATGGTCAAGGGACAGAATGAAAGATTTTTCATTCAATGAGTCCAAACATAACCCTCCTTTTTAAACAATTTTGTCATCTTTTTGTTTTCTTTAAGACTGATTGCTCCAACGGCATTGAGATGACTGATTCAAATGGCTCTCCTCTCATACAATTACCTCTTCGTCATAATTCATTCTATGTTATCACTTAATTATTGTAGCATGTGATAGGGATGCTGATAATGATATGTTTTGATGGATTTATAATAAAGATGTATTGATAACGATGACCACAAGGATGATTTTGCCGATGAAAATGATTATAATGATGTGATGAAAACGATGATGATGATGATCGCGATAATGATGATGATGACAACAGTGATGTTGGTGAGCATGATAACGATAACAATGATGGTGACCATGATGAAAGGAAATAAAATGAAAATGATGCTAAGGGTGATGATGGTGATAATGATGGTGATATTTATAATGAATATGGATAATGAAGATGATAATAGTGACTATAACCAAAATTATGATAGTGATAAAGATGACAACCATGACAATGATAATGAAATGATATTGATAATTATGATGATAATTTTCTTTTGCTATATATAAGAATAACATGTTATGGCTTGGAATCATCCTCTTTTTTATTTTCTATTATCATCATGGCATGTATGTAAGCCACAATTTGTAAGGTACATTTGTGTTTGCAATTGTGTATTTCATGTAAAGTTCACACTCTGCCCCACCTTTTATATGTCCATGACAGTGAGGAAGAAAGAATGTTTAATTATGCAATGTTTAAATGACAAATTATGTGTAAACTTATGCACTAAATGTATTTTGTAATATGAGAAATGTAAATCAAAAGAAAAATTGCCTTCTTCGGAGAATAAAGATTATAATTATTATTATTATTATTATTATTATTATTATTATTATTATTATTATTATTATTATTATTATTATTATTATTATTATTATTATTATTATTATTATTATTATTATTATTATTATTATTATTATTATTATTATTATTATTATTATTACTATTATAATTATTATCATTTTCATTATCTTTATCATTATTATTATTATTATTATTATTATTATTATTATTATTATTATTATTATTATTAGTTATTATTATTATTATTATTATTATTATATTTCCTCTTAAAAAGGAAGAATTAAAAAAAAATCTTTTCAGCGATTTAATACTTTCTCTTATTTATCTTGTTACTGCAGAGGAAACATTTGATGAGACAGCCATAATATTTATGACTGATGGAAAAGATACTGTCTCATACGAAAGCCTAGTCAATAATTACTCCAAAACCTGGAAGAAGAACTTGCGACAACTTTGTGAGCATGTCATTGTGCACGTAATTGGATTCTCAAGAGGTGGGATTTGAATAAACTTTGTGTGTTCGATTTTCAGACATCACATTGAGAGTTGTTCTCTTTTCTTTTTATTAATTATGACAATGATTTTTATGTATGTCATTTTTGTTTGTATATTGTTTTATGCTTTATAAAAATATGTTTGTATAACGTTTTATGTGATATATTGTATTAGAATTGTAACGCGAAATCAATGCTACCACTTTTGGGCAATAAAGATGTATCTTATCTTCTATAAATCTTTTCTTATCTTATCTAATCTTATCTTATCTTATCTTATATAAATCTTATCTTATCTTATATAAATCTTATCTTATCTTATCTTATATAAATCTTATCTTAACATCATATTAAAATGTCATTTTAACTTAAATTTCTGCTGATGGAAGACTGACGAGACTCTCGCAAAAACAAAATTTTTCATTACGAAACATCACATAATGTTTTTTTATTGTTGTTACAAATGAAAAGATTATAATTTTCATGATATCCAAAAATATGTCAATAAAAATATAAAAACAGATGTGCTATGTCTATTTCAATTATGAATAAATGCTTCTGTAATTTCCCAAGTAAAGTTTATGTTATCAATATACTCTTTTTATGGCCTTTGTGCTATATTCATAATTGAAGGGATCATTTCAATAATGTGCTTATGTCCATTTTCATGTAAAAACGAGACAGAGAGATAATCCATGGGAATACACGGAAATCATGTTTCCTGAAAAGTATAAAAATGATATGATAAAAATACATCCCGTTTACAGCCATTTGAAACTTGGAATTCCCAAAGCCAACAGTGCTGAAGTCCATTACTTTTGGCGTTTTCTCTAAGTGACGTATTTGTGACTTGGGCACACTATTGAAATGACTCCTTCAATTTCGTTTTGTTTTATTTTTATCTTTCTTTTTCTGCTTTTCATCCCATCAAAATATGAAATTTAGAACATGACCTCAAATTTCTACAAAGGATTTCTGGCAGTGGCACAGTGGAAGGTCTTTACCGATACTGTGAGCCTAGCGATGGACCCGAAGCACTGAGAGAAAAACTGGAAGAGTTGTTTGGATATGTGAATTTGAGGTAGAAACATTGCATCCTGTTATCTTTTTTTAAAGAATATTTCAACTTGTATTGTAAAGCGCCTTGAGGTTTCAGCGAAAGGCGCTATAAAAAAATACTCTACTATTACTATTGCTATTCACTTCAATTTTGTTTTCAAATGAAGAAAACATGTATCAAAATGTGTAATGCATAATGTGTATGTGGAAAGGTTTAAAGTAGACAGTGAAAGAAAAATCTGTGAAAAGTGTAAGCAATACGTACATAAAGATAAAATTAGAGTGCCTGTATAAAGAAATAAGACAGGACTAAGTGCAGTCTATGCTTCAGAAATGTAGAAAAGAAAATATAACTCATGAAAAAAGTAAATTAAGATTCTTATTGAATTTTAAAAATAAAATAAATTTTAAAAAAAACTGGTAATGCTTTACGCATTCTGAACAGAAGATGCTTTCTTTCTTTCTTTCTTTATCAGTTCCCATTCTATTGTATGGGTTCAGATGCCCGAGATGATCTTTCTCCAGGATGCCCTGTCCGGGCATTTTCTGTTTCCTTCCAAAAAAGTAAAATTTCTATGCTTTAATGCCTGTTTTATATCTTCTTCCCACTTTCTCCGAGGTCTGCCTTTTGGTCTTTACCTTGGACTTTAGCACTGTATACTTATTTAGCTATTCTATTGTCATTCATTCTGTTTACATGCCCAAACCATATCAATTGATTAATTTCTATCTCAGTTTTTATGCCATCTGCTTTGGTTTGATCTCTTATTGTTGTGTTTCTGCTTTGGTCTCTTTTAGTTTTCCCTACTACTCTTCTTAGCTATTTCATTTCAGCTGCTTGCACTCTACTGCATTCTCTACTGTCTAAGATCCAGGTTTCAAGCTGCCATAGAGGAGAGTAGGACAATAAACTGTATTGTATACTGCCATTTTGGTTTTTGTTGACAATTTTTATTTACCTATAAATGCCTTTCCTAGTTGGTTATATATTATCATTGCCTTTTTGATTCTCTGGCTAATTTCTTGTCTTAGTTTTCCCTCTGACTTAATCATTACTCCTAGGTAATTGTAGCTTTAAACTTGTTCTAAATTCTCCCTGCCTAATTTAAGATTTTGTATTTTAGCTTCCCTGGTTACTAGCATTGTTTTTGCTTTTCTTTGCATTTACTCTCATTCCTTTTTTATTTAGTTCATTGTTCATAATGTTGATATTCGACTGCAGGTCACTTTCTGATTTTCCAAACAGAACTAAATCATCGGCAAATGAAAGCATTGATACATTTCCTGGTTTGAGCTTCCACATACCTACATTCATTTTCTTCATTTTTGAGGATGCCTTTGCGTTTGAATCCATAAATGTGATAAACAAAAGAGGACTTAGGATACAACCGTGTCTTACTCCTAGATCTACATCAAATTCTTCAGATATGTTTCCAGCTACTCTCACTGCACATGTTGGTTTATTGTAAAAACTGTCAATGGCTTCTATTAGATTTTGTTGTATACTGTGTTCTTTTAAGGAATGCCATAGGTCGTCCCTCCTCACAGTGTCAAATGCCTTTTCTAAGTCAATAAAACACAGCTTTGAGTCAATGTTTCTCTCAAGGAATTTTTCTATTATTTGTCTAATTGTAAATATGTGGTCTTGTACACTTTTTCCTGGTCTAAATCCACTCTGATGTTCTTCAATCTGATCCTCTACTCTTTTCCTTAATCTCATTTCCAGAATCCTGGCATACATTTTTCCTGGTACGCTAAGTAGTGATATCCCTCTATAGTTTGAGCATTCCATAGTTGATCCTTTCGTATGTATTGGTACTACCGTTCCCGTTTTCCAGTCGTCTAGCATCTGTTTTCACTTCCATGCTTGTTGGCATATTGCATGTAGTAGTTTGTCTGCCTCTACCCCTTGTTTGTTAATCATTTCTGGATAAACTTGATCTGTTCCTGGGGCCTTTCTTAATTTCACTTTTCTTATAGCTGTTTGTATTTCTTCCATTGAGATATCTACATCTTCAGCTGTCTCTCTGGATTACTTGTTACTCTTACTAATTGATCTTTACGCTTTGTTTCATATGTTCTGGAGGGATTATGTAATTGTTGAAAATACTTTCTCCATGTTTCCATGATTTTGGTGTCTTTTTTCATTATTTCTCCTTTGACATTCTTAATTTGTCATATTGGGCATGCTTTGATCTTTCTCATGCTCTTCATTGCCCCCTAGAACAGCTTTTGATTTCCTTGATAGCTTTCGGGATGTAAAAAAAACAAAACAACAAAAAACAAAAAAAACTTTCTTGAAGTCTTTGTCCAAACTCTTCTCATTGTTCCTGTTTTGCTTTCCTTACTTCCTCTTTGGCGATAGTTCTTTTATTCACGTAATTTATCCATCTGCTGATCTCTTTGTTTGCAAGTATTTCTTCCAGGCATCCTTCTTTTCTTTGATCTTAATCTTGACACTCTCATTTCACCATGCTGTTCTTTTCCCATCTCCTATAATTTGTTTCTTCAGTACAACTGAGGAGTGTTTCTTTATACATTTGCCACTTTTCTTCTATTGTGCTATTATTCAGATCCATCTGCCTTTTACTGATAAATACTTATTTATCTGAATCAGTTTGGTTTTGGATAAGCAGGGGATTATCCCACTGTACCATAGGTAGATGGAGGGGCTGCCACCTTGAGACCCCTTACCAGGCCATGTTATTTTCTGTCAGGATTAACTCCTTAGCCTTTGGTTACCCAAAACCAGCCTGCAAGGCAGCAGGTTCTTATTTTCTGTCAGGATTAACTCCCTTAGCCTTTGGTTAGCCAAAACCTGCCTGCAACGCAGCAGGAGACTCGTGGAGGATGGGATCATCTACTCCCCATACATATCCTTGCATGTCCACTGCCCGGAAAAAAGATGTTTGATAAGTGAATTTAAAGATATTTTCTAAAATTCTTTTCACTTTTACGAAATGTATAAAATTTTGTGGCATATTAAATACTGCATGTAGGTTATAATTATGGTAGGGAGACAAAGCCTAATGATTGAAAACAAATTAATGCCTTGATATTAAACATGTACACAAACGCATCGAATTTAAGATTGCTTGCACGGTTTACAACTCACTACATGGAACAGCTCCAGGATATCTGTCTGAACTGTTACTGGTATACCAGCCACCCTACCCACTGAGGTCTGGGAATAAATTCCTCCTTACCTCACCTGTTCCTAATACGAAATTAGGCATGAAAGCCTTCTCATTCAATGGTCCCATGGTCTGAAAGTCTCTGCCAATGATCATCAAGAACAACCCTAACATCCATTCCTTCAAAAAACAGTTGAAAACATATTATTTTTGAGAGACTTATTTCTGATGCTGTTGTCAATTTTTATCGACTCTTTCTTGTATTTCTTTGATATTGTAAAGCGCCTAGAGCATCTCAATGTATGGGCGCTATAGAAATCTCCATATTATTATTATTACTTTAATCATAAATTTTCACTACAATTTTGTTAGAGAGTGAAAGTCTTCTTATAATTCCTCTTGCCGTTTCAGTGATGGGTATCCAATCAAATTTGACTTGTCTCTTTCAAATGAACAAAATCGTCTAATTCTGCTTGGATCTCACTCTGGACATATTGATGGCTCCATCAAAACTATTGGAACCATGGAAGAATTTGGTGAATTTATTACTTGAGTTTTTAGTTCCTGCACATATCAAATCTGATATTCGTCTTATGAGTTGAGTCCCTAGGACGTCACATTCTATAAACTGGCTATAAAATAATGAAAAGAAATAGACTTTATGGTCTTTTGTGTATATCTTTCACGTTTAAATTTGATGACATTTTCGTAGTATAATTTCTTTTCAACTCTTGTTAATATTTAGTATGAAGCGTTTTTTATGTTCCCTATGTAAACGTTTTTTCTACACTGTGAAACGCTGAGAGCTTAATTATTGTGAGATATTGATACGTTATTAAATATTTATATTATTTTTATTATTTTTATTATTATTATTATTATTATTATTATTATTATTATTATTATTATTATTATTATTTTTATTATTATTATTATTATTATTATTATTATTATTATTATTATTATTATTATTATTATTATTATTTTTTTATTATTATTATTTTATTATTATTATTATTATTATTATTATTTATTATTATTATTATTATTATTATTATATTATTATTATTATTATTATTATTATTATTATTATTATTATTATTATTATTATTATTATTATTATTATTATTTTATTATTATTATTTTTATTGTTATTATTATTATTATTATTATTATTATTATTTTTATTATTATTATTGTTATTATTATTATTATTATTATTATTATTATTATTATTATTATTATTATTATTATTATTATTATTATTGTTAATCAAATTTTTGTGTAATCTTTTGTCTGCACCCTCTGGTTGAATACATTATTTCAATACTACAAAAATTTTGAACGAATTCCAAGCCCTATTATCTAAAGAATATAATAATAATAAAAAAGAAATATTACTTCGACTGGATTATTCATTATGCATTATTGTTACACTTTCAGCCATCGCCACTGTTCCTGGTGGGGTGAAACAAATCATGACTTAAGATTAATTGATTATATTAGCTCTAGATCTAGAGATTAAGATTGAGATCTCTTGTTCGATGATGTTTCAATCAATATATTTATACCGTATTCTGCAAACAGAATCTAGAGCTAGATTATTTAGATCTAGAGCTATCTATCTAGAACTATCTGAAACTGGGTATCATGATTAAATTAAAGTTCTCATTTTTCACCTCATTGTAAATTTTGGAACTTTTAAAAGTTAAATTGCTCACAAACGGGATTGAAATTTTAAACACGATAGGCTGCGTACACTTATAACATTTTGCAACTATGGAATATATAATAATTATTAAACCCCTACCTAGATCTAGTCTTTGACAAAAAAATAAACATTGGATATTATCCCCTGACTATTTTTTATAATAGATTATTATTATTATTATTATTATTATTATTATTATTATTATTATTATTATTATTATTATTATTATTTGTTATTATTATTATTATTATTATTTGTTATTATTATTATTATTATTTGTTATTATTATTATTATTATTATTATTATTATTATTATTATTTGTTATTATTATTATTATTATTTATTATTATTATTATTATTATTATTATTATTATTATTATTATTATTATTATTATTATTATTATTATTATTTGTTATTATTATTATTATTATTATTTGTTATTATTACTATTATTATTATTATTATTAGTTATTATTATTATTATTATTATTATTATTATTATTGTTATTATTATTATTATTATTATTATTATTATTATTATTATTATTATTATTATTTTATTATTATTATTATTATTATTATTAAATTATTATTATTATATTATTATTATTGTTATTATTATTATTACTATTATTATTATTATTATTATTATTATTATTATTATTATTATTATTATTATTATTATTATTATTATTATCAACCAATATTTTACTCCTACATCATTTCTATTAAGATGATTGAACTAATTTTATACACCTTTCTAGATTCAAATGCCATAATATCTTTATGTAATATCAGTATTTTAATATGTAATATTAAATCAAATCATTTATTTCATGTGTTTTCTCTATTAAATCTTGCTTTCTAGATTTGGAAGTCAGTGCAGAATGTTGGATATCTGTCCAAGAGCCAAATGATATTCCTAAAATGTCGGTAGGAATTGAGATAATATTCAGAAAGGTAGGAAGTAATCATGATTTTCGTCAAGTTAGAGAATGTACAATTCAACCCTTTTCTTGCATACTTAATGACATTGTTCTTTTTAAGTTTGTAACATACCGATGTATTGTGTTGAGAAAACTCTGCTCTAGTCTATCATCATTGGCCTGCCTATTCTCTGACTGATTGATTCATCTTCTTCAACCCCCATAAAGATGACCTCTTAGAAGACTTTATATTATAAACCATCAATGCATTTCACTCTGATCGGCGAAAGCTGTTGCTTCAAAGTGGACACTGCTTGAATACATTAGCCAGCCTGGAAAACTCGTTTTGAAAGATTAAAAAGTGTATGCTTTAAAAAAAGCTGAAATACTTTGCTGGCTTCCCCTACTCCAAGGCCATTGGGATCCAAATACAAGGTTTTGATTGGTCAGACTGCTGAAGATATGCTCTCATCTCAGGCTATCTAAAAGATCAAAGACCCCAACAGGTTTACAGCAATTGTTCAAGATGATTTTGTAGGTTTATTTCTATTTTACTAATTACAAGGATTTTTGAATACCCTTCTTTCAGCATCTGTGTGTCTCATTTCAGTAAAGGCTTTGTTTAAAAGATTACCTTATTTTATTATTTAAATACATTCCAAGATCATGAATTTTGGACGAGGAATAGGGGAAGATACAAACAATTTACGAATCCTTGGAAAAATGTGTATTAAAGTTATGTTCCTGCAAAAAAAAACCTCAGGTAGCTTAAACAATAAACTAATTTTGTACACGAAAAAAACCCCATGCATACCATTCTGGTCAAACCTAGTACACTTGATAAATAATACAAAAGGCAATTTGACCAGGGTGAAAGCTTTACGAAACAGATTTTTGTTTCTCATGAAAGATAATTTTATAAAATCGTTTTATTTTATATTTCAGAATCGCCAAGTGCACAAATTTTTTATTCCTTGCAGATTCGTGGATCAGACCAGAATCCTTATTGAAGATGAGGGTAAAAAAAGCGTATGGAAATTATCTTTGCTTTCCCTTGATGCAGATCTTCTCACTAACCAAGTGTCAAAGGCTGTAACAGATGGAAATGGTCAGTGACTATAAAGTAAAGAAATATTGAGAAAAAATGTAGTCAGAAAGACAGACATGGAATAGAATAGAGCGCAGTAAGAGCTCTCATTTGTCCCAAAATTTCAATATGACTCTATACAAGTGGAGAGAAAAAGTACCTTGAAACCCAGTATGGCCCATAGAGCTGGAGCTCATCCTGGCTTCCATAGTGCCCCCTGGACAGGACGCTAATCTGATGTAGATTTTAACTCCCAAGCTAGTGCTTGTACCCATTTTCACTTGGGTCGAGCTGAGAAATATGTGTTAGGTGTTTTTCCTAAGAAACAAGACATCGGATCTAGCTTTTACTAGGAATCGAATCCGGGATCTCATGATCCCAAGTCCGGCAGCCTAAGCACTTGACCACTGATGCCACATAATATGAATCAAGTTCCAGCAAATTATATTAAGTAAAGTAGGCTTCTGGTAAATTGAAAAAAAAAAAAATCATATTTCCCTAAATAGCCAGTTGCCTACTTTTGAAAATAAAGATAAGCAGTTACATACGTTGGTTGGATTAAAAGTTTCAGTCACTACTAATTACCCCTTCATAAAATATAGACAGTTGATTAAGATAAAGAGAAGCAAATCTATGGCACCATTCTGTTGAGGTAGTTATAAGGAGAAGTCAACTTTCAACTGTGAATTACACAATACCTTACAATATCTCAGTGTAAAACAAGCAAATTGCAAAGTTCAACACAATTTCTGTCACGTTTTCAATCAATGACAAGGTTGATAGGATTGATCCTAAAACTCTTTTTATTGATATTTATCGTTTATTTATGGTTTAAAGAATAATGGTAAGTATAGAACAATTCTAGCATACCTTGAGAATGAGGAGTGGATGTGATGACATTATTTCTAACATTATCTATATAGTCCGAAATAGTATATTGCATGGGATTTTAAGGTAGAAACCCCATCTCTTACATACAAAAAGGGTGTGAAACATTGATTTTACCAACAAATTGAGAAAAAGAAGAAATAGTTTCAAAAGGAAGAAAAAATAAAAAGCAATTTTCAAAGAAAGAAGTTGGACTGAATAAAAACTTTTCCGAATAGCAGTTAAATGTCTTTCTCAGGGAACACAATGTTGGACCTAGCTGCGCTAGGATTCAAACCCAGGACCTCGTGATCCCAAGTCATGCAGCCACTGATGTCACACTTTACCGTAAGGTGTGAAGTAACGGAACACGGATGATTTTATTATTTTAAAGCTGCATTGCTGATTGTTTAATGTATTATTTCAGTGGATGGCATGACGCTAAAGACAACTTTGGATCACCTTCAAAGTGTTCTCAGTAGGACACAAGTGTTCAGTTCTGGACATGACAGATACACAAGAGCTCAGATACTGAGTTTTGTCAAAGAATTACAAGGAAAAGTGAGTTTTTCAGGATTTTCAAATTTTGCCAAATTATTTTAATGAAACTAGTGAAATACATTGAAGTGTCCTCTTTTACCTGGATTTATGTGTTTCCTGAGATTCATTTATTGTAGCAAGAGTTCCAGTTAATTTACATCTTAAAAGATATGGATGAAAGTTTTCTTTATCAGAGAAAAAAAGAAGAAAAAGAATGACAATTGCTTTAAATGTCCATAAGGTATGTAATTGTGTCATTTGTCTAATCGATTTTAGCTGAATGGTCTTCATGCAATGCTAGCACAGCACCTTAGAGGAGAAACTCAGGACATCTCACTTTTGGCTCGTGCCCATGATCTACGTTACCAAGCAAAGGTTAGCCTTTTCTCATGTTTCTTCCTGAGGAATGCAATTATTTTTTAAAATATCAAATATTCAATATTGATAAATGACAGGGAGAAATCTCAATGACTTTAATTTACAAATGTCCTTCTCTATTTTTTTCGGGGTGGATGATTATAATTTAATGTTAATTGTCAACTTTCATTGAAAATTCATTTTAATCACATTATCGGTTTGTTTGCTTGTTTTGTTGTTTTTTAGCCAGTTTTCTTTCCATCAGTATTTTAAAATGGAATTATACTGAAGGATCTGAAACATTTTTCAGGTCCATTTCAAACCATTTAGGCTTTATATTTATTAAATCATTAAAATAAAAACCCAACAATTTTTTTTTATTCAGTTCAGTAAAGCCCGCAGGCAGCGTCTGATGGACAGGAGAGTTGCCAAGAATTTTAATACGGTGAAGTCCGATGCAAAGACTGCTGACAAGGCTTCTCAAGAGGAGCTCTCAAGGCTGTCAGATGAAGCTGAGAAGTTCTACTTTTGTATTATTTCCATGATGTCTGTGAAAGATCTTTTATTAGATCCTTTAGAACTGGAAAACGCTATGGGTCTAGGTCTTGCGGTCTCACGGCCTGAACATGTTCTAGACAATCCAACATCAGTAAGGCAATATCTTTATTATTATGTTTGAATATGTATGTGTGTGTGTGCGTGTAGTTTGTTTAACTTTACTTTATGATAAATGTACTGATTTGTCTTCTCATCAAGATTTCAATGTGTTTCAATTATTAAACAACTTTTTTCTTTTAATCTTCTAAAGACAAAACGCAGAAAAATTGAGTTAACTCTCTGAGTGCCAAAAAAGTTATTTCGCCATGCCAGATTAATTCTATCCGCTGCAAGAGTGATACATTTCAAAAGCATATATAAATTTGCTAAGCATTGAGTGCCAATTGCTGATTTTTTGGTGCTTTTTGCGAGGTTCTTCTATGAAACACTGATGTATTGGTTGCAGGCGGTTCTTTACAATTTTAGCAGTATTAGGCTACGAAAAAATAATTGTGAAGAAACATCGGCATTTGGCATAGAACAACATAGCGGAAGCACCAAAAGATGGGTGATTGGCACTTAAAGAGTTAAAGAGGATAATAAGATTAAAATTAAAACCTTTTATTCATATCCCTTTAATAGATTGATATAGTATATTCAATCTTTGCCTTTGAACTGAAAAATGTGAATCTCCTTCGATAAATTCAACAATCCTGCTCAGATCCTGAAATTACCACTTGTGATAGATGTAGATGGAAATACAACATACATTGTGTATTCATACAAGCAAATCTGTTATTAGAACCATGCTTTGTCTAAGCATGTAATGTATAAAAATGTAGCTATTTTATATCTTGTTTTTTTTTTTCAGTAAAAATGATTTAAGGTCGAAACAAATTCGCAGTCATTTTTGATTGTACTCTTTTCACTTCTTCTCTCCATTGTCCTGCATTATTTATCACTTCAAAACAGAAATATAATAACATTTTTCAAAATCTATCCTAGAGCTAATTATCTCGATTATTACCTTTCACTGATAACTCTTTCAAATTGAAAAATTTGACAATGAAATTCTTTTATTTGACAATGTTTCTGCTAGCTTCGTATGGAGTATCAGTGGCTCACTTGTAAGTCGATCATCTCTGATGGAAGCCCTGGAGTACAAAATTGGTGTGGATGGTCCTCTTGCCGCTCATGGAGGCTTTTCTTTCGAGACTTCGGATGATGGAAATGTAGCCTATGCCACAGTTGGTGCTAGCAGGGAGCCCATCAATGCCTGGCTCCCTCTGTTCATCACTCCCGCACATTGGACTAGGGTCAAGGTTGGTACTAGTCGTCGGGTCAGATTTATATTGTCCAAACTACACATATACTCGTTTTGATAGAATGAAAAGGGTGCACTAGTTCTTATTTGGAATGAAAATGTATAGTTAGGACAAAATGCAAGTGAAATTTGGGACCTAATTTGGTTTCAACTTTTTTTTGTGAGACAGGACGATAAACGACTACAAGTCTGATGATGGTTACAACTCCAAAATTGTCAAATGTGTAGTTAGGACAATGTCATTATGAGGCAACGAAGTGTTGACTTTAATTTACTTTCTTTTTATTATCTATTGTCAGTAACTCACTTGATTAAGGGAGAGAGAGAGAGAGAGAGAGAGAGAGAGAGAGAGAGAGAGAGAGAGAGAGAGAGAGAGAGAGAGAGAGAGAGAGAGAGAGAGAGAGAGAGAGAGAGAGAGAGAGAGAGAGAGAGAGAGAGAGAGAGAGAGAGAGAGAGAGAGAGAGAGAGAGAGAGAGAGAGAGAGAGAGAGAGAGAGAGAGAGAGAGAGAGAGAGAGAGAGACAGAGAGAGAGAGAGGGAGAGAGAGAGAGGGAGAGAGAGAGAGAGAGGAGGGAGAGAGAGGAGGGAGGAGGAGAGGGAGGGAGGGAGGGAGGAGAGAGAGAGGGAGAGAGTGAGAGAGAGAGAGAGAGAGAGAGAGAGAGAGAGAGGGCGGGGGGAGGGAGAGAGAGAGAGAGAGAGAGGTAGAGAGAGAGAGAGAGAGAGAGAGAGAGAGAGAGAGAGAGAGAGAGAGAGAGAGAGAGAGAGAGAGAGAGAGAGAGAGAGAGAGAGAGAGAGAGAGAGAGAGGGAGAGGAGAGAGGGAGAGAGAGAGAGAGCGAGAGAGAGAGAGAGAGAGAGAGAGAGAGAGAGAGAGAGAGAGAGAGAGAGAGAGAGAGAGAGAGAGAGAGAGAGAGATAGATATGATCCTTTTTTCTAATAAGATCTCTTTCACTGTGTCCTGGAGCTGCTTGAAGCAAAGTTTGGGATATCTGTGTACCTAGACCCTCTCGGTTTTGACGAGAACCAGCTTGACATTTTCTTCATGATACTAGGATACATGATTGGTCAACTGACAGAAAAGGAGGCTGGGGAAAACCAACTTAAACTCATTTATGCCATGCAGAGGACTTGCAAAGGTAAATTAAATAACTTTACTTCTTGTAGCACAAGGGGGACTCGATACTCCAGAGGAGAGGTGTCAGTCTCTCAACCAAAAGGTTGAGGGTTCAAGCCCTGATGGTGGTAGAAAAAATGATCTCGAATTTGTTTCTGACTAAAATCTACCCACCTGGTCTAGGTAGGTGAATCAGCACCTATTCCCATCAGAGATCGATAATAAAAGCAGGTCCTGTGAGCAGATTACAACACTCTGTGCACGTTAAAGATCTCTTGGCTGTTTAAAGGGCAGTCCGGTAATATTTTTTAAAAATCCTACCCAAACCCCTGAGATCACCTTAGTTGTAGATGTGGGTACAAAAATCCTACCAAAACCCCGAGATCACCTTAGTTGTGGATGTAAAGCAAAAATTAAAATGTTGGTGGCCGAGCTGTTAGTTGTGAATGTGGGTGAAATTAAATCAAATCAAATCAAATCAAATCAAATCAAATCAAACTTATAGCAC